>CM050413.1:320000-457500 GCA_027564155.1 Gymnocypris eckloni scoliostomus | reverse complement strand
GGACTCTTCATAACCAATCAGCATAGAGTTGTTAAATTGACAAGATTGTTTTATACCAATCAGCACACAGCAGGGACATTCCATAGGGACTCTTCATAACCAATCAGCATAGAGTAGGTAGATTGACAAGATCATGTTGGACCAATCAGCACACAGCAGTGACGTTCCATAGGGCAGCGTTGACTAGATAGTTTGAACGAATCATTTTGGACCAATCAACAGAGCTCAAGAACATTTCATAAGGACACGTTTAATAAATCAGACAATTCCACTGTATCATTCTGGACTAATAAGCAAATATAAGGGACATTCCATATATATATTCTGGACCAAGCAGCATAAACTAGAGAGACTCCACAGAGTCGATTTAGACCAATCAGCAGAGACCAGGGCTTCATTCTTGTCCTTCCCAGCAGACATGGGAGATTCCATGGACAGCAGGGAGTTATTTTCGCCCCTGTTAGCGAGTTCTTCAGCTAACTGCATTCACATCACTACCAATAAAAACACACAACATAAATGGACAGAGAGAGAGAGATTGGACACACAGTTCAACCACGGCAGGATGGAAGCATTTAGTGTGTGAGATCACATGCATTGCTGTGGTTGGGCTGTGTGTTATCCAGACATATTAAGCCTGCTCTGGTTGTGGGTTCTGACAGTGCACTGGAAAGAAGGGAGATGTTTAATCGTCCATATGAAAAAGGCAGAGGAATCCGAGGCTGGCAGAGCAGCGGGAAACCCACAGGCCTTTGGCCCTCTGTCAGAAAGGATCAAATCTGTGTGCCATTATCCGTGCACATGTGTGCCAAAAGAGAGAGAGCGAGAGAGACAGAGAAATGGTCTTATGTCACACTGGGGTGCATGCTTGCCATGTTAATGAGTGAAGTCATGGCCTCAGGATTTGTACTGACAGTGTTTGGACTAGCGAGTCAGAGGTTAGTATTGTGAGAATGCAGTGCGGAGTGGTTTAACGCTGGGGTGTTTAAAATTCGAATGGCAAAAGCTGTGTCAAAATGAAATGGAAAGTCATAATAAGGGTGACTGAACGCTGAGACATGTTGTTTGTTGGAATGATCAGTGCTGGGAACATATTTTGGGGTTGTTGGGAGAATGTTTGTCTATAAAGTGGGATGGCGAGTGGAAACTCAATAAAGCTCACTTCGGCTAAACATCTCATATTTAACATAAAAACAAGTCCTCAGTTCTGATGAAGATTACTGAATTTAGAGGTTAGTGTACTTAAGCTTAGATCTTGTGTTCTTACTTTTATTTAATTTTTTTAAATTATTATACAATTTTTCTTTACACATTTCATACATGAACCCATTTAATCCATATTTTTCCCAGACATGAAAATATCCAAATGATGTGTCATTAGTAACCCTTTGAAATAATATTTTATTTAAATTTGTTTGTGAAAAGTGTGTAAAAAACTGTGTTTTATGGTCAGTAACAATTGTGACCGGTGGGATAATGTGAGTTCTGACTCATCATATTTATGCAGTTCTAAAAAGTATTATATATATCTTAGCCCAGCTATTTTAAACTGTTTTATTGAATTCTGTGGTCACTAGTATGCATAAAAATAAATACAACTTATACAACATTGATAGGAACACTGAGATAAAAGACAACAAAACAACAATCAATGAATTTCAAAATTTTAACTTTTTTGTAAAATATAACATCACATTTTATTTTAGTGCTACCAGTATTACAACATCAATATTGTAACTTTTTGAAACATTTTAATCTTAAATTGAGTGCAATAGTTTGTCATTGCAAAATTTTAGTGTAATTTTACAAAAAACTTATATTGTATTCCTAATTTCACTGTTATCCCAGCAGTCACTATTGTGACCATCAACGTGTTTACTCATTCCATGACCACACTCAACAACACTGAACTTATGTGAATTAATATATTAATACTAGACACCTTAAATATAATGTGTACCAAAATTATGTGTCATATCTTTATGTTAACATACTTTACAAGTCATTAATTTTGGAGGTTTGATACAGTTATCATCTTCTCAAGATTCTGCTTTGGTCATGTGACAGTCTTCACTAATCATGTGACACTGCATATGTTTAACTGATTTTTTCCATATTTTTCTTTTTTAAGGTCACAATAGTGGGATTAAATGTAAAAGAAGACGGAGGTAAAGGTAGGATTATGTTACTGTTGTAGACCCCATGTTTCCATACAAACTGTGCGTTCAGATAAAACAATGAAAAAAAACAGATCCATGCAAAGATCCCGAATTCTGGTTACGGTCAAGTCAAAAGCTGTACAAATCCCAGTGGAAATAAACCCCGGAGATCCAGAAGAGACTCACAGAATGTCAATCAGTGCCCTCAGTAAAACGAAAATGTATTTCCGATGCTTTATTTTCCAATTAATTTCTGGAGGGTGATGCAGCACAGCAGGAGCTCGCAGACGTGCAAACGGACGCTGAGTGCCACTGGTCCAAATGGGCTTTATGCAGCGAAGCCACAGTAACCCCAGGCCAAAGTCATTTACCCGTCCATTAGAGTCATCTTATTTATTTGGAACCAAACTTCCATTTCCCTCTTTGCTTTGCATTCATCTACAAGACACACACACACACAGTGAATTGTTGAGGCAATCGGTTTCCCAACTGCTGGGTCTCATATTGTTAGAAATTACACTTTCAATTTGCCGCACTGCTCCCGCACAGCAGGCACCCCATCTCTCTTTATGGCTGCTAGACGAGACAATTGAAAACACAATGGATTCTGGGTGAAGGCTGAGGGACTGGTGTCATCAGATTTTATGTACAGATATCTCTCTGTTAATTTCTTGATGGTGTAGAAAGCCCAAATCAGACTGTAACCGTTACAATCGACCTCAACGTTTATCTACCGGCTCCCTGCTGATCCTTTCCACGCGATTCCACTCCAAACAAGGGATACATGCACTTTCTCCAAAGTTGCTTCGGTCGGAGAGAATCTGTCTGGAACGTAAATGTAGTACCACCTCAATTCGGATAATTACGGAGATTAATCGTTCGTGGAAGGAATTTATTTTGTCCGTGATGGAACTGGTTTTCGTGTCCCCTGTAAAGCCTGTGATATGGAAACGGACTCGTGTTGAAGTCATGAGATCTCTGCTAGCTTTTATCTCTGGCCATTAATTCCTCAGAGTCATTACATTGGATTCTTGCTCATCTTCAACCAGTGATCATACACTCCGTCAGAACCATGACGCTGACAAATTAACAGTAAAACTCCCATCGCCACCCAACGGAAATCCTCCTAACCACACATTATGCAGAGTATAGGGCTTTAAGACATGTAATAAAGTCATCAATCTACTGAATCTAGGTGCAAACACAATGCTTTGTTTTTCAAGAGTACAGGCTCACGCCATATTGTCTTTGGATTGTGGAAATCCAAACCAAGAAGAAGAGAACTGGCAAACGCCACCTGGTTCAGCTGGGACTCAAAGCCAGGACCTTTTGTCAGGGAGGTGATCGTGTTACCCAGTGAGCCAACCGATATCCATGCCATGTAAAAAAAGAAATACATTAAATATGACAGGAGGAGCCAAGGTTGAAGCCATTATAAAATTGTGATACCGGCTGAAATCTATACTAGGTTAATTGGTTCTGATGTTACACCTTAATCTAAATATTATAGTAAGATCTCAGCCAGTTGAATTGTGTGTACATTTACAAAATTGGTTAATCTGATTGATCTGAATGAAAATAATATTAAATTAATGGAAAAAATAATTGCCATGTAAACCATGTACAGTATAAGGCAGCCAGAACTTTGTGCATTCCAGAAAAAACAAAAACAAACCTATTTGCAGTTCCCTTAAGAATATTTCAGTTCTTGAACCAGTTTTTTCTTAGTGTGAAGAACATGATAACCATCTTATTTCACCATAAAGTACCTGTTGTGTGACGGAAATATTTCATGTTTAAGGTTTTCATGGAACCATAGATGCCAGTGAAGAACATTACATAGGTATGCGTAGCAGGCTTATATGTTTGCACAAGATATCAGGAAGCTAATTTTCAGCTTTTTGTTAAAGTCGAGTTAGCAACGTGAGAAGAACATTTCCAATGGTATATTGCTATGCCTTAAACACGGCAATTACACACTCTGGTCTCCTACTGAGTATCCTCTCACAGGCCTCAAACAGCTTCTTGCTGGTTTCGTAATGTTGTTTGCGTTGTGAATTTTTGTTCAACATACATGCAATGTAGTACTGCAGAGTAACAGCATGTTCAGCATCTGCAATCACATTGATTTAAATAAACGCTCTGGGTTCAACACAAGCCAAGCTCAATCAATAGCGTTTGAGGCGTAATGGTGAGTATTACAGAAAATAGTTTTGACTTACTGTAGAATAACAATTATTTTGTGTGGTAATTGTGCCACACATTCTGCTGGTTGATCTTATGCTGTATTGAACCCGGAGTATTCATAGGGATACAACAAATCTATGCCCGTAAACACAGTCCATGACAGGTTTTGGATCAGACAGTCAAACATCAGACCTCTTCACAATCACAACTCTTGAGTTCCAGAACTTCTGATGTCTTTCAAAAGGCCACACGTAAGATTGTGTAATCACGCACAACTTCTTCTGCATTAGCGTCGACACAGTCGCTGAACCGGTTTCTCTCGGCTGTGTTCTCGGAGGGTGTTTTCTGTGGCTCTACGGCTCGCTCCAGTGATTTCATCTCCTTTTCCTCCTCCTCTTTCTCCCCTCTTGACTCTAATGAGCGATTGTTCGCCCGCCTGATAAAATTAAAGTGTATGCTTCACTGCTTTGCACAACAGGTGTTTTGTGTTTTTGACACCCCTCCCTTGTGCGGTGAGGTACATGAAGGGTCTTCTGATGCTAATGTGTTCAGTAATTTGCCAGAGAAACAGCAGACAACTTCCACTTCCAAACAAGCGTCAGAAAACACGTCATCTGTCTTTGAGTCACAACGTGCTGCATACGTGCCTGAGAGCAAGTCCTCTTGCACCATAAGCAAGTCCTCTTGCTTATGGTGCCACATTTACATGTATTTGATTTACATACTCCCACTTCATTAAACACAAAGGTAAAGCAGTTTTGGGAACTCACGCACTGGCACTGTTGATGGTTCATTGTCTTTTCTCATTGACAGTTGAATCCAGTGACGGACCGGGACTAAAAGTCTTTCCTGGTGTACATGAAACAATTTGTAAGAGCATTTTTTACACATTTTGCCATACAGTGAAAGCTGCACTATATCTTCAAATGCATCCATATGGCACAGCACTCTCAGATGACCTCAAAAGACATTGCAATATATTTGTCGACCGTCTCTAAGGTGCCTTTCTGGTGATTATAGTATTTGTCCTTTTTGCCGTTCCAAATATCCTGCCATTTTATAAAATGCAGCTTCTATTGTGGAAAAGAGTGTAAAGTTATGTTTACAAAATATGAAAAAAGATGCAAATCATAAAATGCACCGCATGATCTTTGCATAGCTCAAATCAATTAATAGGCTTATCAATGATATTTAAAATGATAATCAGCGAGAATCATTTATCTACCGAGATCAAATCACTGCACAAGCAATCTGCAAAAGAGATAATAAAGATTTCCATATCAGACGTGACTCACTCAGGTGCGGAAAACAAAACGAAGCTATAAAACAGTTTTAATAAGCTTCATCCTCCACAGTCAAGTGTTACACAGAATTACGGGTAAAATTTATAACGGCTGCCAAGCGCACGTTATAACGGCTCGACTCGACCGTCAGCGGAGGCGGTTTATGCAGCATTCGTCTGTTCTTGATTCCTGAAACAAATGATTTCATTCTGTGCCTGATGAAGCCCCTGTATCATTAACAATAAAACAGGTCATTAAAACCGTGTGTTTCCCAGGAGAATCAGACCTGAGAGACGAAACAATCCCTTCTGCTCTCATGAAGCGTTCTTCTCTTCAACCATTTGTCCTCATAACCAGAATAACATCACATACCCCGGGGTTTGAGAAAGCTGATGCATCGACCTTCATCTCAGGAGATCAAGAGAGTTTGACTATATGTCTGTGTGTGTATACAGATGTTTTACAGTTTCAGTGCAGCTATAAACGATACCAGACAATGAATAAGGGTCTTAGCTAGCCAAACGATCACTCAAAAAAAAAAAAAAAAAATGTATATGCTTTATAAACAAAAATGCTCGCCTGTTCTGCAAAAACTTCATGTAATACGTCATGACGTTAAAAAGTTCACGCTTGACATAGGCTCCGTCTCATCTTCTCCTCCAAGTTCAATATCGTCCGACATCGTTGTGTTATCTTGTAAACTCGTTGAGTTGTAACTCCCTGTTTGTAAATGGCGTTTGACTTAGTATTTGCACGTTCAACTTGTAAACACTGACTCGGTACGTCCGCCTACATCAAGCTTGACCTTTTTAACGTCATTACGTATTACGTGTCTTGGATGCGCATTGCAGAACAGGCGAGCATTTGTGTGTTTATAAAGCATATACATGTATTTTATTATTTTAAATGAGCGATCGTTTGGCTAGATAAGACCCTTAATCATCGTCTGGTATCGTTTATAGCTGCACTGAAACTGTAATTTTGACCTTCAATAGTTCGGAGTCCATTGAAACTAGCTATAAGGATACAAATCCTGCAATGTTTCCATCAAAAACCTTCATTACTTTTCGACTGAAGAAAGAAATACATAAACATCTTGGATGACATACGGGTGAGTAAATCATCGCAAAATTTTTATTTGAAAGTGAACTAATCCTTTAAGAGCTCATCATTTCACTTTTATTTGTTAATTGTCACCAGACTTTTGTTCAGGTTGACTTTGAACCTTTTTAAAATACGATCGTAAATTTGTTATTCTTGCTTTTAGTGAAAGAACAAATTAAAACTGACAAAACTAAGTATTAGTTGAGTTAGTTAAGTTGAGAGATTTGTATGTTAGCGCAAGTACTTTTTTTGCAATGTAATGTTTTCTCTGTGCAGACTGTAAACGTGTTTGATGACCGAAAAATACCAATGCTTTAAATAAATCTTTATTTTAAAAAAGAATTATGAAATGAAAATTGAAATTGAATGCTGTTTAATGCTTGGCTGGAGATATTACTGCATTATTTTCAATAATTCATCACTCTGTTCTGAATTCCTTGGAAGGAATATTCAGTAAATATTTACTGAATATGTAAATATGAATATTCAGTAAACATGTACTGCATGTAAACATGCATTAAAATCTTAACAGCTTCCACGAATATGAGAACTTATCAGAACAGGCAGTTAGATATGAATCTTTTCTCAAACCACTTTAGCCTGAGTCAGAGGTCAAAGATTGCCAATGTTTTGAGCAGAAATCCTAAAGAAAGGGCAAAGTGTGCATCTGATTGCTGGTCCGCCTCTTACGTGAAGTTAACGTTATCCCAGCCTCCCCGTCCCGTAGCTGTATCGATCCATTAGTGTAGGGCCAGTAAAGGTTAATGATGTGAATATTGATCTAAATGAAGAGTGTTACTCTCTGCAGGTGTTAGTTTGGCCCCTGCAGCTGCTGCTAATGCACTGAGACTCTCTCTGCTCCGCCGCTGGCTGCGTTCATTATCCGATGAGACCAAATGCCGCTCTCGCTTTCTTCAAGCTGACCACTGAGTCGTCTGCACTTTTAAAGAGAGCTTTTGTCAGTGCTGATTAGACTGAATGTAGACTTAAAATAAAAAAAAACAGTGAAGAAGAACTAGCTTTACAATGTCGAATCCATTCTTCAAAACCAAATTCAGCCTTTGAGAATGAAATGTAGGTTCCCGCACAGATAGCAAAAATGCGTTCTCAGAACGTTCTGCAAACATTTCCATTAAGTTATGAAAATAAGTGATTTCTGAACATTCAAAATCTCAATTTTTATCGGAATGTTGAGCGAAGGTTATTTTGAACACGTTATGGAACATTACTTTTGAATATTCTCTGAAAAATATTAGACAAACATTCAAACAGCATTTCAGGAAAAACTTTCTACTAAGAATTTATAAATGTGGCGAGGGGGGCGTGGTTCAGCGAAGCCTGCAGCGGGAGAAAGACTCGAGGAGAGAGACGGAGTGGAGACTCGGGCGCATGATCTGCGATCGAGAGAGACAGCGAGAGCGAATGCTGAGAGTGAACACTGAGACGACCGAGAGAGTTGATGTAGCGAGGCAGAGTGCGCACCTGTTTAAGTTTATCTGTTAATAAATTAACCGAGACCCTCCGCTTCCTTCCTTCTTACGAACCTTGTTACAATAAATAATGTTTTTTATGCTTATTTTTCGAGACAATCTCTGCCAACCAAAATATGTCCTATCTGCAAATATTCTCATTACGTTATTTGTGAATGCTCAAAATATTTAAATGTTCTCTGAACATTCAGAAACAAGTAGCAACATAAAAAAATAAAGTTCATCCAGCCAACTATTTCAGGTATTTTATATTTATTTTTTAATCCATGAATGATGTTGTCACGGGTTGCCGGGGGAAGAAGCTCGAAGGAGGAAGATAGTCAAAACAAACAGTCTTTAATGACTCCACATGGAAAAACAAGAATACACATCTCTTAACACGATGTAGATAGGACAAAGAAACAGAGGAAATACATGGCTATAAGTACTAAACCAAACCAGAGACTAATGAGTCCATTAACAAGACACAGGTGAACAAAATGACATAATCAAGAAACTAGGTCACAGGGGAACGGGCCACATTAAAACACAATGGAAACTAGGACACACCAAACATAACCTTTACAGATGTATAAATAACTTTGTTTTCTGTTAAATAAAGGCCAGATAATATTATATTAACATTATAGGACGAACGTTTATTCATAGCTTTGAGAGAACTTTCGGAGAATGGTAGCTGCATACTTGTTCATAACAGAAATAGTTTATTAGCATACAATATTAATGGGTAAAGTATATTTTTATTGTTAAAGTAGGCCTATCTTATTTTAGCTTAGCATGTTAACTTCATTTGATTAAATTGCATTGTTAGCTTAGCCACGTGCTAATGGCACAACCTACCATGTGTCGAATGGCCTGTGAGCACTACTTTAGTCGATACTTACACAGAACTTGTTTCTGTGCTGCTTTTGATAATTTATTTTATATGTAAACAGGAGTCTAAACGTCTCGCACGTGAGCATCATATTTAAGATGCCGTGTCGTGTCAAGTTATAGACAATATCAGCGCCAAATAAGCTTTGTTGTGTTTTGGGATGCACTAATGGACATAGGAGTCGTCATAAGGACCGAGCCGAGGACACTGTGGTTAAATTTCATTTTCGAAAGAAATATCCTAGAAAGAAAATCAGTAACGTCCCCTAAAGGTTTAGGAATCGATACCAATGCGTCGTGTGCGAACGTCAGCTCCAGACAAAGTAAGTGTCACGTGTTTGTTTTCTAAATTGCCTTTCTAAAAGAGCTTCTTAGCACTCTGTAAGGCTAACGATGCTAAAGCTACCATTGTGTTTTCGCTGATGCTGCCTTCAAGTGCTACCAGAATGATATTTAATAAGAATGTGGTAGTTAAAAGTTGCATATGAAAGCAATGCGAGTCGATCACTTGAGCTCATGATCAGAAGTGGGACTTATAAAGTTTGTGATAGCATGAGACCAGCTATGTTGTTATTTTTATCCCGCCGTGCTCCCCGTCTGTGTAATTCATAAATGCACATTTATTATGAACAGTATAATAATATGTTAGACTTTGAAATGGAGTATGTTTTCTGTAAAGATAACAGGTTTTTACTAATAGGGGAATGTTTATTTGTAAAGGCTAGCACTGCTAATGAAGGCTAGTCATGCACAACATCAAAACCAGCATCCCCAACACACTCGATCCGCTCCAGTTTGCATACCGCCCAAACCGCTCTACGGATGATGCAATTTCCTCCACCCTCCACCTGGCTCTTACCCACCTAGAAAATAAAGACTCATATGTTAGAATGCTGTTCATCGACTTCAGCTCAGCATTCAACACAATAATCCCACAACAGCTCATCAATAAATTAAGCCTGCTGGGCCTCAACAACTCCCTCTGCAATTGGATCCTGGACTTTTTAACCGGAAGACCTCAGTCAGTTCTGGTCGGCCACAACACCTCGAGCACTACCACACTGAGCACAGGGGCCCCACAGGGCTGTGTGCTCAGCCCGCTGCTCTTCACGCTGCTGACCCACTGCACTGCCAAGTTCAGCTCCAACCACATCATCAAGTTTGCTGATGACACATCAGTGGTAGGTCTCATCAGCAACAACGATGAAACGCACTACAGAGAGGAAGTGGCACAGCTGGCTGAATGGTGTGGCGCTAACAACCTGTCCCTCAATGTGGAGAAGACAAAGGAGGTTGTGATGGACTTCAGGAGAAACTCTGTTGACCACCCCTCACTGACCATCGACACCTCGACTGTGAAGAGAGTCAGCAGCACTAAATTCCTGGGGGTGCACATCACAGAGGACCTCACCTGGACTACCAACACCAAGTCTATCTCCAAGAAGGCACAACAGCGCCTACACTTTCTCCGCTGAAAAGAGCAAGCCTCCCTCCACCCATCCTCACCACCTTCTACAGGGGTACCATTGAGGCGTGCTGACCAGCTGCATCACTGTCTGGTACGGAAACTGCTGTGCAGCAGACCGCAAGACCCTCCAGCGGACAGTGAACACCGCTGCAAAAATCATTGGTGCCCCTCTCCCCTCCATCCTGGACATTTTCCTTACACGATGCTCCAGCAAAGCAAAAAGTATCGTGGAGGACCCCACCCACCCCTCCCACAGTCTCTTCCAGCTCCTACCCTCAGGTAGACGGTACCGAGTATCAGAGCCCGCTCCGCCAGACTGCTCAACAGCTTTTTCCCCAGGCTGTGAGAGCCCTGAACTCACATCACACAGCCCCTCTCTGAAACCCCAAACAACACCCCCCTTACCACATCTCAGGAAAAAACTGTTAAACTTTTATCTCTGTGGAATTCAGGTGGCGGGCCTGCACAAGCTACCTGCAGCAACACACTCTCCTCTGCATGCACTAGACACTTTCACACACCATTGTGTGTCCATAATCCCACAAAAGACTGACTGTAATATATGACTGTAATGTATGTATGTTTACTGGCTCATGCACCACAAATCACCTTACACTGTTCCCCAGCCAGCTGCTTGAATGTCTCTCTTTTGCACATGTACAGTATTTGAAGTCATCTGCGCAGTTGTACAGTTTGTTTTTTTTGTACAGTTTGTATTTTTTGTTTCTTGTTTTTTAGTTTATGTATAGGTAACCACTTTTATATATAGCATATGTATAGTCAAAGCTGACAGTAGGTTAGTTTGTGTATAGGTTTATACTGTTTTACTTCGTGTTGTATATTTGTATTTATGTAGCACCGTGGTCCTGTGAGGCACGACATCTCGTCCCACTATATGTCCACACATGTAGTGGAATGACAATAAAGCTCAACTTGACTTGACTTGACTTGAACTCTTGAAGCTCCGCCTCTCCTCCGGGAGCAACGGCTCATTTGCATTTAGACCTAAATACACAAAATCAGAGCGTTTGGGCTCATGTCCTAAAAGTGGCAAATTTAACAGCTATAAAAATATATCTGTGGGGTATTTTGAGCTAGAGCTTCACATATATGCTCTAGGGACATAAGAGATGTATTGACATCTTGTAAAGAGGGGCATAATAGGTCCCCTTTAAGAGCAGAAGGAGTACGAGGATGTTTATCATGTCAATAAATCACACTAAACCAAACTGAACCAGAGAGAGAGACAGTGGAACGGATCACTGGATTCTTGGCAGCGTCGCCTCCTGCCGTTTCCCAAGTCTGTCATCACATGCGACAGATCGGAGCGACCCGATCTTCTCTCATCTCCGTCTTTACGACACAGCCAGTGGCACCAGAGAGGAGACCAGCGGGAGATAATTACTCAAACCCTCCGGCACACTCACAGATGGACAGACGGATCCCTCTTTTGTGTGTTTCATCGGGGGGAATGTCATGAAATGTCCTTTTGTCAGCTTCTGAGTGTAAAACTCGGGTAATCCTGCAAATTGCTTCAAATGCCAGTAGCTGCTCTGATAGTTTGTGTGACAGTGATAAGAGAACAAGACTAAATGCTCAGGATTTTCCTCCAGATCAATCCCTTCAAGGCAGGGCTTCTCTAACTGGGGTCACAAGCGGGGCTTATGTGATTTGAAGTCAAATGCAAAGACAACTTTTCGTTGATAGTTTGTAGGAATTTGTTGTCAATGATCAGACACTTTTGATTCACTTTGAGTGAAATGTTGAAGTTATGCCTTAGTTTAATTACACCTGTGGGCTGTAGCTATAATTTGGTTTTATTACGATTTAAATTGTTCTATCTGCCAAATGCAAAGCTTAAACTTAACAAAACTTGACATACATAGACAACTAGACACTCTGAGGATGCGCACCAAATTGCATCCAATTCTGCCCATAGGTGGCGCTACAACTGAAAAACATTTGTAACTCTAATCAATCAAGTTGATAATTGATGTGCATCTTCTTTGGGGAAAATACTCACATATGCTTTACATTTTACTCAGATAAACCAAAAAAACATGGATGCCAGCAGCCAATCAAATTTAAGCAGCATATAATATCAAATCTGAATGGTTCACCAACATGACTTAAGCAGGTTTTTAGCAGACGAAGGCTGTAATACAAATGCAATCCACCAGAAGGTAAGACATTTGTGATCTCCAAAATTATTATACAGTAGTTTATATGTCATAATGTCATTGAAAATATATGTCAAATTAATAAATAAAATACAATTTTAATCTTGCTATTTCAAAAATTAATGTTTAAATCAATGTCATTTTTAATTTACAACCGATTTCGGAGTACAAAGTTGTGTCACCACCAATTATTTTTCAATGCATTATAATATTATTACAAAATACATATTTGTTTGTCTTTTGAAAAATATATCCATTACATTTAGGCAACCTGAAACTACACTGCAATGCAATGCCATGATTCATTTGTATTACTTATACACTGTCTGTGTTGTATGTGTGTTGTATATCCACAACACTGCTTGAGACAAACATGACCTCGGTCTGGATCTGGACTTGATCTGGACTTGATCAGACCGTGTTCTTAAGGTGATCCTGTGAAAAGTGTCTCTTCACATTACAGAGGACGGTTTCACACAAAATCATCTCAGTGTTTGAAATGCAGCATGTTTTCTACTTAATGTCATTGCTTGTTGGACTGACGGTCCAAGTCTGAATCTGGGCCTTGACTGGTAATCCGGTTGAGTCTGAACCTCTGACACCAAAGAGGAAGATAATTCCTTTCCTTTTAAAAGTACACAACACATTGAGACGAGGCCATCATTGACAAAACAATTAGTCCAGAGATCTAATGCCTCACAGAGCTCTGACAGATCACGCTCATAACTCGTAACACGGGGTCAGAAACATTGCGCTGGATGCACACACAATCAAACGCTCGATTATAATCTGGGTCTGTCTAGACGCCGTGATGGCGGATGAACCGTACAGAGGTCCAGAGAAATCAGATGAACGTTAACAATGACACATTTATCGCCGACATTTAGCGTCATCTGTAAATACCACCGGCTGATCAATGAGAATATGAGAGGATATTAAAGACCGTCCACATGAGCCATTGCATCTTTATGTTGAGCTTTAAAAACAAATGGGTTTCACTGGACAGAACCGAGAGAGACGACGGACGCATTGACAAAAGATTGAACATTAATGCACAGCCGAGGAAGTAATGAGATCATTTTCAATAATTCAGTGGTCTGGACTCAATTATTAATCTTATTAACAAACATGTTTATGAAGTCCATTTTATTTTATAGCACTTTTCATAATACACATCATCGGCTCAGAATATTAACATAACGTAATGATGATATTCCTACATATATACAGAACATCTGCATTTAGCAGCTGAGAGCTGAGAGATGGTTTACATTTTGAAACATTGAACTTCATGTTAAATCTGATAATAAACCTATATTTGAGTACTGTACATTATGTCATTAATTCAGAATATACTATATATCCAAATTCGGGTTAAATTTTTATTTAACTAACATTAACAAATATTAGTAAAAAGTTTAATACATACATGCATAGTATTGCTTTGATATAGTTGGAATCTATATCTACGTCTATTGGGAACATTTTTGTTAATCTAAATTAAGCTGACATGACATAAAATAAAAATATTTGATGAAAATCTTTGCTTAAAAATAAACATTTAAAACGTCAAAAATATACAATTTTAATTGTGAATAAATAAATAAAAGCTCACTTTAAAGTGGTATGTGACGTTGCTAAAAAGAACATTTATTTTGTGTACTTGGTGTAATGCAATGTGTTTATGCGATTAAAAATACATTATTTTCGCATACTGTACATTATTGTTGCTCAGTCTTTCTGAAACACACCGATTGTTACAAAGCTCATCGTTCTAAGAAGCGTGCTGTGATTTGCCAGCTATCCGGTGCGTTGTGATTGGGCGAATACCTCAAGCGTGAGATGTAAATGTTACGCCGCTCACCGTATTGTGATGCGTGTCCCAGCGCGACGAGTCTAAAACAATACAACCCATTATAAACCAGGCATTTGTTGCATCCAGTGAGGACATAATTACTGATTATAATAGCCCCTTTCGCACTGCTGTAGTTCCAGATCTAAAAGTACAGTACTAAAGTACTGGGATGATTTTGCGCCAACTATTTCCAGTACCATTTAAAGGGTTGCATTCGCACCGACAGTGTGTACTAGGAAGTGATGTAAGCCGGTCGACAGCGACGTCATTTGTGCACGGCGTTCAACAACGTAAACAAAGAAGAACAACAGGAGGACGATGTGATCGGAGCTGTGTTTTTGTTGTATCTCATGGGTTACAAACTAGTTACAAAAATGATCTTCGACAACACTTGAGTGGCATATATATATTTTTATAATAGCTGTATATTGAGATGTGGTGGAAATTACATTTGTTCATTGCAGGTCAGTAAAATGTAAAATATTAACAATTTCTCTTGTAATTTAAGTTTGTCCTCTTAGACCTTAAAACTAGACTACTTATTTAAACTGTGTTACGTGACTTTTGAACACGTTTGTTTTATTCAACTTCACAGGGCTAAAAGCGCCCCTAGTTGAAAAACGTACTCTGTTACTATCGTAACCTCGGTTCCCTGAGATATGGGAACGAGTACTGCATCCGTGATGCCAAGCCACGGATGGAACCCTCTGTTTCAACCAGAACTGGATGGGTCGAATATGAAGCAGACTCAACCGAGTACTGGCGAATGCCGCTGCCATAAGGCCCAGCATCTTCTGGAAAGCTTTGAGCGGACGGGCGGTGCCTTTCTTGAAGGAAGCCAGGTGGCGCTGAATTTTCATGGCTCGCTCCGTTGAGACAGTTGCTGTCATCTGCACCGTGTCTAGAACTGTGCCCAGGACTTCTGAGGCGCTGGATCCAAGGCGATCTTGGGCGGGGTCCTTGGCGCTTCGTGAAGTTGTAGCGTCTTACTGAGCTTGAGAGCCCTCTATCTCGCAGACCCTCAGGAGGTCGGGGCTCCGGGGTGGTTGGCGCTGGTTTGGCTGTCTGCTGAGTAGGCACAGATTTGGGGCGACTGGAAGCAGAAGAAGAGCTGGTGCATTTAGGGAGGAAGTGTTGCATCGCTTGAGACGACTTCTGAGCCTCTGTGAAGCGTTCAGCAAAGCCCTCCACAGCTGGTCCAACAGGCTGCCTGACAAAACCGGAGCGTCGAGGAAAGGAACTAAGTCCGCCTCTTTCATCTCCATCATCGTGAGCCAGAGGTAGTGCTCTAATACTACCTGGGCGGTGGCTATGGTGGCGCGTAGAGCCAGGTCTGTTGCGCTCCTCATCCTGAGTGAAGCTGCATCCAGACCGGCTTCCTCACTGGCGAGCATCTTGGCCTGGAAGACCTAGCCATAGAGAGCAGCGCTGAAGCCGCTTGCCCAGTCGAGTAGGGCGCGTCCAGCGAGTGCAGATGTGGCTCTGCACGGCTTGCACGGATGGCTCACCCTCGCCTTCCATCAGATAGCTGTGGGCGGGCAGAGGTGTGCGGCCACAGACTTATTCAGAGGAGGCAGGTGCTCGTATACTTTTTTTCTTCAGTGCCATCAACAGATGTGAGAGCAGGTGAAGCAGAAGTTCGGATGCGAGACGAGAGGAGGCGTGCCACAATATTGTGAACTCATATGAACTTCAGTAGAAGGGGAACGAGCGTTGGCGGGGGGCTTGAAAGCGGCCCCGTGAGAAACACTCGTCCAGCTTGCTGCAAGATGGCTCCTTCGCGGAGGCCATTCGAGCCCGAGCTCATTGATAGCCTTTGTCATGACGCAGTTGAGCTCCTCATCCGCTCTGAGTCTGGCATTACGTGAAGAGGACGACGGTAAGAGGGCGGGGTCAGTCACAGAGCCCAAAAACTCTTCCGCGTCCGAAGCCGCCAGAAAAAAAGGCTGTCATCTATTTTGCCGTCACTCGCACCAAACGAGATCATGTCGCTCACAGCGGAGGGACGCTGATCATGTTGAGTGAAGAGGACGGGCGAATGCTCTCTCTCTCTGCGGTGACGGCGTGGCACGCGGGCATTGAGCAGCTCAAGTCCTCTGCCTGCTGTTTTTTTCTCACAGATCCCTGGGAGAAAGAAAACGAGAGGGACGAGGAGCGGGGTCGCTCTCCGATCGCAGTGAGGGAAGACTGAACACTCGCAGTGTGAGCATTCAGCCCCGCTGAAGCGCAGGTGCAGGGGATTCCCGCACGTCTTATAATGATGGCACAGAATTTGCAACATCGCAAGGCTTACTTAGATCTTACCGGATAGCTGCAGGGGATGACCGAGTCTGCGAGCCGGTAGCTGCAAGAGGTCCTATCCGGCTGCAGAGGTGCTTTCAACGGCAGATCCGGTGTCAGCGAAGAAGGGAGTTCGTCGCTGAAGAGAAGAAATCTGAGTTGCGGTGGCTAGTTCAGCTGATTATATAGCCAGACGCTCCTCCCGTTTTGGCGGGCTGAATAGCCATTGGCTCGCTCGCCACTACCATGGGATTGGTTCATTTTTTAATCCTAGATGAACCAATCAACGTGCAGTTATATCTGGGTGATTGAAATAGGCTTCAGTTGAAGAGGAAAAAAGAGCTTTTCCCATACAGCGTCTTCGACGCAGTACGAGTGTAATCTTGAAAGGGAACAACCGTATACATTTACACAGGGTTATTCTTATATTTATAATCATGATCAAGTCTATTCTTGTCCCTTCCGGCTGTGCTAGTTTTCACCTTCTCCTCCATCTCACATAATGAAATCATTTAGCCCATCAGCGTCCCACGCCCGTGTGTTGTTTATTCGGTAATTAGCCGATCGTGCTGGGATCGTGATCGCTGGTGACGTACCTACACAAGTGCGCTATATTTCAGTCGCATGAGTAACGAGATTATGCTCAGGGAATAAAGTGAGCTATTAGAAACATAATTCAGAAGCTCGAATGAAAGACGCAGTGCCATCAATTAAAGCTCTATTTCTGAGGAATACATTCTTGATAAAAACTAGGTTTATTCTCTCGAACATCAAAGTTTACGGCACATATTAGCGCAATCCGTTAAAAAAGCATGGCTTGTTGTTGAGCTGCTGTTCCCGCTGTGAGGAAACATTTGTTTAGTGAAGCGTTGGATCCGTCCCTCTGGGTAAAACCGTGAATTTACACGCTGCCGTCGGAACGGGCTGCTGTTTAAAACACATTTAAGAGGTGCTTAGCCGTCTGTAGACACACTTTATACGCCGAGTGTGTTTATGCTAACTATGTACTGGGTGGAGTATATAGGCTACTAGCTACTTGAATTAACAACCCCTGCATTAATGATAACAGTGCGCGGATTGAGTTATTAACGTTCATTTAAGGTTATTTAATTAAATGCTAATAGCATGCGTGGAATATTGTTCATTAAACCACTATTAGTGCAATATACACATTACAATTAATTATAAAAGTACAAACAATATGCTAAGTGCTAATGTTTGCATTGATTTAATAGCATCATGTTCAGTGCTAGTTAAGCAAACCGCTGTTAATGTATTTACGTAAATAGCACTTGAGTGGATATTAATGGCGTTTAAATTAACTTTATTAGCTCTTGTACAAAGGCTGTTTATATGTGAGGCTCTAATACGCTAAATATGCTATAAAGATATAAACATCATGGTTTTCTGTAAACCCAGCTTTGAAATCGTTCTGAAAAGTGCTATAAACATAAAACTGACTGTATTTAAATGCACTTTCTGTTCATGTGTTAATGTATATTCGACTTGTATTATTATTAACAAGAACAAGTTACATAAACAAACATTATACATGGTGTAAACAATTATACACTAGAGTATAGCTGCATGCTGATACAGATTTATATTAAAATATTGAATTTATATTACAAAAATAAGATTTATGACGTATGTAACTGTGCTTTTCTCTGCTATTCTCTAAGATACCGAATAATACATATTTCCAAAACAAAACAATATTACTATCGATATTTTGTTCTATAAATCACGGACATTTTGCCTTTTTGTTTTATTTTTTACTAAAGGGCAATGGCGAAACAAATGAAGGCAACTGACACAAAAGGAGCAACTGAAATTAATATCATATTAAAATATGACAAAAATAATACTGTGTATGATACTTCCTTTAACTTGTTTGGAATTACGTAATGATTAGGTGTTAACCAAACCCTTTTCCGAAAAATATTGTCTGTTATGTGATTGAAATATTAATAAACATAACGCAAAAAGCATATATGTGTTGTAATAAAGACTCCAGTGCGACTGAGGGAGGTGTGGGGACTTTTATTGTGCAATGCACCGGAAGCAGGAAACGAGCGTGACTCGTAAGAAGCCGGAAGTGAGCGCGATCATGGAGGACTCTTGTGTTGTTGTGCCCAAGCATTCCTACTGGTTTGACTTCTGGATGTTTCTGCTGTTTGATGTCGTTCTCTTCCTCGTCTTTTACTTCGCCATTCCCTGAGCGGTGAGTGACGAGACCCAGCGTTTCCCCCCGTCGGTCACGTGACCACAGCTGGCCGCGCCATTATTATTGACTGAAGGTGCGTTCACACCAGACGCGAATCGCGCGAACGATTTACATGTCAAGTCAATGCAAAGACGCGAAATCCAATCCTGCTTCGCGCGAATGAGGCGGCGCGAATTGAGCGTTTTTTCGCGCGATATTCGCGCCGCGTTAACCAATCAGGAGCTTGCTCTAGCAGTGACGTCATTACGAGCGGAGGCAGAAAATCCGAAACAACAATGGAGGACAAAGTAATTGTGGTTGTATGTGGGTACCCGGAGCTGTATATACATCTTCCTACTTTTACAAAAACAGGAATACATTTTGAAACTGGAGCTGCCTGGCAGAAGCCCCTCCCATGACGCGATTTGATAAACGCAAAATGTTACGTATTATGTTGTAGTCCAAGTGAATTTCAACGAATAGCGATTAGCGCGATTTATTCGCGTCATTCGCGTCTGGTGTGAACGCACCTTGAGGCTGTTTATGAATATTAACCGCTTAGTTTGATTTCACTGATATAAGCCTGAATACCAGCATTTATCAACTTATAACTCTGCACTTATTATATATATTCAGGACAAGTGTGTATGGATATATAACTTGTTTGTGTACCAAATTGGTGTCTGGTGTGTGTGTGTAATAGTGTACGTTTAATCTTGTGTGTGTGTGTGTGTGTAATGTTGTGTGTGTCTGGTGTATGTGTAATCTTGTGTGTAATGGTGTGTGTGTGTGTGTCCCATACGATAAAAAAATGTATTTTCAAATATATTTTGAAATATATTTCAAAATATAAAAAAAAATGGGCAAAAAATATATTTGCTAAAATATATTTATGTAAATATATTTTCTACAAATACATTTTTTGGTCATTTTTGAAAATATATTTGTATATATTTTATTTAAAATATATTTGTAAAATAATACAAATATATATTTTACCCTCCATGTATTTAAATTCAAGAAAAAAACATTCACATGTAACATTTTAAGAAAATCTTTATTTGATGTCTAAAACATGTACATATGGCACATCAATCAAGCAAGTAATATACTTATATATATATATATATAACACATTAATTAAGTAACATACTTAAAATTATATATTTATTAGCATGTTTTTTTTCTTTTCAAGCAGTCTCTTCCTTACTGCCACTGTAACAGACAAAAATCACAGTTATATTTTAAAGGGGTGGTTCACCACATATCCACATATATTTTACAACCTCTTTATGAACTTTGATTTTTTTTTGTACTTGCTAATACTGATACCTATATTTTCATAGCATTTGTAATTTAAAAAAATACTGGGAACAGAAACAAATAATTTATAATAATAAAAACAAAATATGAATCATGTTGACTTCATTTAGCAAACAGATTTCTCAGTTATTAAACAGTTATTTTTACACTTAATTATACCTGTTAAAATGTATTCCACCCAGTGTGCTTTGCTTATCAGCTATACAGGCATGAATATTAACATACGTGGACATGTAATTTCTAATAACTCCATTCTGCTCTCTGTTGGTGTTTCTTTGTCTGGATACAGCACTGCTCACATGCTGTGTGGTATTGGTGCATCCCTACTCCTATTTATGCATGCATGTGAAAAACTGTTTGTCAACAGAATAGCATGTCCCAATTCACAAAATTATGAAAAGAAAGATTATGAATGGTAATGAAGAGACACCAATGATGCTGTTAAGTCATGTGACAGTAACAACATGGCTAATTTAGTAAATCCACATTTTTATTCATATAGAACATACCGTTTTCTTTAATGGTTGCAAAGTAAGTTCAAATTCAAAAGTAGTACCTACTTACACAGTATGTGATTTCAGATGCACAGAAAGTCTTCACTTACCATATATGGCTGCCATGGTTTCCTTGTCAAAGGGCAGTTCTTCGCTCGATAACGATGTCTCTTGTTAGAGACGTCTGTCCTCCTACAAAAGACATGCATGAACATTTGAATAGGGTGCACAGTCTTCTGACTAGCTTTAGATTTCCAAAAATCTTTGTTTATCTAAACATTAGAACTAAAATGATATGCTATTAAGATATATTTTTTGGCTAAGAAACTAATGAAAAAGATGTAGAATTAAGCTTTTTAAAAATACTTTTTTTTTTTTTTTTATTAGCTAAGAATTTGAACTGACTTTCAAAAATGTTTACCTTTTAA
Source organism: Gymnocypris eckloni scoliostomus (assembly GCA_027564155.1). Lineage (NCBI taxonomy): Eukaryota > Metazoa > Chordata > Actinopteri > Cypriniformes > Cyprinidae > Gymnocypris > Gymnocypris eckloni. Next base: position 436,170 of record CM050413.1, on the reverse strand, counting down.
ATTGCTGTGGATCAGAACCTCCAGGGGGAAGGTGGCCATTAAAAGAACACGCACCATTGAAGTGGCTGTTTGGGCCTGCAGGGCAGAAGCCCACTGATGTTTAAGAATTTTTATTCCTGTGCCATGAGCTAACTGCACCTGTGGTTGTGATCACATAAAAATAGATTTTCAATATAAATTGTTTTCAAAAAAACACATTTGAGTATGTACCTACTAGGGCTGTGCGATATGGACAAAAAATATATATCACGATTTTTTGATTTTTTTTTTCGATTTCGATTTTAATCACGATTTTGACACAAACAGACATGCTTTATCTTACACATCTTGTATTTTGCACATCTTACTTGTTTTGCACATCTTACTTGTCTTGCACATCTTGTTTTGCACTTTTCTTTATTCTATTACACATTTTACTCTTTATTTCTTTTTACCTATATATATGCTCTTGTGTGGTGTTACTTTTATATAATTTTTATTCTTTGCATTGTCCACTGAGCGGACCTGATTTGATCTACATTTCACTTTTGATTATATGTATAATTTATCATGTGACAAATACAGAAACCTTGACCTTTACAGTTATAAATGCATTCTGTGTGAATTTGAAACATATTTCCAAAGGAAACCAATTAAAACTTTTCCCAAAAGTTGTAACATAGGTTCTAGAACAGACAAATGGCAAAATACATATATATATATATATATATATATATATATAAATATATGAGTAATCAAATTTTCCAACAAAATAAGATGCAACCAGAGCATGTGAGCGGAGCGGTTCAATATTGCGCTTTGTGTGTGTGCGCTCCGCTCAGTCGTTCACGGCCAAAATAAACTCTCCGCTAATGTTCCGCTCGAGCTCACCGGTAAACCGAATCCCGCTCAGATCACGCGCTCACATTAAATGTCTCCAGTAGCCTAAGATTAGGCATATTTATTTTTCCTGTTTATAGTGACATTATTGAATAAATGTCTCAATTAAAGCAGTAGTCCGATAAAAAGGTTATGTTTCAGAGTGAAATTGTTCATTTAAATAGGGATGTTAATTAACCTTTAACTGACCGATAATAATTTTGACCATACAATCAGTTAAACCGGTTTAAATTCACTTATTTATTTATTTTTAGTAATTTATCAAAATATTTTAAAAGGTTTGCTGCATGGTCCCCAGAGCTGACAGATCACGTTTTTAGAGAGCAAGAGAGAAGAAAAACATGTAAGCCTATAATTCGCATTTTTATTATTTCATTCAGAAATAGGCTGTTGCTTACAAACATTATAATAAACACTGTAAACATAGCTAGGCAATTTTAGTTCTTCACCCCATAACAAATCCTTACAATTAACAGTAGGCTAGAAAATAACGAGAATTAAAAATAAGAAGCTATAACGACAAACCAAAACTAATTATTTTAGGCTAAAACAAAACTGAAACCAATGTTGGGTCTCTCCTTCAACACAAAATCAAATGTTACCATCTTTTATGTTGGTATTTAAATGGCAAAATATTATTTACCTTTTATTTATTTACCCTTACAATATCCATAAAAATTAAAATGTTTTGCATAACTTCATTTAAGTGATAACGCTAAACAGCACAGGTTTGACTACACATTTAAACTGAGCAGTGTGTTTGTCCATATGTTTGACCGGTTGTTTTTATAATAATAATGAACAGGCTGCATTTTGAAGGTAGAATGCTTAAATGAGCTTAAACTGGATTTATTCCCCTTCCAACAGTGGAAGCAACTCCTGGTCATGAAGATAATCGGAATTGATTTGTGTACATAAACAATAAAAAATTATCTTTGCTTTTTGTAAAATAAGAAAAAAATTATGCAGCTTTCTGCCGTCTGCTTTAATTTTAGCAGCACACATAATGAACAAACTCTGTATACTCTAGAAAACACTGGGTTCAAAACAAACCAATTTGGGCTGGTAAAAGAGTACATAACTTGTTTAATTTAACCCAGAAAAATCAAGATATTTAATTTCTATTCAGCTAATGGCTATTATAATATTAAGCTTTTTTTTTTTTTACTTTATGCATGAAATAATATTTACAGATTCACTTAAATCCTCTAAACTTCTGTAAAATACTCCAGGACGTGATAACTTCCTTTATTTCTCATTTGCTTGTTTTATAAGCTATAAGCCTACATTGCCTATTTAATCTCGTTTAACAAACATTAGAAGTAAAGATTAAACATTAAAGATGTAATTCACGAGTAAATCGACCACTCTGTAACTGTGTTTCCACCGTATTTGCGCTGGCTCTGCGCCGAGCTGGAGTTGTTCGGCGGACTGATCACGGATCAGACCGCCGCCCTGCGCTTCACTCATGGACGAAAGCATTGCGATTGCCTTCATAACCTGCTCAACAACAAACAGTCAACAGCTCTGAGGACATGTTTTAACATCCATGGTATTTGTGTTCTGTATCTTTATTAATATAATCGTTTATTTTATGCAAAGCATCAGACTCTTTATCAAGCAATAAGACAGACAGTCTTGACGTTGATTTAGTGATTCACACAATGTTGCTCTGCATAGATTTAAACAATATACTGACAGAAACAATTTTATAAATAAAATAAAATGTACACAAACTACCCAAACACTGAACAAATAACCCAAAAATGACCCAAAAGGCTGAACCCAGCATCTAGGTGAATTAAGTTGTTCTCTGCTTGCAGAAGTGCTGCAGGTGTGTGATGTGATATGATATGATCAGGTGAATCCTCCTTCTGTTGTTTGCTGCTTTTTGTGCATGTGAAATTAATCCCGAAAAACAGATGCTAGTATTTTTAACGGGTCACAGATCTTTTAATTTAATTCAGTTCTATTTGTCGGTTAACGGTTGGGAAAAATAACCGAAATGAACATCCCTAATTTAAATTTAAATTAAAAAATAAATAACTGAAAAGTATACTTTTCCATTAAAACAACGCTTCATATTCAAAACACGCACACAAGATGAAAAGCAGATATAGATATTCACAAAATACTTATCAGGCCCATGAAAGCACACACAAGATGAAATGCACTTGACAAATAATTATTTCGTAAATAAAATAAACACTTTCTAAAATAAAAATAGACCAAAACTGAAATGCGGTCTATTAAAACGTGTCAATCTTCACAGGATTTTAGAATTTGCTTTTATAAACATTAGCTTAGACAAACATTGCTTAGTCTATTCCACAGATTCTGGAATTAACAAATTACCAAAGGGGCATTTTGCGTTTAGCGAGTGGCGCTGAGGTATGAGCAAGCGGAGCGGATCTTCAGAAAGACGCTCTCTGCTCTGAAGGAAATATGATCGCTGCTGTGTGCTCTGCATGCAACATGCATTTTTGGCCACCAAGTCCTTATCCTGTTCTGAACTCATCTTCCCTGTTTCTTTAGCATACTATCTGTCTGTATGCCGGTCTGTTCTGTTCTGCTGCATTCTGATTGGTTCGGATAGCATACTGCGGGAGGTTGGGGCAAATCTCAAATCGCGATAATTGTCAGCAAACAGTACTTACATATTCAGCATCACTGGAACCCTAAAAATAAATACATACATACATACAATTCAAGTCAACAATGTTGTTACAGACAGACTATTACTGGTAAACTAATGAAAAGAAGGATACAAACCTATATACAAACCTATACACTTTATTATGAAAGAACAAAGGAATGACATTTACACAATCGAAGCAAAATACTTACTTTAGCAGCACCAGACGGAGAAGCTTTGGATGGAGCCTTCGGCACCTATAAAGGAGAATATTGACAGATTAAAAACAATACACATAACATTGACCACCATAAAATGTCAGAATATCACAATGTTGCACAACAATCTAAACCAGCTTGTAAGTCATGTGACATATATTTTGATGGACATACAATGCAAGTGAATAGGCACAGTTTCCATGTTCTGGAAAAAAATAAATAAATAGAACAAGCTATAAGACTCCGGTAGTTTAATACATGTCTTCAGAAGCAATCTAGTTGATTTTGGGTCAGAACAGACCAAAACATTCCTCTAAAATATACCTCTACTATAAATACTGACATCAGCAATCAACTTCATGATCATGATTAATTAACTCCTATTTCTATCTAGTGCTCTGTGCATGTGTCAAGCACTAGGACTGTATATCTGTATGCGTATAGTCACAATATCTCCATCAAAAAATGTCTTGTTATGGTCAAGAAAAAAAAGGCATACAAACTCGATTCAACACAGTTGAGAAATTAATGGTGAATATCAATTATAGGTGAACTATTATTTATTTACCAGCAATCATGTTCAAATCACTAAGAAGCTAGAAATATTTGAATGTAAAAAATAAATAATAAAAACAATAGTTAAAAATGCACAACTTACATCAAGGACATCTGCATTTGAGTCCACAGACTAAAATTAATACAGTAAATGGATATGCATTAGTAACAGTACAGGTATTGGTAAAAAATTAATTGATATAATGATCTCAAGAGACACAGTAACTGTGGCTCTTCTAGTGGGATGATTATACCGCAAAATGCAGATATTTAAATTTACAGTATAGTAGTTTGCATGTAGCTGTGATGTGAATTGCAACTGAATGTCAGAAAGATAATGTCAGAGAAGGGAAATGTATTTATTTATGTATTTATCAATCATAGAACCTTCTGTTTGGGTATCTTGACAAGCTTGCCAAACATGCTTTGACAAATAAATGATTTTTGAGCAGAAGTATTGGTCTGAATGACAGCAAACATGGCTAGTGTTTGAGAAAAGCAGTTAGAAAACAGTCATTATTTCAATAGTTATGCTTAGTATGTGACACAATAGCATGTGACACAGGCATTGTATAATAAAAGAAAAACGACTAATACTTACTTTAGGAGAATGTGAGAGGGGAACATGAGCTTGAGACTTTGACATCTGTAAGAGAAAAATTCATACAGTATATTAGAAACAAGTCACTTAACACTGTTCATAATGAAAAAAAAACACATTGATGTAGCAGACTGTTCCTTGTTCAGATGCAGTGTACAAGTACAATCAGGGCTGTCACAAGAATGGGGCGGGGCCAAGTGGCTGCAACTCTAGGTACAATGTACAAGTATGTTCCTGTACATACGTGTTAGGTGTATATATATACAGGTGCATCTCAATGAATTAGAATGTTGTGAAAAAGTTTTTCTTGTAACTTATTTCAAAAAGTTAAACTTTCATATATTTTAGATTCATTACATGTAAAGTAAAACATTTCAAAAGTTTTTTTTGTTTTAATTTTGATGATTAGAGCTTACAGCTCATGAAAGTCAAAAATCAGTATCACAAAATATTAGAATATTTACATTTGAGTTTAAATAAATGACCATCCATACAGTATAAATTCTGGGTATCTCTTGTTCTTTGAAACCACAATAATGGGGAAGACTGCTGACTTAGCAATGGTCCAGAAGACGATCATTTACACACTCCATAAAGAGGGTAAGTCACAGAAGGTCATTACTGAAAATGGTGGCTGTTTACAGAGTGCTGTATCAAAGCATATTAAATGCAAAGTTAACTGGAAGGAAGAATTTGGGTAGGAAAAGGTGATTTATTAAAAAAGAAAAACTGAAATATCACATGGTCCTAAGTATTCAGACCCTTTGCTGTGACACTCATATATTTAACTCAGGTGCTGTCCATTTCTTCTGATCATCCTTGAGATGGTTCTACACCTTCATTTGAGTCCAGCTGTGTTTGATTATACTGATTGGACTTGATTAGGAAAGCCACACACCTGTCTCTATAAGACCTTACAGCTCACAGTGCATGTCAGAGCAAATGAGAATCATGAGGTCAAAGGAACTGCCTGAAGAGCTCAGAGACAGAATTGTGGCAAGGCACAGATCTGGCCAAGGTTACAAAAATGATTATGCTACACTTAAGGTTCCTAAGAGCACAGTGGCCTCCATAATCCTTAAATGGAAGACGTTTGGGATGACCAGAACCCTTCCTAGAGCTGGCCGTCCGGCCAAACTGAGCTATCGGGGGAGAAGAGCCTTGGTGAGATAGGTAAAGAAGAACCCAAAGATCACTGTGTCTGAGCTCCAGAGATGCATTCGGGAGATGGGAGAAATTTGTATAAAGTCAACCATCACTACAGCCCTCCACCAGTCGGGGCTTTATGGTAGAGTGGCCCGACGGAAGCCTCTCCTCAGTGCAAGACACATGAAAGCCTGCATGGAGTTTGCTAAAAACACACCTGAAGGACTCCAAGATGGTGACAAATAAGATTCTCTGGTCTGATGAGACCAAGATAGAACTTTGGCCTTAATTCTAAGCGGTATGTGTGGAGAAAACCAGGCACTGCTCATCACCTGTCAATACAGTCCCAACAGTGAAGCATGGTGGTGGCAGCATCATGCTGTGGGGTGTTTTCAGCTGCAGGGACAGGACGACTGGTTCAATCGAGGAAAGATGAATGCAGCCAAGTACAGGGATATCCTGAAAACCTTCTCCAGAGTGCTCAGGACCTCAGACTGGGCCGAGGTTTACCTTCAACAAGACAATGACCCTAAGCACACAGCTAAAATAACGAAGGAATCGCTTCACAACAACTCCGTGACTGTTCTTGAATGGCCCAGCCAGAGCCCTGACTTAAACCCAATTGAGCATCTCTGGAGAGACCTAAAATGGCTGTCCACCAACGTTTACCATCCAACCTGACAGAACTGGAGAGGATCTGCAAGGAGGAATGGCAGAGGATCCCCAAATCCAGGGGTGAAAAACTTGTTGCATCTTTCCCAAAAAGACTCATGGCTGTATTAAATCAAAGGGTGCTTCTACTAAATACTGAGCAAAGGGTCTGAATACTTAGGACCATGTGATATTTCAGTTTTTCTTTTTTAATAAACCTGCAAAAATGTCAACAATTCTGTGTTTTTCTGTCAATATGGGGTGCTGTGTGTACATTAATGAGGAAAAAAAATGAACTTAAATGATTTTAGCAAATGGTTGCAATATAACAAAGAGTGAAAAATTTAAGGGGGTCTGAATACTTTCCGTACCCACTGTATATATTAAAAACATTTTTTAATCATACATAATGTTAACAGATATGAGCAACATGCAAAATGTGAATCATGGACATCTGCAACCGATTCCACAAGCTACAACAAATAAAATAATGATATACACTATGTTAGGTACTTAATGAATACAGCGAGAATCTGTTTAGGTTAGACAAAGTGTTGATTGATGCTTGCTAGGTTTGTGTGATTGTAAACTGCATAAAAAAAATAAAACTTAATGATAATGACAAACAAATTAATTAGATTTAAATCTTACGTCAGGGACATCTGCATTCGATTTCATGGGCTGAAATAAATAGGCAGAAATATTACTACTGAGCAACCAAAAAACTCTAAAGGTCTTAAAATGTTTAAAAAGGCAAGGGAATGTGGAGCACTGTCATTAGTAAATATTATTAAAGCATAACTGTGCTTTGATTTTGTAAACAATTCTAACCTCCGTAAGTAAGTGCTCTGTAGCCTGAAGAAGAGGTGGGATTTATGTGAAAGTAAAATTAAATGTGAATAGGTTTTGATAAATACAGTAGAAGTGTAAGCTCACACACACACACACACACACACACACAATAGTACAGTACTTTCAAGTATTTCATTTTTCAGCCACTCGTTCTCTTTCTTTAGATTCATGTTCTCTTCTCTAAACAGATTAATGACACGTTGTAGATGTTCGTTTTTTCATTCCATAACTTTAGATCATTTGGTAGGTCTGTAGGGTATACCTAAAAAATATATATATATTTCAGCCACTTTTATTTTTTTTAAAGTACCTCTTGAATGAGATGAGGTTGGAGAGCCCTAGTCTGGAGTGATTCTGTATGAAGGAATGGTCTCAGAGCGGTTATCTTGGCAAAATGAGGTTGGAAAAAATATTGAATAACTAATTGTGGTGATAATTGTGGTCAATAACTAATTTTAAAATTCTTATTTTCCAAAAAAAGATTAATAATGAAGATGAATTGTCTAAAAGTGTCAAATCAAATTTTTGTTACCAAATGTTTTAATCAGTTTTACTGGTAGTTCACTGTATCAAGAATGTTTGGGTATGATATGTCACAGTTTATTTTATTTTGCTATCCTCACTTACATAAATTAACTATAGTGTCCTACACCCACTAGTAAAAAATATCAAAAATGATATCTGGTGTCTGAATAATTTTTGGTTTGACTAACTTATATAATATGTATGGCAAAACACTCACCTTTTTCTTAGCTGCTGGTTCGTCTCTCACCTCTGCGGCCTCAAGGAGTTTAATAGAAGGTTTACTTTTTCTCTTAATAATGTCTGGCTTGGGTAGCTGTTCTTCAATTTCCTTAAGTTTTATTTGTACAGTTTTTTCCCCTTTCTGAGGAGGTAGAATAATAAGAAAAGGCTAAAGTACGTCACAACATACTGGTGTTAATGAACTAAAACATGAATATTTTACTAATATCTTCAAGTCTACAAGCGCTAACGTTAAGGCATAATAAACGAGAATAAAGGAATATTATATTGGAGATTTAAAAAAAAGGCACCTGCTATCTTGATGATGGAGGCCTCATAGACCGGCCATCCACCTTTTGGCTCCTTGACGCCTTGGCGCCACTCCACCAAATAAACGTCCTTTTCCTCCATACCTGTGAAGTATTCATCCTCATCAAAATCTCGAATATGTTCAGTTGGCAGAATTGAGAATTTTCCATCCTCCACCCACTTAATTAACGCAAACATAATCGGCTTGTTTCCTCCCGTCTCCTATCTTCTGCGTTCTTCTCACGGTCACAGTCGGAATTCACGCCTCGGACAACGGTCGGTTATTTTTCAAAACAAAAAGAAAAGAAAAGAAAAGAAAAGTTATTTTTTTTTTAAATGAACAGAAATGTTTTTTTTTTTGTAGGATTTTGAACATATTTGTAGGATTCTTTAAATATTTAATTTATTATATATATTTTTTTATCTTAATTTTTTTAAATCACCAAGGCATTGCGCAATGCGGATGTGCATACTCTGCTGCGTGCATTAAGCTACGGATCTTGGAAGAAGACGCTGCATTTTTTGAATTCCCTGGAAAACTGCTTGGTAAGCATAGATTTCACAGTAAATAACATACTATATTTATTTTACATGTTTTCCAAATTTTTGTTTTACGATTAATCCTCAATGTTTTCTTTTATTTTATCATTTTAATTTCCTCAACAGGTCACATATGATTTGCTGTGACGTGCACAGACACAATGAGCGAGCCTCCACAAAGGATTTCTAACTGATGTTGAAGAGGAAATTCCTCCAAGAACCCAATGAAGATGGGCACTAAAAAAAAGGTGTGTGGATAATGTTACCTCCCACTGTTTAAAGATTTAAAGATTGCACAGGGATAGGCCTAGTTCAGCCAAAAATGAAAAGTATGTCATTAATTTTGACCCTGACTGTAAAAACCCTGCAAAAGTATTTTTTTTTGATGTGTGTGTTTTTCTGTTTTCTTCATAAAATCGCCCTTCATGAGGTAATGAACATTCTCTGAAAATGTAACATTGACCGAGTAAGGCCATGCAAAGATTGAAATCATAGTGAAATTAATGGTTAAAATCAAACTTTAATGCTTGTTATCTCATAATTAGATTTTGAGACTTTGGCCTGGATTTCACAGACAGGGTCACAATTACTCCCCTTCACGTCGTTCCAAACCTGTAAGACCTGTCGTTCATCTTCAGAACACAAATTAAGATATTTTTGATGAAATCCGAGAGCTTTCTGACCCTGCATAGACAGCAAGAGAACTACCACATTCATATAGTCCATTTGACATCAGTGGTTCAAATGTAATGTTATGAAGATACAAGAATACTTTTTGTGCACAAAGAAAACAAAAATAACAACTTTATTCAACAATTCCTTCTCTTCCATGTCAGTCTCCACCACTATTCACAAGAGTACCACGATGCATGTGTGTGATGCTGCTGATGTAGAACATGCATGTGCTGTGCCTTGTTTATGAGCAGAGGAATGCATGCATTGTGGTATTCTTGTAAGAATAATTGTAATAATATATAACTGTAATAACTGTAATACAGTCTTAGACTGTAAGAGAAGGAATTGTTGAATGAAGCCATTAATTTTGTTTTCTTTGTTTACAGAAAGTATTTTCATAGCTTTACAATATTACAGTTGATCCACTGATGTCACATGGACTATTTTAACAATGTCTTTACTACGTTTCTGTGCCTTGCCTGTGGTAGTCCCCATGCTGTCTGTGGAGGGTCAGAAAGCTTTCAGATTTAATAAAAGATATCTTAATTTGATGACCAAAGGACTGACATGTTTGGAACGATATTAGGGTGAGCAATTAATGACAGTTTTCATTACTTGGTGAACTACCCTTTAATACCAACCAAATGTCCTTCTTAATTTTTTTATTTAAATTTTTTTGCTTGTGAATTTTTTTCCTCAATCAGAAGCCATTCTGGCACATAGCATTTGATTTCACATAGCATAAGATACTACAAGTGTACTCCTGCTCCCAAATGAATGATCCGGAGTTGGCTCTTTTGAGCAGGGGATGTAGCGAGACTATGTCCAATTCCTCTGCTTGTTCTTGAATCAGTAACTATCTCTATCAGTGATTGCTTCCTTAACGTGTTAATGGCTGTTCACACCAAATGCACAATATCTTTCTGTTTATCAGAAGTGCATGTTGCAGTTGTGTCATTGCAAAATGGATTCTGATTGGCTGTCAAAATTCTTATCGTTTATCAGTAGAATTTTTTTTATTATTGTATAAGTAATTCCAACGACAACATTTCTTGTGTGAACTCTGTTCTTTTAAGTATAGATTGATTCTTAAAACTATGTATTTATTGTTACTGTTATCGACCTTATTTTATGAGTGGCTCTCTTTTAATAAGCCAGCCACTTATGAATCAGTTGGCGCTGACTAACTGAAATCTGAAGCAGAATGTAAGGTGTTACTATCAAACAAGTAAATGTAAAAAAAAAAAAAGTTATAACATGGATCTTTTTGACAGGTTTTAGAGGGTCTAGACAGTAAACTTTGAATTTTATAGCACTTTCTTTTTTTTTTTATTGTAGATTTTATTTTTATTTTTCAGAATTAAGGCAGCAGAAGAAGAACTTGAAAATGTTATCAAGGAATGTCATAAGGTATGCTTCTTAATTATTTAATTGGTGATTCACTGGTAATTTGCATAGCTTACATTTGTTAATTTTTATTAATTAATTAAAGGGATATTTCACCCAAAAAATGTAATTATGTAAGCATTTACTCACCCTCAAGATGTTCTAGACCTGTATGAGTTTCTTTCTTCTGTTGAACATAAAATAATGTTATTAACCAAACAGTTGCTGGTCCCCATTGACTTAGTATGACCATAGTATGAAACAAAAATACTACAGAAGTCAGCAAGGACCAGAAACTGTCTGGTTATCAACAATCTTAAAAATATCTTCTTTTGTGTTCAACAGAAAAAATAAACTCATACAGGTTTATGATAGTTAAACAACTATCTTTAAGTAAAGTAAACTTTAAGAAGTTTAACAACTTGAGGATGAGTGAATGATTGCAGAATTAACATTTTTGACTGAACTTATCCCTTAGCAGTTAATTGCTCCAGTTAAACCAAGTAATAAATAACCATATTATTGGTCTCTTTTCAAGGTTTGTGTCAGAACACAATAAACACAATACACTCTCTTGATTGTGGATAATTCTAAAAAGAAGAATTGTGCATTAACTGTAATGAAAACACATGTACTGCATAAACCTCTATTGGAGTTATTATGAATATAGGTTTGTAGAAATAAGCAAAATCACACTAGTTGAATTTTCAAGTCCAGAAATGTTCAGATCATTCAATTTTTTTTTTTAAACTTAAGAACATTCATGCATTGAAGATAGTTCAGCCAAAAATGTAAAATCTGTCATTAATTACTCACTCTAATGTCGTTCCAAACCTGTCGTTCATCTTCAGAACACAAATTAAGATATTTTTGATGGAATCTGAGAGCTCTTTGACCCTCCATAGACAGCAAGGGTCCTACTCACGGAGTGAGTAATTAATGACAGAATTTTCATTTTTGGGTTTAATCCCTTTGAGTTTAAAAAGTTTAGTGGAAAAAGAGCCAATCTTTTATAAACTGTGTATAAGCATGTTTAATTGTTTTTTTTTTTAAACAAGTAATCATTCTACAAATTATAATTTCTACTGAATGCATTCTTCTGAGATAATCATATATTCTTATTGAATTCATCATGAAAGAAAGCACTAGGCATTCATTTTGAGTGTTAATCTTGGACAGCCAATGCACAATGATTTGGGCAAAACTGAATGGGCACGCCAAATAGTGCACAATGTAGTGAATGAGGCCAATTTCAAACATCTGCTGTAATGCTGAAAAAGAGATGCAGAAATGATAGTGGAAAGAACACAATTACAAGCGGAAGAGAATGCGATTGGCAAAAGACCTCGTGATCTGGACGTAAATGCGTCTATCATGAGTGCAGCCCACTAGGCTACAGCTCTTACACTGAAGATATTTAATGTGATGTTAACAGGACCCATCATTTTATCTCTCTCTCTTTTTAAGGAAATCCCAGACACCCTTCCAGAAGACAGTACTCTGCTGATGACTACTGATGAAGAGTGCACTTCCAGTCCTGTTCAGATAGAGGTCCCGGTGGATTCAGGTCAAACTAAAGAGCAAACCCAACTTCTTCTTCTGGCACTTAAGCTCAAACACAGTTTGACCAACGACTGTCTTGAAGATATTATGAAAATCCTTAATGTTGTTGGTGGCAGTGATTCAGTGTGCAGGACGAAATATTCATTTTACAAAGCTTTCGATGATACAAAAGACATCATGGAAATCTGTTATGTGTGTGAACAGTGTAATAAAACCAGTTTAATATAGAGCTATTATTTCAGCTCCGGGAATTAGTTATTAAATATTAAATATTGCTTGGTTAAAAGTAATATTAATATTTAACTTAGTTATACTGTATTAAGTGATCGTCCACCGAACACTAACCTCAGCATATCAAATTCGAGCTTAGGTAGCTTTCTCTTTATGGCAAATAAGGATAAAACTTCAAATCACATTCCAGAGACAATTCTTTATGAAATGAAAAATGGTTTATTCGTAATACTGCTATTCTAACATAAATGGATTAACTGAGAAGACACAACATACATACACACAAAGACATGTATAAGGGATTTTGGTAAGTAAATTCCTAAAGTTAAAATTAGCCCTTCTAGCTATTTTGACGCTTGACGACAGATGCCTTAATGCTCTGTTACTGCATTCAGATCAGATTCTACCAGTTCAATCAGCAATATAGATTTAGTTAGAGGTACTTGCTTGTTGACAAGAAGCAGGTTGGAAGTTGTTTTGTTTCCTTCAAATCGTTGCTCTGGTCTTTGTCCTCGGAAACCACGTGGGTTGGTTCGTGCGTTTTGGTGCTCTCGGGTTGAAACACGTGATATGTGGATGTTGCCGCGTGACGTCACAGAAAAGGCTCTCCTCTCGTCTGCAGGCGTTGAGTTCGTTTTCTTTGCTGTTATGCCTCCTATCCTTCGAATTCGACTGGATGGTTGGTTTAGTCGGTGTCGAGGCCAGAGTTCAGGTAAAAGCGCGAGCAGGCAGAGAAGATTCTGGCGCTATTCAAGAGATGTTCAAGAGCCACGCCACGTTTGAGAGAGAGTTCAAGCGAGTCCAAGAGAGCGATTTGCAACTGGCGCGTTGTTTTCAACAGTCCAACTTGCCCTCCACGGGCGGCTTGTCGAATCCGATCGTCCGTATGGGCGGAGCCCCGCCCATGTCCAGGCTTGCTGGGTGGACCAACAGTTCTGTGATGTCTCATCACTTTTGGGAAGGATAAACTGTATCGATCTTTATACATGTATAATTATGCAGGGTATTAAAATTTAACGGTCATCAACACAGTCTATCACATCTGAGTCTAGCTTTCTTTAGAGATCAAACACCGCATACTAATACACACATTACAGTTTATACCGTTTAAAGCATGATTAAAAATTCCCACATTGTCCTAAATAATTGGCACTCGAAATCATCACATCATGCCTATGAGGAAAAGTACACATTAAATATCCATATATTTATTTGTGTAGTTGCAATAGTTATCACGTGTCAAAAAGGCAAGGAGTTTGGTTTTCCTTGGTCCGTCCGACGGAGAAAAATCCTGCTTTTTGTTTTAAATGGGGGTTTTGAACTATGCTCTGGAATGTAGGCTTGACGGTGTCCAGAACCATTCCCGAGCCGTCCGTACCTTTGCAGGCGTTAGTGATGGGGTCAGTTGACCTTCTCCCTTGCGCATGAAAGGGAGGATTTTTTTTGGTAATAATTCATTTCTGTTGCTGGGTTGGAATTCTCCGTGTGTGTTTTCAGGTTGACAATGTGTTACAACAGTATAGTAATATAATGTCAGCTGAATTGTGTTCAATGCAACATTACCTATGACAAAGCCAGTAGATTCACCAATCATTTTTCATATACCTCTCCTTGGAAGATCAAATAAAAAATATCTTGAGAATGCCAGGAATTACAGATGAATTGGTAGAAAGGCAAACAGAAACATCTACTTCTGTCAGTGATATTTGTGATGGTTTTTTGTATCCGAAAGCTTTAAGTGGTTCAGAAACGCCCCTTCAAACCCTTACCTTAACATTTAGTTGTGATGGTGTGCCAGTTTTTTAAAAGTCCCCTTGCAGTATTTGGCCCCTTTTATTCACCATTAATGAATTGCCATTGAAAATGAGACAGGATAATGTACTCCTTTGTGGACTATGGTTCGGGGATAAGAAACCTCGCATGAGAACTTTCTTAAAGCCGTTCGTTGACGAATGTGTAGAGCTACAGGACGGTGGTTTCACATGGGAAAATGACAAAGGAGTTTCTGTCAACACAAAAGTAAGCCCTCTAGTTCTAATGAGTGACTCAGTTGCCAGACCTCTGATACAGAATTTGAAACAGTTTAACGGTGAATATGGATGCTCCTACTGCCTTCATAAAGGGAAACTAGTTGAAAAAGGCAGAGGATCCACTCGTGTATATCCTTTTCAGAAGGACATCCAGCTCCGCAATCAGGAACAAACTAATGAATTTGTAGAAGCTGCGCTAGAGTCAGGTCAGCCTGTTATGGGTGTTGAAGGACCGAGTATGTTGTGTCGACTTCCCAGTTTTGATGTCATTGAAGGGTCTGTCCCAGACTATATGCATTCAGTACTTCTGGGTGTTGCAAGAACTGTAACAGGGCTGTGGTTAAACAGTGAAAACCATGAAAAGCACTGGTATATAGGTAGGTCTACAAAACTGTTAGACGAGATGCTTTTAAAGATTAAACCGCCATGTAACGTACCTCGTGTGCCACGATCAGTCACATTGAGGAAATTTTGGAAAGCACACGAGTGGTATATGTGGCTCTTTTATTATAGCTTACCTGTACTAAAAGGTGTCTTACCAGAACCACTACTGAATCACTGGTCCAAACTAGTCAAGGGAGTATCCCTTCTGTTGGGTGAAAATATAACTAGAGACCAGATTTCTGAGTCTGAGGCACTTCTAATACATTTTGTGAAAGACATGGAGGTATTCTATGGGGAAGCCAATATGTCTTATAATGTTCATCTTTGTCTCCATTTACCAATAAGTGTAGTTAACTGGGGGCCTTTGTGGGCTCATTCCGCCTTTGTGTTTGAGTCTTACAATGCTAAACTACTAGACATGATCAAAAGCACTCAAGGGGTTGCACTACAGATTGTCAAAACTCTCTGGTTACAGAAGGCCTTACCTTTTTATGGCCAGACTATCATGAAGGATGCCTCAAATGAATGCAAGGAGATCTTTGAATCTCTGACAAGACCAAAACAGTTGAAACATGTAACTCGCACACGTGATATCACTGCACTTGATCGCCCTAAAGTGCGATTACTTAGGAGAGATGACTATATGGCACTGAGTCGTTATGGGGTACAAAGAAGCAGAGTAAAGTACTTTCAACGAATCATTGCAAATGGCGAGATGTTTCACTCAGAAGATTACAGTCGTGTATTTAAACGCAATTCATTTACTGTTATGTTGAATGATGATGATCAAAAATCTTTTAGCATTAAAAGATTCTTGATTTGTCAAAATGAAAGTGAGGAGATGTGTTATGCCATTGGAAGATTCTATGAACGAGCAAAGCATAGTCTCTGTGCCTCAAATCCAAGTTATTTTGAACCAGTGTCAAACGTCTTGGACATCTTACAGGTATTCTTGCTTCAGAGATCAAATGCAAATGTCTGATCATTCACACTGAAAAATTCAAAGTTGATTACATTTTTAGAAATATTAATCAGTGTGAATTCTTTAAATGAGGCATCAAATGAAGCCAAGTGAGGCCTAAGTTGTATTATACATGCACAGTAAACACTATTTTCTTCAATGCAATGTGATCTTTTGTGTTAGTGTACAATCTATATCATCATAATTTTATTTGAAATAAGTGTCTTTGTCATTTAAACTTTGATGATTCATTAATGGTAAAAAGCTATGTGTACATTACAAAAGCAGTGTGATATATTATGCAATGTGGTATATTTTTCAAAAGTGATTTTAAAGCACTTCATTAAAGAAAATTTGAATATTTAATGGAAAAAAGTCAAATATACATTACATTTACATGTTCTATTTAAACTGAAAATTATAATGATCATTTTAATAATTTCTTATCATTAAGTGCTATATTGTATCCCTTATAATGAATTGTCAAAAACTAAAGTGTACATAGCAGTTTTTGTATTTTGTATACTGTATCACTGACAGTTAATTTCAAAGTCAAGTGAACACTACATTAGTAGTGAGATATTGTGTAATGTGACATACTGTAAACAAATGAATAAACATGACCTAATTATTGCTAAACCTTTGGCTTTTTTTTTGTTTGTATCCATTTGTTTTTTGATGATGTACATAAGATGCATATCTGTTACTGTTATTTGTATTATTATTATGATTATTTTTAATTACATTAAATACATTTTAAATAATGGATACTTTGATCTCCATACACATTCTACTGTAAGGTTGGAAAAGTATTTTCTTCACCCTAAAATATATTTTGAAATATATGTTGGTTGAAATTAAATATATTTTCGATTTCAAAAATATATTTTATTGAACATCACAGATACAACATATATTTAAAATATATTTTGGCCAGAAAAAATATATTTCTGTGTGTAATGGTGAGTATGTGTTTGTAATGTTGTGTGTGTAATGGTGTGTGTAATGTTGTGTTTGTGTGTGTGTGTGTGTGTGTAATGTTGTGTGTGTATGTGTGTAACGTTGTGGTTTCTGTCAGGACAGGGCTGCAGCGCCGCTGGACTCGGATCAGGACCGGCTCTCATTCTGAAATCTGCTTCTCTGCAAACAAACCGAAATGCATTCAATGATGACCAGAAGATTCACCTTCATCTGTCTGGATGCTTTATACACGTTATCCTGTAACATATACTAGCCATTAAAGTGTGTGTGGCATGTATAAGAAACTGAATGATTAAATCTGTGTGACTTTAAATGCTTTGCTGTTCTTTATATACAATAAAAAAGCAAACTTTATCACAATTCTGACTTTTCCTCAGACTTGAGTTATAAAGTCCACTTCTGAGGAGAAAAATATATATTTAGTTTATATCTCACAAAAAAGTCTGAATTTGGAGATAAAAAGTTAAAATAATAGTTTTAATTCAGTGGTGGAAACGAGCTTCCATAATAAACAGACCAGAACTGCTATATAATAAATTAATAAACTTATCAAGAATTTAATTTCCACAGAATGACCAATGTGTGATTATTTTAAGAAAGCGTATCACGAGTAAAGTAGGGTTAATTTTGTGCTGAATTAAACCAGGAAAAATAAAACCTAATTTTAAAACTATTTACAGAAAACAAAAATGACACATAACCCGAAGTTTGTATTACTGTAATAATATATACAGAATGAATTATGAGTATTCCAGAACAAAATGCTTTATGGTAATGAATCATGAATTGGAGGGTCTTTGTAATGTTACAATAAGAAGTCAAAGTGTATTTTAAAACATAAGAACTATAATCTAAAAATACGTTTTTTTTTTCTTTTAGCCTGCTATATTACAGACTCTTTATTTGGGAATTATGGGAATTTCTGGATGCTTTAAAGTCTGTGTGAACCGGAAGATGCTGCCGACATTATTTCAGTATGAATATCGTTAACTTTGGTTTCATGCGGACTTTAAATTAGTGAGCATTTGTGGGAGGGATGGGTTTAACGGTCATAAATATCCTGATTTTAAAGCTGTCGAGTTCGGTGTGAAAGTGCACCCCCACTGGTACTGGACGTGCTTTACTGACTCGAACGCTTCCGGAGGCCTGGTTATATCTGCAGTTTTCTGGGGGCTCTGTTATATCTGTGCAGTTTTCTGGGGCCGCTCTGTTATATATCCAGTTTTCTGGGGCCGCTCTGTAATATCTGTGCAGTTTTCTGGGGCCGTTCTATTATATCTGCAGTTTTCTGGGGCCGCTCTGTTATATCTGTGCAGTTTTCTGGGGGCTCTGTTATATCTGTGCAGTTTTCTGGGGCCGCTCTGTTATATCTGCAGTTTTCTGGGGCAGCTCTGTTATAACTGCAGTTTTCTGGGGCCGCTCTGTTATATCTGCAGTTTTCTGGGGCAGCTCTGTTATATCTGCAGTTTTCTGGGGCCGCTATGTTATATCTGTGCAATTTTCTGGGGCCGCTCTGTTATATCTGTGTAGTTTTCTGGGGCTCTGTGCAGTTTTCTGGGGCCTCTCTATTATATCTGCAATTTTCTGGGGCCACTCTGTTATATCTGTGCAGTTTTCTGGGGCTCTGTTATATCTGTGCAGTTTTCTGGGGCCACTCTATTATATCTGCAGTTTTCTGGGGCCGCTCTGTTATATCTGTGTAGTATTCTGGGGCTCTGTATGGCTACAGTTTGCAAGATCTGCGTGGGACCAATAGAACCACCAGATCAACACTATCACTGTGTCGCCTGCCTGGGCCTGGCCCACGCTGAGGCAGCGCTGGACGAGTCCGACTGTGGAAATTGCGCGGTGCCAGGTCTTGTCTGCTTGAACCGGCCGTATGTTGTTTGGTTCGTTATTGGACCAGGTAGGGCAGCGTTTTTAGCTTGGCGTGTTTGGTATATCGTTCCCAAAGCGTGAAAAGCTCACACAGCGTTGAGTGAACCTATGACAGAGAACGTCTTGGGCTACTCGCGTAACCCTTGTTCTCTGAATAGGGAACGAGACGCTGCGTTTGCTGCCAAGCTCCTCACGCTGCCGACAGGGATCTTTTCGGCAGAGAAATCTGAGGAGCAGATGGCGCGTTCGCCAGTGTAAGCTGACGACGTCAGTACGTCAGGGGCGGCGTCGCGCTATCAGCCAATGAATTGGTGTGATTCTATACGGGTTTCAGACAATCGGCACACCCAGGGGCGTTTCCAAAGCGTGAAAAGCTCACGTAGCGTCTCGTTCCCTATTCAGAGAACAAGGGTTACGCGAGTAACCAGAGACGTTTTCTTGGGCCGCTCTGTTATATCTGCAGTTTTCTGGGGCCACTCTGTTATATCTGTGCAGTTTTCTGGGGCCGCTCTGTTATATCTGCAGTTTTCTGGGGCCGCTAATGTTATTTCTGTGTAGTTTTCTGGGGCTCTGTGCAGTTTTCTGGGGCTGCTCTGTTATATCTGTGCAGTTTTCCGGGGCTCTGTTATATCTGTGCAGTTTTCTGGGAATCTGTGCAGTTTTCTGGGGCCGCTCTGTTATATCTGCAGTTTTCTGGGGCCGCTCTGTTATATCTGGGCAGTTTTCTGGGGCTCTGTTATATCTGTGCAGTTTTTGGGAATCTGTGCAGTTTTCTGGGGCTCTGTTATATCTGCAGTTTTCTGGGGCCGCTCTGTTATATCTGTGTAGTATTCTGGGGCTCTGTATGGCTACAGTTTGCAAGATCTGCGTGGGACCAATAGCACTACCAGATCAACACTATCACTGCGTCGCCTGCCTGGGCCTGGCCCACGCCGAGGCAGCGCTGGATGAGTCCGACTGTGGACCTTTTGCGGGCCCACTGCGATATAGTTCACGGATCGGGTGGGATCGGAGCCCGATCAAACGGACAGCTTGGGGCCCTCAGACCTCCAAGAGGAGCTCATGAGGGTTCTGTCTAAGGCTGTCCAGGAGTTGGAGCTTACCTGGAGTCCTCCAGAAGAGCCTGCCAGGAGTAAGCTTGACTCCTGGTATTTCAAGTCCACACGGAAAGTTGACTCAAGGGCATCGATCCCCTTCTTTCCCGACGTAACCGAGCAGCTGGTGAAAACATAGTCTGCACCCCAATCGGCGTTTCCACTCTACCACACAGGCCATATTTTCCCACGTGGATGGGGCGGAGGCCCACGGGTACATGCGTTCTCCTCCCATAGAGGAGACCGTCGCTGCGCACCTGTGTTCTGCTAAGCGTATAGGGGATTTACACGCATTTTCTGTGGACAGCGACTGTATTCGCTTCGGACCCGGTGACTGCAGTTTCACTCTCTCACTCCAAAACAGAGGCTTTCCCACTGGATTGTGGACGCTATCACGACTGCTTATACGAGCCGAGGTTTCGAATGCCCCTTGCACATTAGAGCCCACTCAACAAGGGCTTTCGCCTCCTCGTGGGCGTGGTCGAGAGCAGCCTACGTTATTTCTAACCAGATATGCAAAACATTGGTTCCCTGAAAGTGGGAACGAGACATCACGGTGGTCGCCGTGCTCGCTGCTCTCCAGCCTAGCTGGTTCAGTATCCGATTCTGACGTAATTGTCGCGGGCTTCGCATTTATACTGCCTCTCGAGCTCATCAGTATTTGCATGCTTTGCGACAATTGGCCAGTCATTTGGACTGGCATGAGCCAATAGGACTTCAGAAAAGGTTGAAGGGAAGTAGTTCCCATAACGGAGAATTCTCCGTGATGTCTCGTTCCCGTTCTCAGGGAACTGAAGTTACGACAGTATAACTCTGTTATATCTGTGCAGTTTTCTGGGGCCGCTTTGTTATATATGTGCAGTTTTCTGGGGCCGCTCTGTTATTTATTCCTCTGCGTCACTATCGACTCCGAGAACAAAACCAGGCCTGCAGCTAAACGAGGGCCGCAGACGAAATTAATGAAGGGCCGTGAAGCTCCATCATGAGTTGTGCTGGGCTTTGTGTTTCTATCACACAGAGAAATAAATCAGAAACATTTCTCCTTTGCGTATAAACCGGACTGAGATCATCGCTGAGTGCCAACCTTTTCTGGCCGTAATGCAATTGATTTAGCATGTAGCATAATTTAGTTACACGATAAGCTGAATAATTAATCAGATAATCATATGTAAAAACATTTGATGAGAAAACACCCTATTTCTTTTCCAGATTGCATTTGTTCAATAACTTGCACATTATTTTAAGTTATTTTTTTTTTTTTACAAAAACTTATATATTTTGCATTACTTTGCTCTTTTTATATTTTTTTATACTTTCATTTATTGTTTATATATTTATTTGGTCTTATATTGAAATGTTTACACCTTTATTTATGCCTTCCTTGTCCATATGCTAATGAAGTGGCGTGGCTTTCACATTTAGGTTACACCCAGTGAGTTCTGGAGGGAAAAACTCCACGCATGTCTGTTTCTGTTGAAGGCCACCAGTTGACATTATATTCATACAGCCAGAGCCGATCCTCCCTATACACAGAATACGCAAGCTGCGTAGGGCCCCCGAAACATCAAGGGGCCCCCTTGCTCTCAAAGATGTTTTAATTTTAGTTTAGTTTTGAAAGGATAGCGAGCCGCAGAAGAGATACTATTTCTCGAGCATGATTCGGGGCGGAGTGAAACACGGAAAAATGCATTTCATTCATTCATTCATAACGACTCGAACACTTCCCCCTCCCCATCTGATGCTGTGAAGAAAATCCACCAATCAGAAAGTTGCAGAGAACAAATGGCGCCAAATGAGTTCTATAGCCCCGCCCACTCAATAGGTTGTGCATTCTTTGTCACCAGACACGAGATTATGCTTCATTCTCAACAGAAGAAACCAGAGCACATATACTTCAAAAAACTAAACAGAAGCTGACGAAGTACATGAATAAGGTTTAGGTTTAATAACACCACAGTTCTCTTGTGTCCTGTGTTTTAAGAGATTCCTTTAGAGAGCCGTTTTAGAGTTATATTTCTGCAGGCTGCCTTTATGAAATGATGTGATACATAAACTTGGATTATAATAAGCATTATTTGGATTTGGTTATATTTGGGAATGTTGGAGTCCCGATTATATTCACTAATATAATTGTTAGCTGGTATTTAATCATCACACTGAATGTTTACCTGCATATGTTCACAATCCTTGTGTTAGCTCTGATTAGCAGCGAGCGGTTAGCATGCACTGAGAGACGCCCGATAAATCACATATGTCGTGTGTATTATAAATGTAATGCATTAATGCTGTGTTTTGAGCTTATATTGTGTCTATTGTAGTCATTGTAGGGAATTAAATAAACAACATGACAACACAACATAAGTTTTAATATACTACAATTATATGTTTACTATAGTTTATAATATATAGAAATATTCTATTATAATTCATTAGAGGAAATGAGATTACAATGTATGTATTAATATATACGGTCTTATAAATAAAGGTGATTCACAATGCCATATAAGAAGCTTGTTGTCTAAATGTTTCCATAAAGAAGCTTTAATAATAATAATAATTTGCATTTATATAGCGCCTTTCCGATGCCCAAGGGCACTTTACAAGTCAGACTTGAGACAAATAGACATCAATACCAGAAGACATAACATACCAAGAGCTGAGAGTAATATACAGAAACCACTTACGAGATTAGATTAGAGATACAGAGAGAGTGAAGATAAATATTCATAACAAGGTACTATTCACAGACTGTGAACTGAGGAGTAATACTCAGAGAAAAAAAGTTTTTTAAGAGGTTTTTAAAAGAGAGAAGGGAGAGGATGCCTGACGGACTGACTTTACCAATGTGATCGTTGAATGAAAGCGTAGAATCAATGAGAGCACCAAGGTTGCTAACTTTAGTGGAGGGCATAATCAGATCACCATCCAGGTCCATCAGTTGACTAGAATGCTTAGATACAACAGCTTTAGAGCCAATCAGAATTACATCCGTTTTATTAGAGTTAAATCTAAGGTGAAGAGGAGCGGGCCCAAAACAGAACCCTGAGGTACACCAGAGCTGATGGGTTTGGTAGGTGATCTGTGATTCTGGTATATAACAAATTGTTAATAACCTTTCTGTGTCACAAAAGCCTCTTTGTGTTGAAAGAAGGTTCTTCGTATTATAAAAAGGTAAGAAAGAGATGTTCTTTGACTGAATTGTTCTTTGTGGAACCAAACATGGTTTAAGGACCTTTGTTGTTTTTTTCTAGTGCATAATAAAATTGGCGTAATTTTAATTGAACATCATTGCTTGTTTTTAGTTTTTTTTATAACTGAAATATTTGTAGATTAAACACTTATGTAATTAGATTAAATGCGTCATGTTATGGATATGACTGAAGGACAATGGGCGGGGCCTATGGTGTGAAGAAGACTATTGGTCGACTTCTTGCTCTGGATGTGGAGTTTATGCAAATGTGTGTGCCCTGTGATGTCATCTTTGGATCCAAACGAGCTATTTTATGAGCTTAAATTAATCAAATGTTTAGTTTATAATGAGGAGGACATTAATCTATGAAACTTGCAGGATGTTTTAATAGCGCAAACACTCTTATCTGCCGAAAGATCAAGGCACATTTGATTTCTCATATCATTACCTCTTTAAAGATCGTGAACATATGATAAAATCCTACATGTGCAAATGTTAATTGTAAGTGAGATGCTTGTACACTAATTACACTTGTGACATTTTCAGCCGTTTTATCGAATCGAATCAGTGATGCCACGAGTAAGCTTCTCATTCAACAGTTCCTCAGAGGAGTATTTTTATTGGAAATATGTGGTTAAAACAGCCTCGTGGCATTAAAATTGCTCTTCCAGTGTTTCAGATTTAATCATCATTAATTAAACAGACCTGTAGAGCGTTTCACGCATATTCAATCGATGTCGAGTTCCTCGTAAACGTGAAAACCAAACAGTGGCGTAAGAAGGCTCTGGTAAAGTCGAGCCGGTACGCCGTGTGTCAGATTAAAGCATGCATGAGCTTAGTTTTTACTCCGTGTTTAAAAGGCCACGAGCCTGAACCAGTAAGCCTCTCTCTTGCACTGATGAGTTTGACAGAAATTAGAATTTATTGCGTTTTTAATGGCTTCCAGCTAAAGCATGACAACTTGAATGGAAATATAAAAATGTGTTTAATTAGTACATTTCCCCCCGTTTTCCGAACTCGGACAGATAGCATCGGCCGTCCGCGGCGTCTTGCGAGAACGTCTGTGTATTTTGTGCCAGAGATAAGGCGTTTAATTCCAGAGATTACTTTTTGGATGTGAGAAATGAGAAGGAAGCACGAGATAATTTTTGTCAGCTGTGATCTTATTATGTCTGCGTTTTATTCCTGACTTTGGCTGGAGATGATGAGGGTTTGATCTTTGCTGGTCTCTTTCATGCGGGGTATTTTAATATTTTGGATCAGAATTATCCTCAGTAATCAACATCTATTATCCTAGACAGCGTTTCTGTCCTTCAGAGGTGCGAGCGACAATCACACAATCATGGAAAACATTTCTTCCTCTGTCTCTCTTGGTATTGAAAGCAATGTTTAACCCAAATATTGGATCATTATTAACGTGTGTTAATCCAGATTGCAAAAATGGTACGTCCCATTAAGTTACTACAACTGAACTAAGCAATGCCATTCTTCCATTGAGCTGTGACAAGTAGAATAGAGTTTTATATCATAACTACCCACACAGCAAAATATGTGTTTAAATAATGTTAAAATTAAAATAAAAAAGGATAAAACTATATTTGATAAAATATGTTTCAAAATATATTTAAATGTATTTTATTTGTTTGTATGTGTGTATATGTTTCAATGTATGTATTTGAAGAAAAACTTTATCTTTTGTCTTTAACATATATCACATTTTTATAAAAATCTACAAGGAACTTACTTTACAATAATGATATTAATAATAAATAAATGTACTTACAATATATTACAAATATATTTCAAGTATTGCTGTAAAAATACTGTTAAATTGTGCAAGTCCGTGATTTAAATTAATTAGAAATAGTTTTTTATTAGTGAAATTTAATTTATCATTTAAAAAGAGAATCCAGAAAAAAATATATGGCAATGGCAATTTTATTTATATAGCACTATTTACTACAACCAGAGTTGACCAATGTGCTTTACAATAGAATAACTAAAAACAGCAGTAACAAAAAAAAACAGAAATACATTTTAACATGCAACAAAATCATCATAACATGCAACAAAAAACATAAAAAACATAGTGCTTCAACCAGGATAAAAAGCCTTATCGAACAGATAGGTTTTTAATTTAGACTTAAAAATAGCCACAGATGAAGCCATTCTAATAAACAAGGGCAAATCATTCCAGAGTCTTGGCGCAGTTGTAGCAAAAGCGCGATCACCCTGCACTTCCGCCTCGTCTTGGGAATAAACAAGAGTCTCTGGTTAGAGGACCGAAGAGATCTGGTTACATTATGCTCAATCAATAAGTCAGAGATATATGAAGGAGCCATACCATTTAGTGACTTATAGACAATAAGTACAATTTTTAAATCTACTCTGTACCGCACAGGCAGCCAATGTAAAGACTGCAGAACCGGAGTAATATGATCCCGTTTATGATTCCTGGTCAAAAGTCTAGCTGCCGCATTTTGAACCAGTTGTAATCGGGATAAAGCTGTTTGACTAATCCCAGTATAGAGTGAGTTACAATAATCTAATTTAGAAGTAATAAAAGCATGAATCACTTTCTCAAGATTTTTAAAAGAAAGAAAAGACCTAGCTTTAGACAGGAGCCGCAACTGAAAAAAAGATGATTTGACCACAGAATTTATCTGCCTATCAAACTTCAAATGTTCATCAAAAACCACACCCAAGTTTTTCACATAATGCTTAACACATGAGGATAACCCACCAAGATTTGGTTCGGCAGCAGTCATGGAATCTGAGGGTTTAAAAACAATAATTTCAGTTTTTTCCTCGTTAAAATTCAGAAAGTTTAGCGACAACCATGCCTTTACATCTGCCAAACATGCCCAGAGAGCATCTAATCCATCCGAGTTTCATTTTATAGGCAGATAAACTTGAGTATCTTCGGCATAACAATGGAACGACAGCCCATACTTTCTAAAAATGGAACCAAGTGGAAGCATATATAAAGAAAAAAGGATGGGAGCCAAAATGGATCCTTGGGGAACCCCACAGGTTAATACAGAATTACTAGAAGTAAGGTCTCCCATCTTAACCGAAAAAGTCCTATTAGTAAGTGTAAGCAGTTGATAAGTATGCGGGAAGAAGGAGGCGGGAACGGCGAACATTCAACACATTTAATAACAAAATAAACAAAATCATCCCCTCACGGACGACTGCCGCACACAAAACACAAACTAAAATTCCAGGCCTGGTCCTCTCTCGTCTTCCACTGTTGTCACTCCTCATTTAACCCTTCCGAAGCTCCTCCGTGGGACTCGAGACTGGTGAGCGGTGCAGGTGTCGTTCATTACCAATTACTCCACCGGCCTCGCTCCGTTCCCACGGCTCTCGGCCCGCCCACTCGCCACATACCCCATCGCCCCTCGGGCGGGGGTACCCACGAGACTGCGCTCTCCCCCCTCCCCTCTCCTGGGGAGCCCATCAGGCGGCCGCGGCGTACCTGGGGGTAAGGACAGACGAGGCGAGAGAAAAGGAGCGGAAGGATGAGGAGTGACAGAGACGAGAGAGGGAGAGAGGAAAAATCTCGGTCCGGTTCCCGGACACACTGCCCTTCGGTCCTCAACCAGCTGAGCGGTTCACTCGGTGCCATGCGATGGTACTGGACCTCTTTGGTGGACGGCCCGATGCTCATCCGCCTCCTGGCGGACGGCGGTGGCTCCTCCGGTCGAGGCAGCCGGCAGCGAGTCCCGTTCCTGCTCCTCCCAAACATGGCGGATGGCAGCAGGCTTGCCTCCAGGTGAGCAGGCGACTCCTCCGCTCCCTCTCGGACGGCAGCCACCCTCCTCGACCAGGAGCACGGCAGCGAGTCTTCCGTCCCACCTGTTCTTCCATTGCTCCAGCACCACCGCTTCGGGCAGCCACTGGCGGTCTCCGCTACTTCCTGCTGCCCGATCTCCTCAGCACCACGATCCCCCTCAGCAGCGAGGGCTCTCTGACAGCGTGTCCCTCCTTCCTCCCGGGTTTCGGGCACCAATGTAACGCAGTTGATAAGTACGGGAAGAAGGAGGCGGGAACCGGCGAACATTCAACACATTTAATAACAAAATAAACAAACTCAAATGGCGGCAGCCCCTCACGGACGACTGCCGCACAAACACAAACTAAAATTCCAGGCCTGGTCTCTCTCGTCTTCCACTGTTGTCACTCCTCATTTAACCCTTCCAAGCTCCTCCGTGGGACTCGAGACCGGTGGCCGGTGCAGGTGTCGTTCATTACCAATTACTCCACCGGCCTCGCTCCGTTCCCACGGCTCTCGGCCCCGCCCCACTCGCCACAGTAAGATAAGATTTAAACCACTCCAATGCACTACATGCAATACCTGCACAACGTTCTAAACGATTAATAAGGACAGCATGATCAACAGTATCAAATGCGGCAGTAAGATCTAAAAGCACAAGAACAGCGTAGTTCCCCGAATCACACGTTAGTAGAATATCATTAAAAACCTTCAACAATGCAGTCTCAGTGGAGTGATATTTTCTAAAACCAGACTAAAAAACCTCAAAGATCAAATTGTCAGCTAGAAACGTCTGTAATTGGTCAAGAACAGTTTTCTCTAGAATTTTTGTAATGAACGACAGATTAGAAATGGGCCTAAAATTAGCTAGAACGGTGGGATCCATGCCCTGTTTTTTAAGCAGAGGACGAACAATTGCATGTTTTAGCAGATCTGGAATAGTACCAGTTTCTAAACAGCGATTTATTAGACTCAAAAGACCTGGACCCTCTACGTCCAGAATTTGTTTAAGAAAAAATAGAGGAATTACATCAGTTGAAGAGCCAGATGGTTTAAGATGATCCACTAAATCTATAAAATAGTTTTCAGTAATTGGAGTAAAATGACTCAGCACAGCAGTGCAACTAAGAGTCGTCGAAGGGTCTGACAGAACAGGATTTATCCCCATTCTTAACTCATTTATCCTATTTACAAAAAACTTGAGAAAACCATCACATGATCGTGAAGACACTTCTATAAAAGAGCAAGTGGAAGGATTGATAGTGGCATTAATAATGTTAAAAATTATTTTTGGCTTATGGCAGTTCTTATTTATAATTTCAGTAAAATACCTTGATTTTGCTGTTTTTACAGCTTTCTGATATTGAGATAAGGAGTCTCTTAGCATTTGCATTGAGACCTGGAGTCTATCCTTTTTCCATTTTCGCTCAAATCTTCTACAGATGTGCCTAAGAGAGCGAATAGTGTCATCTAACCATGGCTCAGATCTTGGTTTATGATGAAGGGTTTTTAAAGGTGCCACTAAGTCCAAGACGTGTGCACAGGTGGAATTAAAACTGAAAAGAAGCTCTTCAGCACTCAGATCACAGTTAAAATCATCCATATGTTGAGACACTTCACCGAAAGCTAAGGAAAAGGCTTCTTTGGTAGTTGGGGTAATAAGCCGAGACCGACGAGTAGAAGAAGATGGCTTAGATACATTAAACAACGATGGAAACATAAACAAAACAGTCTTATGATCAGAGAAACCATTTTCACAGTCCTCTAGGTCACACAGAGAGAAACCATATGTTAAATCAAATCCCCTGCTGATGGGTGGGTACATTGACCTGAAGAGTTAAATCAAAAGCATTTAAGAGGTTAATAAATTCCTTCGCTAAACAATCAGCAGCACAGCAAACATGCACATTAAAATCTCCTAAAATTAGGAGTTGTTCATATTTCGGTATGACATCCCCCAGAAGGTCTGCAAAGTCCATTAAAAAGTCCTTATTGTGTTTTGGGGGTCGATATATCAGTGCAACCAAAAGAGGCTCATACAGTTTCAGTGCAAACAACTGCAGTTCAAAACTATTATATTTATTTGAAGCAACGGGACGACAGGAAAACATGTCTTTATATATGGAGGCCAAACCTCCACCTCGCCCCATTGTACGGGGAGAGTTAAAAAACAAACATTTTGATGGAAGCAGTTCAGAAAAGGAGCTTAAAGGTCCCATGGCATGAAAATTTCCCTTTATGAGGTTTTTTAACATTAATATGAGTTCCCCTAGCCTGTCTATGTGTAACTCCCCCGGGCCCACACTGCCACAACTCGTCAGAGCGGGTCTCGAACCCTCTATTCCGGTGCGGGAGGCGGGCGCTCTAACAAGTAACGCCAAAGGCTACAGCCTCTAGCATCAGTCGCTAGAGCGCCTCTTTTTGAGGTCAGGAGAGTGAGGTTTTACACACAGCCCTTACTGGCATAGCTACATCCGTTACACTCACCCCCCTAAACCTCACTCCCATCCGGGTCACGGCACCAATGTAACCCCGGTGCACACTGCCACAACTCGTCGGGCGGGTCTCGAACCCGGGATTCGGTGCGGGGAGGCGGGCGCTCTAACAAGGAAGCCAAGGCTACAGCCTCTAGCGTCAGTCGCTAGCCTCTTTGAGGTCAGGAGGTGAGGTTTTACACACAGCCCTTACTTACTGGCATAGCTACATCTGTTACATATGGTCCCCCAGTGGCTAGAAATGGCGATAGCTGTAAACCGAGCCCTGGGTATCCAGCTCGCCTTTGAGAAAATGAAAGCTAAAATGGCCCGATCTGGAATCTTCCCCGTATGTCGTCATATGGGGAAAGGTTACCGCCCTTTCTCTGCTTTGCCCGCACAGAGAATTTGGCCCGCCCATGAGAAAATGAGATACAACCGTGCGAGGCGACAGCAGCATTTTTTTCTTTCCTCGAGAGACATCATGGCTTACAAACGAGCGAAGCATGGCAGTTGCTCAGTGTTTGGATGTACAAATGAACACCGTATTTTTGTAGTTCCTTCATCCGAGCCTATGAAGAAACTGTGGGTTCATTTTATTTTCTCTGGTAATGCATAAACACTTCCCAAACATTTCACCGACGACTCTTTCCTCAACTTGGGCCAATACAAAGCTGGCCTTGCTGAACGTCTGAAACAAAGTCTGGATCAGTACCAACTCTCCTTGGCTCAGCTACAAACCTCGGACAAGTAAGTCAACTAACGCTATATCATTTTGTTGTAACATTAGCTCTGCAGCTAACAGCCTAGTTACTGTCGCTAAAGTAAAGGTAGATAGCATCAAGTATGTGTGTGAATACACACACTGTAACGCGAGTGTTGTACATTTCTTTGTTGTTTGGATAACCGTTCTGATGTTGGTGTACGTTAATGGCGCACGCGATATCCAAATTTCCAGATTGCATCGCTTGATGTAATTGTAAAAAGAAAGATTGTAAAAACTAATATAAAATTTAAAATATGTAAACAAAATAATTATGTAATATAATTTCATATATATAATTTTAAACATTAATGTTATTTAGTAAGCATGCTTATCTTCTATCTTATTACAACATGCATCTGGAATATATACAAAGTAATAAATTGAGTACTAATTTATTGTCTCTACACAGGCCAGCACATCAAGTGCTTGCATTCAGCTGCCTCTCTCAAGGGATGTTGTCTGCCAGACAGACCACTTGAAACACATACTGTAGGCACACAGCTATCCATAAACACTCATGGCCCCACTTTAGAAGTGAAGGTATTTACCTGCCACCTTCAGTACATTTACTTTTGATGTAGTTAGTAAGTTTTCTGGCATTTCTCTTTGCTTTCATTATGTGTTGTTTCATTAGACTTTCCTTAGTAAAGTAAATTTTGGCCACAGGTGTCCAGGCAAATGTCTCCTCCAAAGATTTCGGTGTTGGTACATCCAATGCAGACCCTTTGTGCATGTCATCAACACCTTTAAAGAGACCACCCAAAAGACCTTGTCTAGACTTCGAAGAACAGCTGGAGGACAATACATTGGAGGACAGCTCTTTAGTTCAAGCTTCAAAGGGACATGATTCCACTTATGATCCTGCTGACTCCAGCATAGCATCGTTAGACTCTACACTTAAGTTGTAAGTTACTGACTGTGAATATATATGTGTGGCTCGCAATCTAACAAAGGTTTAGTCCCAGTGAGACCGTTGTTGTTTATAGCATTACTTTTAGGATTGTTTATGTGCATAAATATTATTAAACCAGCAGCAAACAGGGTGATGGTTTAAATTACAGTCCAGATGAAAGCTCAATATGTTTTACTCAAAATGAGTTTTCCTTTCTTTGTGGTTTGATATAGAGAAGATTCATCCACTCCCAACCACAACAGCAAAAAGTACATAGTGTACGAGAACTGCATCATGGAGTTGTTTAATGTTTGTCCAATCTGCACGCGGGCATGTGATGTGAGGACCCAAAGGCTGGGGACATTCCTGTCTGTGAAGCAGCGGTGCCCCCATTGCACATTTAGAAGATACTGGAATAGCCAGCCTATCCTTGGGAGTGTGCCATCTGGAAATCTGCACCTTTCTGCCGCCGTGTACCTGAGTGGTGCATCTTTCATACAAATCGAAAAGGTAAATTATGTGCAAATGTAGTGACTTTTACTGTGAATTACTTAAATGTAGATCAAATTACATGTATGTTTTATTCCCCCACACCAACAGGTCTTCAAGGCAATGAAGCTACAGTTGTTTAGGTAGCGTCATACCAGAGCTTTCATTGAACCGGCAGTTATTCACCACTGGAAAGCCACACAGGACGTGAATCTGCAGCTGCTAAGTCATGAGGAAAAAGTGATACTTGGTGGTGACCTGAGAGCTGACTCTCCAGGTATTCATGCTTTACTGAAATAGTGTAGTTTATACAGTGTTTAGATATTATTTGAAGTTAAAAGGAGTGACCTAAATAAAATGGTATACGTAATATCAAAGTATTGAATATTGATTATTAATATAACTATTTGAACAAAATCAGGCCACTCTGCAAAGTATGGCAGTTATACAATGATGGATCTCCATACTAACACCGTTGTGGACATTCAGTTGGTTCAGGTGAGTTGTCAAAATTGATTTTGCAAAGGTGTTATTGGTTATAATTTTAAAAGCAAAGTCTATAATGCCTTTTCTGTAAATATATTCTTTTTTCTGTGATAACAGAGCAATGAGGTTGGTGGTAGCTGTCACATGGAAAAGAGGGCCTGGCAAGGAGTCTCATGGCGTTAACCTTGATTGCATCGTCACTGATCGTCATCCACAAGTACAGAAGTTCCTCAGGGAGAGAAACATAACCCATTACTACGATGTCTGGCACATGGCAAAAGGTATATTGTCAGTGGCAATATGGAGCTGATTGACGTCCATAGTCCATTATACCATACAAAATCTATCAGTTTTGCTCCAGCCTTTTCCTTTCTTTGAGTTGTTTGTGATATCTTTTTGTTGCGAAGGACCTGATGTTCGATTTTTTTTGAAGCTTGCATAAATATCCAATTTGGTGAAAAGACTTGTCCCTACTTTGAAATTGTTACAATATTAGTAAATGGTAACAAATGCTTTGAAATTGATTATGAAATGCTACAATTGAGTAATCACTCAGTTTATGAGTATCTTAACTAAGTGGAATGTATTTTGCTTTCATTGTAAGGAATTTCAAAGAAACTGGAAGCAATCAGTAAGCAGAAAGACTGTGAGAAACTCAAGAAGTGGATGAACAGCATCAACAACCACATATACTGGACTGCAGCTGGCTCAACCTCCGAACCAGAGAGAATTGCAAAGTGGGCCGCTATCCTGAACCATGTTCGAGATGTCCATACACATGAGGATCCTCTTTACCCCAAGTGCGAGCATGTGATACGCAAGACAACTGGCAAGAGTAAATGGCTCCAAGCAGGTATTTAATCAACATACAGCCTAAATGTCAAAACTGCAAACAGACAACTACAGTTATTTAGTAATTTTCAGAAATTGACCAGAGATCATCGTGGTAATATTGTGTACTTTATTGTTTTCAAATATGATATTTTCTTATTGGCTGCAGATACTCTAGCTTTCAACAAGTTGGAGAAGTTGCTGTCAAACAAAAGAACACTGAAGGATGTTTCAAAACTGAGCCCCCACCACCAAACTTCATCGTTGGAGGCTTTCCATGTCGTCATCCTTCGTTTTGCCCCAAAGAATGGGGCAAATTGTCTTTCCCTTTATTGGAATGCTGTGCAGGTAAAATAAAGTTTGTTTACTCCATAGTTTTGGTAATTGTAGACTAAAATATCTGTCAATAGTAACACGTTTTGTCTTGTACTTACAGACTCTACCTGGCTGCTATGCATTATAATGAAAATGGGGACCGACCATAGACCGAAACGGAGGAAGGTGTACCTCTCTTCAAAATCTAATTTCCAAAGTCTAGGAAGGGAGAGTGCAGGGTTAAACCTAAAAAGACACAGCAGACCTTTGGTAAGGGTTCAAATCAAACAACACATATTTTGGATTTTTATAAAATTATTTTTCTTGATGAAGAATCAAATAAATATTGAAACACAGTAAAAAAAAAAAAAAAAAATGGTTTGTGCTTGTGTTTTATAATACAGGTTATGTTGGTGACATGATGGACCTACTTTTTGAGGAAGTCTTTGTCAACCCTACGCCATACACAGATGAGCTGTTGGACATCCCTGTTCCAGAGTGCCTATCAGCTCAGTATGAGAAGCCGGACAAGGAGGAGATCATTGCCAGCTTTGTGTCAAGGTTCAAACAGGGGGCAGTTTAAACCCTACGTAGTGGCCTTCTTCATCAGGAAACTGAGCGGATGCGCAGGACCACACAAGCTGGAATAATGACCCGGATTCTGCGTCCCAGGAGGCCCCAGCACAAGCTCACAAATGAGCGATAGGAGAGATACCTGTAGCGACTGAACAATTGATTCTGATATTTAGTCTTGCAAAGATTTAACATTGGTTGGTGTTATTGTTATCTAAAAAAATATTCATATGCTCCTATGGATCATGTCCAATGCTTGTTTTGTAACAAGTGTTTTTTTTCTCTCTGATGTAAATAAATCTTGACTCTGTCTACACTATTGAAAGAAAATTATTCACAAGGTTTTTTGGTGGAATAAACAATCAAGACTCAAGACAAGACTTTATTTCTTATTTTATTAACTACTGTAACAAAGCACAACTTACTGGTGTATTCCTCTCAAACGTAGAGGACCACAGTCAGCTCTGTATATTTGGCCGGCATTCTGCAGAGAGTAGACATTGAGGCAGACAGGATACAATCCAGGATGGTCAACCATACATGTGAGCTGTTCTTTGACCTCCCGTAGTCTTCTAGTAACCTAATTAGAATTACAAATGGTAACTGTAAATTTTAGGCACAACTAGTTGTCAAATGGAGAGACAAAGTAGTTTACAATTTAGTGGTGAGAATGCTACCTGGGGTATCTCCAAGCAGCAAATATTCTCAGCTTCCGAGGGCATGGTAGCACATTTTCCACAATGGCACCTATCCAAAAAAGTAGATGTAATAATGCCAGACGTCTGCCTAATATAGTGGCGCTGGTTATTGTCTATAGCTGATAATATATATATATATATATATATATTTATTTATGACAGAGTGGGCAAGCAGGTGTTAAGTAGAGGTAAATCTTCAGGAATAAATTATGGGTCATGTTTAACATGACTTAAATATACGTGAACATGGACAACATTGTCATAAAAAGTTTTTCCAGAATACAGTCTTCTCCAAACTACAAAAATTACTGATATAGATGCTAATCCAGCTGTACGATAGCAAATCAGAGCAACATGAAAAGCCAACAACATAGGCTAGCATTAGCTACATGATAATAAATGTAACAGCATAGTTACATAAACATACCAACTAAAGTACCGTATACAGACACAATATTTTAAACTAACCATTCTGAGACGTTCTGCTGTAGCCGCTGAGTTGCAACTTCTTCGTCCAGTGCTTCTCGATCTGGATCAGATTCTGGGTCAAACTGAAAAGCTTGAACGACTGCGTGTCTACGAGCCATTGTGATACATCCACTGTCAACATTAGCGCATGGTACCGTGGCGCTGGTTAAGGCCACGCCCACCATCCACCTTGCCCCGCCTCTCTCCTCCTCAATAGCATTTAAAGCTACAGACACAGAAATGGCACGTCCTAAGGAAAGCTCATTGTGGGACTTGCTCATAGTGGCTGAAATTCTGCACCAAGGATGAATTTCGGGAAAAGACTTCTGATACAGTACTAGGGACCACTTAGGCCTATATAAAAGCATCCAAAAAGTAGCATGTCGTGGGACCTTTAAATCCCCAGTAGTGAGCCAGGTTTCAGTCAGAAAGAGAAAATCCAAATGACGAGCGGAGAAAAAATCATTGATAATAAAAGTCTTATTTACTACCGATCTGGCGTTGATCAAAGCCAATTTCAACTTTATTCAAGTAATTATGACTATTCTCGTAATATTTCGACTTTATTCTCGTAGTATTTCAACTTTATTCTCAGAATATTTTAACTTTACTCTTGTAGTATTTCAACTTTATTCTCGTAATTGTGACTTTATTCTCATAATATTTCAACTTTATTCTCGTAGTATTTTGATTTTATTCTCGTAGTATTTTGACTTTATTCTCGTAGTATTTCGACTTTATTCTCAAAATATTTTGACTTTATTCTCGTAATATTTCAACTTTATTCTCGGAATATTTCGACTTTTACTCGTAGTATTTCGACGTTTATTCTCGGAATATTTCGACTTTACTCTCATAGTGTTTCTTCTTTATTCTCAAAATATTATGACTTTTATTCTCATAGTATTTCTACTTTATTCTCATAGTATTTCAACTTTATTCTCGTAATTGTGACTATTCTCATAATATTTTGACTTTATTCTCATAGTATTTCAACTTTATTCTCAGAATATTCTGACTTTACTCTCATAGTATTTCTACTTTATTCTCAAAATATTATGACTTTATTCTCATAGTATTTCAACTTTATTCTCATAGTATTTCAACTTTATTCTCGTAATTGTGACTATTTTCATAATATTTCAACTTTATTCTCGTAGTATTTCAACTTTATTCTCAGAATATTTTGACTTTACTCGTAGTATTTTGACTTTATTCTCATAGTATTTCGACTTTATTCTTGTAGTATTTCAACTTTATTCTCGTAATTGTTACTTTATTATCATAGTATTTCGACTTTATTCTCGTAATTGTGACTTTATTCTAGTAATATTTCGAATTTATTCTTGTAATTGTAACTTTATTCTCGTAAGTGTGAATTTATTATTTTAATTTTGACTTAATTCTCGTAGTATTTCGACTTTATTCTCGTAAATGTGACTTTATTCTCGCAGCATTTTGATTTTATTCTCGTAGTATTTCGACTTTATTCTCATATTATTTTGACTTTATTCTTGTAGTATTTCGACTTTATTCTCATAGTATTTCGACTTTATTCTCTGAATATTTCAACTTTATTCTCAGAATATTTCGACCTTACTCTCGTAGTATTTCGACTTTATTCTCAAAATATTTGACATTATTCTTGTAGTATTTCAACTTTATTCTCAGAATGTTTCGACTTTACTCTCGTAGTATTTCGACTTTATTCTCAATATAATTTGACTTTATTCTCGTAGTATTTCAACTTTTATTCTCGTAATATTTCGACCTTACTCTCGTAGTATTCGACTTTATTCTCGTAATATTTTGACTTTATTCTCGGAATATTTCGACTTTACTCTCATAGTATTCCGACTTTTATTCTCGGAATATTTCGACTTTACTCTCATAGTATTTCTACTTTATTCTCAAAATATTATGACTTTATTTTCGTAGTATTTCAACTTTATTCTCATAGTATTTCAACTTTATTCTCGTAATTGTGACTATTCTCATAATATTTTGACTTTATTCTCGTAATATTTCGACTTTATTCTCGTAGTATTTCAACTTTATTCTCAGAATATTTTAACTTTACTCTTGTAGTATTTCAACTTTATTCTCGTAATTGTGACTTTATTCTCATAATATTTCAACTTTATTCTCGTAGTATTTTGATTTTATTCTCGTAGTATTTTGACTTTATTCTCGTAGTATTTCGACTTTATTCTCAAAATATTTTGACTTTATTCTCGTAATATTTCAACTTTATTCTCGGAATATTTCGACTTTACTCTCGTAGTATTTCGACGTTTATTCTCGGAATATTTCGACTTTACTCTCATAGTGTTTCTTCTTTATTCTCAAAATATTATGACTTTTATTCTCATAGTATTTCTACTTTATTCTCATAGTATTTCAACTTTATTCTCGTAATTGTGACTATTCTCATAATATTTTGACTTTATTCTCATAGTATTTCAACTTTATTCTCAGAATATTCTGACTTTACTCTCATAGTATTTCTACTTTATTCTCAAAATATTATGACTTTATTCTCATAGTATTTCAACTTTATTCTCATAGTATTTCAACTTTATTCTCGTAATTGTGACTATTCTCATAATATTTCAACTTTATTCTCGTAGTATTTCAACTTTATTCTCAGAATATTTTGACTTTACTCTCGTAGTATTTTGACTTTATTCTCATAGTATTTCGACTTTATTCTTGTAGTATTTCAACTTTATTCTCGTAATTGTAACTTTATTATCATAGTATTTCGACTTTATTCTCGTAATTGTGACTTTATTCTAGTAATATTTCGAATTTATTCTTGTAATTGTAACTTTATTCTCGTAAGTGTGAATTTATTATTTTAATTTTGACTTAATTCTCGTAGTATTTAGACTTTATTCTCGTAAATGTGACTTTATTCTCGCAGCATTTTGATTTTATTCTCGTAGTATTTCGACTTTATTCTCATATTATTTTGACTTTATTCTTGTAGTATTTCGACTTTATTCTCATAGTATTTCGACTTTATTCTCTGAATATTTCAACTTTATTCTCAGAATATTTCGACCTTACTCTCGTAGTATTTCGACTTTATTCTCAAAATATTTGACATTATTCTTGTAGTATTTCAACTTTATTCTCAGAATGTTTCGACTTTACTCTCGTAGTATTTCGACTTTATTCTCAATATAATTTGACTTTATTCTCGTAGTATTTCAAGACTTTTATTCTCGGAATATTTAGACTTTACTCTCATAGTATTTCTACTTTATTCTCAAAATATTATGACTTTATTTTCGTAGTATTTCAACTTTATTCTCATAGTATTTCAACTTTATTCTCGTAATTGTGACTATTCTCATAATATTTTGACTTTATTCTCGTAATATTTCGACTTTATTCTAGTAATATTACGACTTTATTCTCGTAGTATTTCGACTTTATTCTCGTAGTATTTTGACTTTATTCTTTAGTCATAATATTTTGAGAATAAAGTAGAATATTTATAGAGTAGTCAATATTCCGAGAATAAAGTTGTATATGACTTTATTCTCAAAATATGAGA
Source organism: Gymnocypris eckloni scoliostomus (assembly GCA_027564155.1). Lineage (NCBI taxonomy): Eukaryota > Metazoa > Chordata > Actinopteri > Cypriniformes > Cyprinidae > Gymnocypris > Gymnocypris eckloni. The sequence continues at coordinate 397,332 of CM050413.1, read as the reverse complement.
ATAGTCAACTTTATTCAATTTTTACTGATTTATTAAAGTAGTATTTCAACTTATTCTCATAATTGTGACTTTATTCTCATAATATTTCAACTTTATTCTCGTAATATTTGGACTTTATTCTCGTAGTATTCGACTTTATTCTCAAAATATTTTGACTTTATTCTCGTAATATTTTGACTTTATTCTCGAATATTTCGACTTTATTCTCGTCATAGTATTCCGACTTTTATTCTCGAATATTTCGACTTTATTCTCATAGTATTTTGACTTTATTCTCAAAATATTGACTTTATTTCGTAGTATTTCAACTTTATTCTCGTAGTATTTCAACTTTATTCTCGTAATTGTGACTATTCTCATAATATTTTGACTTTATTCGTAATATTTCGACTTTATTCTAGTAATATTACGACTTTATTCTCGTAGTATTTTGACTTTATTCTCGTAGTATTTCGTAACTTTATTCTCGTATTTTGACTATATTCTCAGTATTTTGACTTTATTCTCGTAGTATTTTGACTTTATTCTCATAGTATTCTATTCTCGTAGTGTTTTGACTTTATTCTCGTAGTATTCGACTTTATTCTCGTAGTATTCTTTTTATTCTCGTAGTATTTTGACTTTATTCTTGTAGTATTTCAACTTTATTCTTGTAGTATTTCTACTTTATTCTCATAGTATTCCGACTTTATTCTCATAGTATTTCAACTTTATTTTCGTAGTATTTCAACTTTATTCTCAGAATATTTTGACTTTACTCTCGTAGTATTTTGACTTTATTCTCATAGTATTTTGACTTTATTCTCATAGTATTTTGACTTTATTCTTGTAGTATTCCAACTTTATTCTCGTAATTGTTACTTTATTATCATAGTATTTCGACTTTATTCTCGTAATTGTGACTTTATTCTAGTAATATTTCGAATTTATTCTTGTAATTGTAACTTTATTCTCGTAAGTGTGAATTTATTATTTTAATTTTGACTTAATTCTCGTAGTATTTCGACTTTATTCTAGTAATATTACGACTTTATTCTCGTAGTATTTCGACTTTATTCTCAAAATATTATGACTTTATTTTCGTAGTATTTCAACTTTATTCTCATAGTATTTCAACTTTATTCTCGTAAGTATGTGACTATTCTCATAATATTTTGACTTTATTCTCGTAGTATTTCGACTTTATTCTAGTAATACGACTTTATTCTCGTAGTATTTCGACTTTATTCTCGTAGTATTTTGACTTTATTCTTTGGTCATAATATTTTGAGAATAAAGTAGAAGTACTATGATAAATTCGAAATATTCTCAATAAAGTTGAAATACTATGTGTCAATATTATGAGAATAGTCATATTACGAATATTGATTCTATGACTACTAAAGTAGTATTTCAACGTTATTCTCATAATTGTGACTATTCTCATAATATTTCAACTTTTATTCTCGTAATATTTGGACCTTACTCTCGTAGTATTCGACTTTATTCTCAAAATATTTTGACTTTATTCTCGTAATATTTTGACTTTTTCTCGGAATATTTCGACTTTACTCTCATAGTATTTCTACTTTATTCTCAAAATATTATGACTTTATTTTCGTAGTATTTCAACTTTATTCTTGTAGTATTTCAACTTTATTCTCGTAATTGTGACTATTCTCATAATATTTTGACTTTATTCTCGTAATATTTCGACTTTATTCTAGTAATATTACGACTTTATTCTCGTAGTATTTCGACTTTATTCTCATAGTATTCTCGTAGTATTTTGACTATATTGTCATAGTATTTCGACTTTATTCTCGTAGTATTTTGACTTTATTCTCATAGTATTCTCGTAGTGTTTTGACTATATTCTCGTAGTATTTCGACTTTATTCTCGTAGTATTCGACTTTATTCTCGTAGTATTTTGACTTTATTCTTGTAGTATTTCAACTTTATTCTGACTTTATTCTCATAGTATTTCAACTTTATTCTCGTAGTATTTCGACTTTATTCTCATAATATTTCAACTTTATTCTCGTAGTATTACTTTATTCTCAGAATATTTTGACTTTATTCGTAGTATTTTGACTTTATTCTCATAGTATTTTGACTTTATTCTCATAGTATTTTGACTTTATTCTTGTAGTATTTCAACGACTTTATTCTCGTAGTATTGTGACTTTATTCTAGTAATATTTCGAATTTATATTCTTGTAATTGTAACTTTATTCTCGTGTGAATTTATTATTTTAATTTTGACTTTATTCTCGTAGTATTTCGACTTTATTCTCGTAAATGTGACTTTATTCTCGTAGCATTTTGACTTTATTCTCATAGTATTTCGACTTTATTCTCGTAATTGTGACTTTATTCTCGTAGTATTTCGACTTTATTCTCATATTATTTTGACTTTATTCTTGTAGTATTTCGACTTTATTCTCATAGTATTTCGACTTTATTCTCTGAATATTTCAACTTTATTCTCGGAATATTTCGACCTTACTCTCGTAGTATTTCGACTTTATTCTCAAAATATTTTGACTTTATTCTTGTAGTATTTCAACTTTATTCTCTGAATATTTCGACTTTACTCTCGTAGTATTTCGACTTTATTCTCAATATAATTTGACTTTATTCTCGTAATATTTTGACTTTATTCTCGGAATATTTCGACTTTACTCTCATAGTATTCCGACTTTTATTCTCGGAATATTTTGACTTTACTCTCATAGTATTTCTACTTTATTCTCAAAATATTATGACTTTATTTTCGTAGTATTTCAACTTTATTCTCATAGTATTTCAACTTTATTCTCGTAATTGTGACTATTCTCATAATATTTTGACTTTATTCTCGTAATATTTAGACTTTATTCTAGTAATATTTGACTTTATTCTCGTAGTATTTCGACTTTATTCTCGTAGTATTTTGACTTTATTCTCATAGTATTCTCGTAGTATTTTGACTATATTCTCATAGTATTTTGACTTTATTCTCGTAGTATTCGACTTTATTCTCATAGTATTTTGGCTTTATTCTCGTAGTATTTCAACTTTATTCTTGTAGTATTTTTACTTTATTCTCATAGTATTCCGACTTTATTCTCATAGTATTTCAACTTTATTCTCAAAATAATTTGACTTTATTCTCGTAATATTTTGACTTTATTCTCGGAATATTTCGACTTTACTCTCATAGTATTCCGACTTTTATTCTCGGAATATTTTGACTTTACTCTCATAGTATTTCTACTTTATTCTCAAAATATTATGACTTTATTTTCGTAGTATTTCAACTTTATTCTCATAGTATTTCAACTTTATTCTCGTAATTGTGACTATTCTCATAATATTTTGACTTTATTCTCGTAATATTTAGACTTTATTCTAGTAATATTACGACTTTATTCTCGTAGTATTTCGACTTTATTCTCGTAGTATTTTGACTTTATTCTCATAGTATTCTCGTAGTATTTTGACTATATTCTCATAGTATTTTGACTTTATTCTCGTAGTATTCGACTTTATTCTCATAGTATTTTGACTTTATTCTCGTAGTATTTCAACTTTATTCTTGTAGTATTTTTACTTTATTCTCATAGTATTCCGACTTTATTCTCATAGTATTTCAACTTTATTCTCAAAATAATTTGACTTTATCCTCGTAGTATTTCAACTTTATTCTCGGAATATTTCGACTTTACTCTCGTAGTATTCGACTTTATTCTCGGAATATTTTGACTTTACTCTCGTAGTATTTCGACTTTATTCTTGTAGTATTTTGACTTTATTCTCGTAGTATTTCGACTTTATTCTCATAGTATTTTGACTTTATTCTCGTAGTATTTTGACTTTATTCTCGTAGTATTTCGACTTTATTCCCGTAGTATTTTGACTTTATTCTCGTAGTATTTCAAATTTATTCTCGTAGTATTTTGGCTTTATTCTTGTAGTATTTCGACTTTATTCTCTTAGTATTTTGACTTTATTCTCGTAGTATTTTGACTTTATTCTCGGAATATTTCAACTTTATTCTCTTAATTGTGACTTTATTATCGTAGTATTTTGACTTTATTCTTGTAATTGTTACTTTATTCTCATATTATTTCAACTTTATTCTCGTAATATTTCAACTTTATTCTAGTAATATTACGACTTTATTCTCGTAGTATTTCGACTTTATTGTCATAGTATTTCGAATTTATTCTCATAGTATTTTGACTTTATTCTCGTAGTATTTCAACTTTATTCTCGTAGTATTTCGACTTTATTCTTGTAGTATTTCGACTTTATTCTCGTAGTATTTCGACTTTATTCTCGTAGTATTTTGACTTTATTCTCATAGTATTCTCGTAGTATTTCGACTTTATTCTCGTAGTATTCGACTTTATTCTCATAGTATTTTGACTTTATTCTCGGAATATTTCAACTTTATTCTCTTAATTGTGACTTTATTATCGTAGTATTTTGACTTTATTCTTGTAATTGTTACTTTATTCTCATAGTATTTCGACTTTATTCTCGTAATATTTCAACTTTATTCTCGTAGTATTTCGACTTTATTCTCGTAGTATTTCGACTTTATTCTCATAGTATTTTGACTTTATTCTCATAGTATTTTGACTTTATTCTCGTAGTATTTTGACTTTATTCTCGTAGTATTTTGACTTTATTCTCGTAGTATTTTGACTTTATTCTCGTAGTATTTCGACTTTATTCTCGTAGTATTTCAACTTTATTCTCGTAGTATTTTGACTTTATTCTCGTAGTATTTCGACTTTATTCTCGAAATATTTTGACTTTATTCTCGTAGTATTTCAACTTTATTCTCGGAATATTTCAACTTTATTCTCGTAGTATTTCAACTTTATTCTCGTAGTATTTTGACTTTATTCTCGTAGTATTTTGACTTTATTCTCGTAGTATTTTGACTTTATTCTCGTAGTATTTTGACTTTATTCTCGTAGTATTTCGACTTTATTCTCATAGTATTTCAACTTTATTCTCGTAGTATTTCGACTTTATTCTCGTAGTATTTGACTTTATTCTCATAGTATTTTGACTTTATTCTCGTAGTATTTTGACTTTATTCTTGTAGTATTTCGACTTTATTCTCTTAGTATTTTGACTTTATTCTCGTAGTATTTTGACTTTATTCTCGGAATATTTCAACTTTATTCTCTTAATTGTGACTTTATTATCGTAGTATTTTGACTTTATTCTTGTAATTGTTACTTTATTCTCATAGTATTTCGACTTTATTCTCGTAATAATTAAACTTTATTCTAGTAATATTACGACTTTATTCTCGTAGTATTTCAACTTTATTCTCGTAGTGTTTCGAATTTATTCTCATAGTATTTTGACTTCATTCTCGTAGTATTTTTACTTTATTCTCATAGTATTACAACTTTATTCTCGTAATTGTGACTATTCTCATAATATTTCGACTTCTCATAGTTTTTCAACTTTATTCTCGGAATATTTTTACTTTACTCTCGTAGTATTTCGACTTTATTCTCGAAATGTTTTGACTATTCTCGTAGTATTTCAACTTTATTCTCAGAATATTTTGACTTTACTCTTGTAGTATTTCAACTTTAATCTCGTAATTGTGACTTTATTCTCGTAGTATTTTGACTTTATTCTCGTAGTATTTTGACTTTATTCTCATAGTATTTCGACTTTATTCTCGTAGTATTGCGACTTTATTCTCGTAGTATTTTGACTTTATTCTTGTAGTATTTTTACTTTATTCTCATAGTATTCCGACTTTATTGTCGTAGTATTTCAACTTTATTCTCGTAATTGTTACTTTATTCTCATAGTATTTTGACTTTATTCTCGTAATATTTCGACTTTATTCAAGTAATGTTACGACTTTATTCTCGTAGTATTTTGACTTTATTCTCGTAAATGTGACTTTATTCTCGTAGTATTTTGACTTTATTCTCATAGTATTTCGACTTTATTCTCATAATTGTGACTTTATTCTCATAGTATTTTGACTTTATTCTCGTAATATTTCGGCTTTATTCTCGTAAGTGTGACTTTATTCTTGTAGTATTTCAACTTTATTCTTGTAGTATTTGAACTTTATTCTCGTACAATTTTGACTTTATTCTCGTAGTATTTTGACTTTATTCTCGTAAATGTGACTTTATTCTCGTAGTATTTTGACATTATTCTCATAGTATTTCAACTTTATTCTCGTAAACGTGACTTTATTCTCGTAGCATTTTGACTTTATTTTCATAGTATTTCGACTTTATTCTCGTAATTGTGACTTAATTTTCGTAGTATTTCGACTTTATTCTCGTAATATTTCGACTTTATTCAAGTAATATTTCGACTTTATTCTCGTAATATTTCGACTTTATTCAAGTAATATTACGACTTTATTCAAGTAATTGTGACTATTCTAGTAATATTACGACTTTATTCTAGTAATATTACGACTTTATTCTCGTAAGTGTGACTTTATTCTTGTAATTGTGACTTAATTCTCATAGTATTTCAACTTTATTCTCGTAAATGTGACTTTATTCTCGTAGTATTTTGACTTTATTCTCATAGTATTTCAACTTTATTCTCGTAAATGTGACTTTATTCTCGTAGTATATCAACTTTATTCTCGTAATTGTGACTATTCCCATAATATTTTGACTTTATTCTCATAGTATTTTGACTTTATTCTCATAGTATTTTGACTTTATTCTCGTAGTATTTCAACTTTATTCTCATAGTATTTCAACTTTATTCTCGTAATTGTGACTATTCTCATAATATTTTGACTTTATTCTCATAATATTTAGACTTTATTCTCGTAGTATTTCAACTTTATTCTCGGAATATTTCGACTTTATTCTCATAGTATTTCGACTTTATTCCTCGTAATAATTAAACTTTATTCTTGTAATATTACGACTTTATTCTCGTAGTATTTGACTTTATTCTCATAGTGTTTCGAATTTATTCTCATAGTATTTTGACTTTATTCTCGTAGTATTTCGACTTTATTCTATTCTCATAGTATTTCAACTTTATTCTCGTAGTATTTCAACTTTATTCTCATAGTATTTTGACTTTATTCTCGTAATATTTGACTTTATTCTCATAGTATTTCGACTTTATTCTCGTAATATTTCGACTTTACTCTCGTAGTATTTAGACTTTATTCTCAAAATATTTTGACTTTATTCTCGTAGTATTTCAACTTTATTCTCAGAATATTTTGACTTAACTCTTGTAGTATTTCAACTTTATTCTTGTAATTGTGACTTTATTCTCATAATATTTCGACTTTATTCTCGTAGTATTTCAACTTTATTCTCGTAGTATTGCGACTTTATTCTCGTAGTATTTTGACTTTATACTCATAGTATTTCGACTTTTATTGTGGTAGTATTTCAACTTTATTCTCGAAGTATTTTGACTTTATTTTCGTAGTATTTCAAATTTATTCTCGTAGTATTTTGGCTTTATTCTTGGAGTATTTCGACTTTATTTTTCGTAGTATTTTTACTTTATTCTCGTAGTATTTCGACTTTATTCTCGTAGTATTTTGACTTTATTCTCGTAGTATGTGACTTTATTCTCGTAGTATTTTGACATTATTCTCATAGTATTTCAACATTTTGACTTTATTTTCATAGTATTTCGACTTTATTCTCGTAATTGTGACTTTATTCTCGTAGTATTTCGACTTTATTCTCGTAATATTTCGACTTTATTCAAGTAATATTGACTTTATTCTCGTAATATTTTTACCTTTATTCAATATTTCGACTTTATTCTCGTAATTGTGACTTTATTCTAGTAATATTACGACTTTATTCTAGTATTACGACTTTATTCTCATAGTGACTTTATTCTTGTAATTGTGACTTAATTCTCATAGTATTTCAACTTTATTCTCGTAAATGTGACTTTATTCTCGTAGTATTTTGACTTTATTCTCATAGTATTTCAACTTTATTCTCGTAAATGTGACTTTATTCTCGTAGTATATCAACTTTATTCTCGTAATTGTGACTATTCCATAATATTTTGACTTTATTCTCATAGTATTTTGACTTTATTCTCATAGTATTTTGACTTTATTCTCGTAGTATTTCAACTTTATTCTCATAGTATTTCAACTTTATTCTCGTAATTGTGACTATTCTCATAATATTTTGACTTTATTCTCATAATATTTAGACTTTATTCTCGTAGTATTTCAACTTTATTCTCGGAATATTTCGACTTTATTCTCATAGTATTTCGACTTTATCCTCGTAATAATTAAACTTTATTCTTGTAATATTACGACTTTATTCTCGTAGTATTTCGACTTTATTCTCATAGTGTTTCGAATTTATTCTCATAGTATTTTGACTTTATTCTCGTAGTATTTCGACTTTATTCTCGTAGTATTTCGACTTTATTCTCATAGTATTTCGACTTTATTCTCGTAGTATTTCAACTTTATTCTCATAGTATTTCAACTTTATTCTCGTAATTGTGACTATTCTCATAATATTTCGACTTCTCATAGTTTTTCAACTTTATTCTCGGAATATTTTTACTTTACTGTAGTATTTCGACTTTATTCTCAAAATGTTTTGACTATTCTCGTAGTATTTCAACTTTATTCTCAGAATATTTTGACTTAACTCTTGTAGTCTTTCAACTTTATTCTTGTAATTGTGACTTTATTCTCATAATATTTCGACTTTATTCTCGTAGTATTTCAACTTTATTCTCGTAGTATTGCGACTTTATTCTCGTAGTATTTTGACTTTATACTCATAGTATTTCGACTTTATTGTGGTAGTATTTCAACTTTATTCTCGAAGTATTTTGACTTATTTTCGTAGTATTTCAAATTTATTCTCGTAGTATTTTGGCTTTATTCTTGGAGTATTTCGACTTTATTTTTCGTAGTATTTTTACTTTATTCTCGTAGTATTTCGACTTTATTCTCGTAGTATTTTGACTTTATTCTCATAGTATTTCGACTTTATTATTGTAGTATTTTGACTTTATTCTCATAGTATTTCGACTTTATTCTCATAAATGTGACTTTATTCTCATAGTATTTTGACTTTATTCTCATAGTATTTCAACTTTATTCTCGTAAATGTGACTTTACTCTCGTAGTATTTCGACTTTATTCTCAAAGTATTTCGACTTTATTATCCTACTATTTCAACTTTATTCTCGGAATATTTCGACTTTACTCTTGTAGTATTTCGACTTTTATTCTCGGAATATTTCGACTTTACTCTCATAGTATTTCTACTTTATTCTCAAAATATTGTGACTTTATTCTTGTAGTATTTCAACTTTATTCTTGGAATATTTCGACTTTACTCTTGTAGTATTTCAACTTTATTCTTGTAATTGTGACTTTATTCTCATAATATTTCGACTTTATTCTTGTAGTATTTGACTTTATTGTCGTAGTTATTTGAATTTATTCTCGTAGTATTTCGACTTTATTTCGAAATATTCCGAGAATAAAGTTGAAATACTATGAGAATAAAGTCGAAATATTATGAGAATAGTCACAATTACGAGAATAAATTTGAAATACTATGAGAATAAAGTTGAAATACTACGAGAATAAAGTCAAAATATTTTGAGAATAAAGTCAAAATACTACGAGAGTAAAGTCAAAATATTCCGATAATAAAGTTAAAATACTATGATAATAAAGTCGAAATATTATGAGAATAGTCACAATTACGAGAATAAATTTGAAATACTATGAGAATAAAGTCGAAATACTTTGAGAATAAAGTCGAAATACTACGAGAGTAAAGTCAAAATATCCCGAAAATAAAGTTTAAATACTATGAGAATAAAGTCAAAATACTATGAGAATAAAGTCAAAATATTATGAGAATAGTCACAATTACGAGAATAAAGTTGAAATACTATGAGAATAAAGTCAAAATATTCCGAAAATAAAGTTTAAATACTATGAGAATAAAGCCAAAATATTTTGAGAATAAAGTCGAAATACTTCGAGAGCAAGGTCGAAATATTACGAGAATAAAGTTGAAATACTATGATAATAAATTCTAAATATTATGAGAATAGTCACAATTACGAGAATACGTCGTAATATTACTAGAATAAAGTCACAGTGCGAGAATAAAATAAATTGTTACTAGAATAAAGTCTAAATATTATGAGAATAAGTCTGAAATAAAGTAACATGAAATCAAATACTCTGAGAATAAAGTCACTATGAACAAAGTCATACTAGAATAAAGTCGATACTAGAATAAAGAAATACTATGAGAATAAAGTAAAAATATTACGAGAATAAATTCGGAATACTACGAGAATAAAGTCAAAATACTATGAGAATAAAGTCGAAATACTATGAGAATAAAGTCGAAATATTATGAGAATTAAGTCAAAATATTACGAGAATAAAAGTTGAAATACTACGAGAGTAAGGTCCAAATATTCTGAGAATAAAGTTGAAATACTACGAGAGTAAAGTCGGAATATTTTGAGAATAATGTCGAAATACTACGAGAGTAAAGTCAAAATATTCTGAGAATAAAGTTGAAATACTACGGGAATAAAGTCAAATTATTTGGAGAATAAAGTCGAAATACTATGAGAATAAAGTCGAAATACTACGATAATAAAGTCGAAATACTACGAGAATAAAGTCACAATTACGAGAATAAAGTCGAAATACTATGAAAATAAAGTCAAAATGCTACGAGAATAAAGCCAAAATACTACGGGAGTAAATAGAGACTTTATTCTCTAAATATTTCGACTTTATTCTCTAAATATTTAGAATTCATTCTCGTAATTGTGACTTTATTCTCGTATTATTTCGACTTTATTCTCGTTATTTCGACTTTATTCTCATAGTATTTTGACTTTATTCTCGTATATGTGACTTTATTCACTTAATATTTCGACTTTACTCTCGTAATTGTGACTTTATTCACTTAATATTTCGACTTTACTCTCGTAATTGTGACATTATTCTTGTAGTATTTTGACTTTATTCTCGTAATTGTGACTTTATTCTCGTAATATTATGACTTTATTCTCTTAATATTACGACTTTATTCTCGTAGTATTTTGAATTTATTCTCAAAATATTTTGACTTTATTCTCATAATTGTGACTTTATTCTCGTAATATTATGACTTTATTCTCTTAATATTTTGACTTTATTCTCGTAATTGTGACATTATTCTCGCAATTGTGAATTTATTCTCGTAATTGTGACTTTATTCTCACAATTGTGACTTTATTCACGTAATATTTCGACTTTATTCTCGCAGTATTTCTACTTTATTCTAGTAGTATTTCGACTTTATTCTCTTAATATTTCGACTTTATTCTCGTAATTGTGACATTATTCTCGAAATTGTGACTTTATTCTCGTAATTGTGACTTTATTCTCATAATTGTGACAATTTTCTCATAATATTTTTACTTTATTCTCGTAATTGTGACATTATTCTCGCAATTGTGACTTTATTCTCGTAATTGTGACTTTATTCTCATAATTGTGACATTATTCTCGTAATTTTGACATTATTCTCATAATATTTCGATTTTCTTCTCGTTGTATTTCTACTTTATTCTCGTAGTAATTTGACTTTATTCTTGAAATATTTTGACTTTATTCTCATAGTATTTCAACTTTATTCTCGTAGTATTTCGACTTTATTCTCGTAGTATTTCGACTTTATTCTCATAATATTACGACTTTATTCTAGTTGTATTTCGACTCTTTTTCTCTTAATATTTCGACTTTATTCTCGTAATTGTGATTTTATTCTCGTAATTGTGACATTATTCGTAAATATTTTGACTTTATTCTCGTAGTATTCGAAATACTACTAGTTCGATTTCAATGGTATACATTTAAACATCTCAATTATTTTTTTATATGCGTTTAGTTGATTTAAATTTAATTTAACCATCAAAACTAAAAAATAAATAAATAAAATAAACCATATTTCATAGGGCCATGTTGCTTCAGTGAACAGACCTAGTGAAACTAGCATCACGTTATCCACGACTAGTGGACTGCACTGGTCAGCTAGAGGCAGAAGTAATGGACCAGTCAGTGCAGCTTACAGAAATAAGCTCAGACAGACACAGCTGGGGTATCTTTCATTCACACGGGTCACTCTTGCACCTAAGGTGCGACGGGAACATCTGCGCTGAATGCTGGGTAATTGCAGATTGATTTGGAGTTCAGTAGCTGCTATACAGCAGCACATCTGCCTGCATTCTTCGGCGCTGATTAGCTGTTATTGGGTGTGTTTATCTGTGCAAACGATGGGGTGAATATCAGGTTAAGTGTCTGAAGAGGCGCTGAGCCAAGCGCCGCTCTCCTTCCACATTATAACGCAGAGACAGATGTTAGTCAGCCGTTCACTTTGAATGTTATACTTCATCTTTCACCACACTCATGGATTTAACATGACGTTTGGCTGGAGACGCATCGAACAGTACCGGCTGAATTCAACAAGCATCAAGCAATCATTTGTAGAATCAAGTCAACTCACTATTACTTGCTTTTAACCATGCAAATTGTGCTTTACATCAGCTTTTCAGTATTTAGATGGGGAAAGATTAAAGATTAAATCTAGGCTGCAGCAGAGTCAGATTGTGGTCTTGTCCCGATGGCCGTCTACACTGTTAGATATTTCTTCAGTTATTTACTGAATAGCACCCAGTATAATACTGCAAATTCCCTTAACAGTAAATAACTGTAATACTCTTTGCATCATGGGAATTTTATGTGACGTCAAACCCCACATACATTTTAAATTTGCTGCATACTACTGTATTTGCCTTCGCTCTTTGGTGCCATTCAATTTGGGTTGTTTTATTTTCCTCATTTCTAACATTTGGATTGACACGATTTGCCCAACACTGTGTCTACAATGCCGCAACAGCTCAGTACTGACTACACTGGATGTGTTACATCGCTTGTAATGATTGAGAAATCCGTCCTTCATATCAGAAACAGCGTGAGCGCTTGGAGTACATCTGTACGTCAGAAATATCACTTTACTGTCCTCATCCACTGTAGATAGTGTAATCTTTTCGAGTTGAGGACTAGCGTCCGAGGAAGACACGGGTACCGCGGTGTTTTGCCCGGGGATGAACTCACGAGAGTGGACGAGCTCTGGAGAACATCTGTATTTGTATCAAATATTATTTACTTTGTGTTAGATATTACCAAAAGATAATTAATAAAAGATTTTTAGATGTTTTTTTTTCTGCTAGAAGATAAAAATAAAATAAATAATTTAATAATATTAAATGTAGTGCTTATTTAATGTTTATTTTTAGAAACGAAAATATTTGAAAAAAAAATAGTTATGGTTAGAAAATAAAATCACACAACTCTGATCACTGATTTATGCTATATTCATGTCCTAAACTTTGAGGACTGTAAAAACAACAAACCAATGTAAAACATCAATCTAATATTTACTTAGACTTAATTTTCTTTTCTTTCTTTTTAACTTATTTTCTTATTACATTTTTTTCACAGAGTGTTGTTTGTGCCGGTTTAATGCTGATTTAATAAATACATTTCAGCAAAAACACATATTTTCTGTACTAACGAGGCTTACTGCATTCTTCAGAGAAGTCAGCAATATTTGCCTGCTGAGACTTGCACAGTTTTTGTTCATAAGGACAGCCGATAAATATTTTAATTAAATAATAATTATGTTTAGTGATCATAGTATCCATTCATCAAATGAGGAGAGGAGTGTTGCAATATATAACTAGTGTAATGTAAATTAATGTATATACAGCATATATCCAGACGCACTTATCAAGCACAGTTCATTCTGTGTTTAAAGAGGTTTCCAGGCATCTGGAGTGCTGTGCCAGTCTCTCACAATCTCCATAAAACCGACCCGCACCGTTCTTTTGTTTCCCCTCACGTTTACATGTCTGATTTGCGTAATCGTGTGCTAAAACCATGTGCAAATCAATGGGTGAAATTCACCCTCAGTGCATTAATGGTTGACGCGTTCTATTGTTTATTCCTACAGAAAGACATGCTGTGTGACAGGGACAAGAGCAGCTTCTGCTCTTTATAACAGATGGGAGAAGCTCATCCGGAGCAGAAGAAGCTGCTGGCGCTTCATTGTGTATCAGGACAATCCACAGCTCCTCCATTGTCAAACAGCCCAGCGTATTTCTCTATGCAGCTGGAGAGATGCCGTAATCTATGCCACGCTGGCCCTTCGTGATATTAATGAGGCATCTGAGCGAGTGCTGATGCATTCTGGGACACAAGGGCAGGATGTATATTTCTACAGCTGGTGTTAGAGGAGCTGTTCTGAACTGCTCACCCTCATGATGTCCAAAATCACATTTAAGTGAGCCAGTAGACCAGCTAGACCAGATAAACATCAGCGAAACACCAGCTAGACCAGATAAAAACCAGCTAGATCAGATAAACACCAGCAAGACCAGATACAAAACAGATAAACACCAGCTAGACCAGATAAAAACCAGCGAAACACCAGCTAGACCAGATAAACACCAGCTAAACACAAGCTAGACCAGATAAACACCAGCTAGACCAGATACAAAACAGATAAACACCAGCTAGACCAGATAAAAACCAGCGAAAAACACCAGCTAGACCAGATAAACACCAGCAAGACCAAGGCCAGTAGACCAGCTAGACCAGCAAAACCAGTTAACACCAGTTAGACCAGCTAAAGTGTTCTGACTCAGTGCATCTCAGTGTGGTATAATAATGCCACAAACCAGGACTGCAAAGCTCTACAGAGAGTCGTGCGCTTAGCTGAGCGCATCTCAGGGTCTGCTCTCCCCTCTCTGCAGGACATCTACCTCAAACGCTGCAAAAGCAGAGCTGCTAAAATCATTAAGGACTCGAATCACCCCGGTAACCATCATTTCTGTTTACTGCCATCTGGCAAGCGCTTCAGGAGCATGTTGGCAAAGACTGAAAGACTGAGAAGGAGTTTCTTCCCTCAGGCCATCAGGCTCCTAAACTCAGTCTCATAACATCATTACATCCACAGGACTTAATTTAATAAACTGTATACACATCCATTATTCTCCATCATCCACACTGCTGCTATGTTTACATACCCGGTACAACCTATTTGCACATTCTCTTGCACATCCGTGTTTATTATTTATATTTATTATCCACAGTAACTGTATTGCACATTTTATCTCATTGCACATCTTACTCATTTTATTTTGTTATTTGTTCCCTTTTTCATTCCCACCTATATTTATATATATATTCTCTTGTGTTATGTTTCATTGTTTTATTGCTTATTTTATTTTCTATTTTATTATTATTATATATATATTTTTTTGCAATTTCCATTGAGCGGACCTGTCCTGACCTACATTTCACTACTGATTATACCCTGTATGATTGTGTATGTGACAAATAATAAAGAACCTTGAACCTTGAACCGTGAACCTTAAACACCAATGACCAGCAAAACCAGCTAAACACCAGGGGCCTGCACCATCATTATAGATGAACAAATTCAGAGTTATAGGATAAGTTTTGAGTTGACAAAACCAAACCACTCCAATCTGGCTTTGTTAGTACCATGAAGCTGATCATCAACTTTCTCTGTCAACTCAGGCTAGTTAATGGAGCGTGTGCACATGAATGTGTGACATCATCTGCGAACAGCCAATCACAACACAGAGCAAGAGTGATTCACTTCAGCGAGAGAGCCAGCGAGATTCAAAACGTGATTGTTAAAGGTTAAGAGATTAAAGAATGTGAGGAATTTAAATGCATTTACACTGAATTTTCTGTCCATGAAAGAGGACAAATAAAGTATATTATCTTGCTCTATCACGAGTGAAACTTGTGAAGTTACTCTTTTTATAGTTGATAATAGTAGTAAATACCATACACCAACTGTCAAAATGATTGATTGGGGGCGGGACTTCTGGACTTCCGGCGGGACTTCTGTAAGGCGGACTTCCTGTATAATAAATCATGTTATCATGACAGTAGGTTTTGATGTTTTTGACAGGAGGTTTTTGAACTATTGACCCTGCAATAATAAATCTTGTTATTGACAGTAGGTTTTGATGATTTTGACAGGTGGTTTTGATGGTTTTGATGTTTTTGACAGCAGGTTTTGATGTTTTTGATGATTTTGCCAGAAGGTTTTTGTTTTTGAAGGCGGTACTACGTCCCACCCCCTAACGCCGGAGGAGGAGGCACTAAAACGGAGATTTAGAGTAAAGTAAAACATTAAAGTTATTTTTAATAAGTCTTTTACATGTCTTAATTAATTAAGCCATTCAACATCATTCACCTAAAACATGTATAGCTTGAATGCGCTGTAAGTCGCTTTGGATAAAAGTGTCTGCTAAATGCAAATCATTTCACTTTAAAAATAGTTTAGTACGACTAGTTAACTTTTAAACAAACAAACAAACAACACCCCATAGGTTGCGGAAAATGTTTTATTCAACCTACGGTATTGTCACAGGTAAGACTTATAGTGTTATATAGCGTGCGTGCGTGTATGGAGACATTGAAATGTGAAACCGTGTTAAATGGGGGAACAAAGTTGTTTTATTAAAGTTTTTTTTTCATACACATACAACAATGTCACGGAAAAAGTTCAAAACAACAAGGTCTGAGTATAGTATTTATAAAAGAGTGAAAAAATAGACGACGTAAACCAAATAAGGGTCAAACCGCGTAATAGAAAACAATAAAGACAAAGAGAACTAGGGTTTGAATGTGGATAAGCTAACAAAGGTTAACTTGGTTTATACTAAACAAGTTTTAATATAAAGAAAATGCATCGAATATACACATAAAATGAGCAATGATTGTGTCTATTTTAGGGTTGTTTAAAACAGTTAAAGGTAATCAGAAGAAACACACATCTTACCACGGCGTAAAATACATAAATATGCCACCATCTAAAAATAAATAAAACACTGTTGAGAAGATTCTTGTACCAAGTCTTTTGAACTAATATCACAAGTTAAATATTATAGCGATGCCTTACTGTGGTATAAAATAAAATAAAAAATCTAACTTTTAAGAAGACAGAAGTTTTGTCACAAGAAAAGCTGGGAAACAAGGAAAAATAACAAACGCACATTTAGCCGTTGTCCAAAAGAAGGTAATCGTTTGTTAAAACACCGCAGTCAAAAGATAGTCTATCAATAGGTTCTGTAACATATGTCGGCAGGAATTCGACTGGCTCTACACGTCACCAGAAGGGGGGCAGCTGAAAGAATCAGTAACTCGCTAAAGCCCCTCCTCCGCCTCAGCTAAAAGCTGCTTCTATTACGAACAAAGGAATGTGATGGGAACGTTTCAAAGACATTCGTTCATTTCATGACTTTCAAAACATCTACACAAAGAAATATATGGATATTAATGTGTACTCTTTCCTCATAGGCTTGATGTGATGATTTCGAATGTGAATTATTTAGGACAATGTGGGTGATTTTAATCATGCTTTAAACGGCATAAACTGTAGTGTGTGTGTTCTAAATGCGATGTTTAGTCTCTAAAAAGCTGGCGTCGTATGTAACAAATTATGTTGATGACCGTTAAGCTTTAGCATCATGTGTGACTAAATAGGCATATAAAACCTGTAAGTTTGTATCTTCCACGGAATGAATGGAATGTCGGATCATGTAAATTCCACCCCAGAAAGCCTGGACATTGCACCGACGCCTGATTGGACCAGCCGCCTGTGGGCGTGTCTAAACCCGGACAGTTTAAAACAACGTCTCTTGAACATGGCTTGAACATCTCTTGAATCTCTGAACTCTCTGGAACTCCTCGAAGCTGCGCCCTCCAACGCGCGCCGGTCCGCTGGACGCTCACCTCGGAGCCAACCATCGGAAGAAGTCTAAGACCGTGCCAAAGCCATAACATCACGGAGCAACGAATCCAACTACTGCAGAGCAGAGAGCTTTCCCGGTGACGTCACGCAGCAGAGGTTCCCCGAAGGAGCACGAACTGACCACGTGACACCCGAAACAAAGAACTGAACTCACGCGGGAAAACGAAGCCAAAACATCCATCCTGCTTAAACCAACACAAGCAAGTATAACAAACTAAACATTCCTAATGCTGACTGAACTGGTAAAAATTGATCTGAATGCAGAAAAGAAAGCCCAGGCATCTTTCGTGATCTTTTTCTGGTTAGTTAAGTTATGAAATAGAAAGAATGGTATTCTTTCAACATTTAACCTCGTCTGTATGTGTGTGTGTATTATTAATTAATCCATTTATGTTAGAATAGCAATATCACGAATAAACCTTGTTCCGTTTTATAAAGAATTGTCTCTGGAATGTGATTTCAAGTATTTTCATCCTTATTTGCCCAAAGACAACGTTACCTAGCTAATAACTTGATTAATTATTAATCTCGTTTTATTGTTACCGGGGCCATGGGGCGATAGAAGTGAGATTTAATAGATATACTGATGTAGTAATCGCTGGCCGAGTACTCAAAGTATAAATCGTACGTTAAATATTAATATTACGTCGATCAAGCAATATTTAATATTTAATAACTAATTCCCGGAGCTGAAACAATAGCTCCATATTAAACTGGTTTTACAGTTCGCTGAACAGAAAAGTAAAACAAGAGAAAAAGTCCCAAACGGTGTCCGTCGAGAAGTCCGCCCGTGTCCGTTTCAAACTCAGAATGGTGACATCCGGTTCCAGGCAGACCACGCCTACATCTCGCCTCTAACACCGGAGGGGGACCCAAAGCCATGATTTAAAGTAAGGTAAAGTAAAACATTCAACCTAAATCTATGTATAATCTATTCAACAATCAACCTAAAAAATATGTATAGCGTGAATGCGCTGTAAGTCGTTTTTGGATAAAAGCATCTGGTAAATGCATACATTTAAATGTAAACCTTCTCACTTTAAAAATAGTTTTGTACGACTATAGTTAACTTTTAAACAAACAGATCCTAACCCCGGGAAAGTATGTTTTATTTTCCTTTATTTACTCTTTGCTTTTTGTCAATCTTGTGAAACACACACACACACACACACACACACACACACACACACACGCGCTGGAACGGTTCACCGTCCGGTCAGAGGACGCATGCCCTATTGAACCTTGTTTTATGACAAACATCTGCTGAGTTTAAAAGTTAGGTAGTGTTTTAGAAAATAAAATACATTTACTAACGGAGTCATGTTTACAGAACTGGTGAATGTGACTTAAAGTTGAAATGAAGATGAGATGAGTCAGATAAAGAATGAGATGATACACAAACTTCAGAGACGCATGCCCTATTGAACCTTGTTTTTATGACAAACATCTGCTGAGTTTAAAGTTAGGTAGTGTTTTAGAAAATAAAATACATTTACTAACGGAGTCATGTTTACAGAACTGGTGACATTTGACCAAGTTAAAATGAAGATGAGATGAGTCAGATAAAGAATGAGATGATTCAACGCAAAACTTAAATAAATAGTAAAGTTGTTGTATTTTTGGATAAAAGCATCTGATGTAAAATTGATGTTAAACCTTTGACTTCGTTTAGTATCTAGTTTATTTATTTTCTCACTCATATATATGTTTTACCCTTTCAAACATAAGCTGTAAAATGTAAACACACACACACACACACACACACACACACACAAATAAACAAACTCTCAACACAAACATGGACATAAACATCTGCTGAGTTTAAAAGTTAGGTAGTGTTTTAGAAATAAAATACTTTTATGAGTCATGTCATACAGAACTGGTGAATGTGACAAAGTTGAAATGAAGATGAGATGAGTCAGATAAAGAATGAGATGATCACAAACTTAAATAAATAGAGAAAGTTGTTTATTTAGAAAAGGCACTGATTAACAGGTCTTATAAAATGATTGATTTGACTTAACAACTTTAAAACATAATCTACGATAAATCAGATGCTCTTAAAATCGATAGTGCACAAAAATAAAAGTTTGACAGTTGTTTTCCTGTGATCATCCGTCCTTTTACACACGTTTTGTGCACTATCGATTTTAAGAGCATCTGATTTATCGTTCGTGCAGATTATGTTTTAAAGTTGTTAAGTCAAATCAATGATTTTATAAGACCTGTTAATTCTTTCTACAGACTTATACTTCAGACGTTTAGAACATGTAGAACAGGATATTATATTAATATAACATCGTCAGGATAAATGGACAAAAGACGCCTTCACACGGTTAACTTTATTTGTATGCTTCATTTGTATAAAGCGACCCTGAGTTGTTAGAAAAGAGCTGTATCCCGACGAACCGGTTCGTTGAACCGAACTGTGGGGAAAGAATCGATTCGCAGAAATGAACCGGCCTTCGCGTCACTGATAGATCTCACAAAAAGGGGGGTTTGTAACATCGCAAGGTGAAAGAAGCGTATACTTCGTAAAAAGCGTTAGTAATACGATTCTTTCTATATAGGGTATCCGAACGTACGTATAACCAGAATTCTGACGATTTAGAGATCTGTCACCGTTTTGGATATGGATCCATGTTTGTAGTCAGAGATATATGCTGGCTATTGTAGTTCGCTGACCTGAAAGGCCTGCAACATTTGTACGACAGCGTTTGTATCTTTGTAAAAACGAAAATATTTGTTAAAATAATTCTTAAAAATGTATAAGAAGAACATGCTTATGGTAAACAGACTTGACGTGTAACGTTATATGTCGAAATTGACCATCCCCGTTGTTGCGTCATTTCGTGAAATAGCATAACGATTTGGTTGTGTGTGTGTGTGTGTGTGTGTGTGTGTGTGTGTGTGTTCTTTAAATCAGATCTTAAGAAAAAAGTCAGTCAGTCAGTCCTGGAGAACGCTTGTCGTGTTATACGTTTGCTTCACAACATGTTTTGTTGTGTTAGCCAACTCTGTGTGTCTTCATCTAACTGAACGTGTCCAGTATTTTTAAATACTGTTAGGTCACACATATATTTTCTAGTTTCGTCGTAAACTATAAGCAGGACTTGTAGTTATTTGGTCGTTCGCACGTCCAGAGTTTCACTGCCGTGCTAACACATTTTCTGCCGTGGACTAACTTAGTGTTAGAATGGTTCGAAATGGTTCCAGGCTTGTTTTAGGAGCGTACACTCGGTCTGTCGATCTAGTTTTAAGCGTTATTGTTTACATTTTTAGAGTTAAACAGCTGAATGAACTCTTCCGGCATCTATCGTTGCAATAATGCATAAAACGACTCCGTTCTAGGGTTTCGGCTACAGCTGAATGATAAAACCAAGTTAAGAATGGTGTTGGCGGTTTGTGGGTGGTGTCTGAGAAAGCTGTGTGCGTGCATGAGAGAGTTTGGATGAAAAATGTTTTAGGTTAAAGATGTGATTAACTTACAAGCATCCCAAACTAAAAAACATAATCCCATATTCAATATTCATTTTGTTCATCAGATTTAAAAAGTCGTAAGAAAGTTTATTGTGTTTTGAAGAGAAGTCAGATATGATATTAAATACAATTATTTAAAATGAATGATTAATTTGATAGAATCGCTGAATTATACGGTTATGTATTATACAGATTCATGTATTCGGTGGTTACTGTATACATATTCAAGAGAAAAATGCACACACTGGATTGTTTTAATAAATCTGAAGCTTTTAGTCTGTCGCTCTTCCTGTCATCAGTCTTTCACACATTTTATTTTCATTTGTCTCAGGACTCTGTTACACAAAACCGTTGAGTGTGGACATGGCTCCTATGTGAAAGCTAAAAAGATGACTATTTAGACTAATTTTTACAGACACTTAACATCTTAACATAGTGAGATCATAGTGTATCAGTGAGATATGCACGTCATCACAAACCATCAGACGCATCAGTTTGATAAGATGGGCTTGTCGAATATTTACATGTTTCTTATACCAGTTATTTTATCAAACCTTAGTCGAATAAACCTATGTAGACCAATTGTTTTTTTAAACCAATACAGTTTATAAAGTGAGAAAGAAAGTCTAATCTGTTTTAAAGATTAGTTAGAGATTCATGGTTTTAGGTTTTACATTTTGTTAGAAGGTTATTTGGTAAAACAATAGTTATATCATCGTTTAATCATACTTCTTCTAATCTTTCTTTTAGAGATAAAGTGTGATTCTAAGTGGTTGTGAGTGTGATTCTAAGAAGTTTTTTATTTGTAAAAGGTTTGTATGGGACATCATAAAAGTCTAAATGTTAAACTGTAGGGTTGTTTATGTCCATGTCCATGTTTGTGTTGAGTGTTTGTTTATTTGTGTGTGTGTGTGTGTGTGTGTGTGTGTGTGTGTGTGTGTGTGTGTGTGTGTGTGTGTGTGTACCTGTTTACATTTACAGCTTATGTTTGCGACGAGAGGGGTAAAAATATATATGAGTGAAAAATAAATACTAGATACTAAATGAAGTCAAATTTAACATCAATTTCCTACATCAGTGCCTTTTATTAAAATAAACAACTTTCTCTATTTATTTAAGTTTGTGTATCATCTCATTCTTTATCTGACTCATCTCATCTTCATTTCAACTTTGTCACATTCACCAGTTCTGTAAACATGACTCCGTTAGTAAATGTATTTTATTTTCTAAAACACTACCTAACTTTTAAACTCAGCAGATGTTTGTCATAAAACAAGGTGCAATAGGGCATGCGTCCTCTGACCGGACGGTGAACCGTTCCAGTGTGTGTGTGTGTGTGTGTGTGTGTGTGTGTGTGTTTCACAAGATTGACAAAAAGCAAAGAGTAAATAAAGGAAAATAAAACATACTTTCCCGGGGTTAGGATCTGTTTGTTTAAAAGTTAACTATAGTCGTACAAAACTATTTTTAAAGTGAGAAGGTTTACATTTAAATGTATGCATTTACCAGACGCTTTTATCCAAAAACGACTTACAGCGCATTCACGCTATACATATTTTTTAGGTTGATTGTTGAATAGATTATACATAGATTTAGGTTGAATGTTTTACTTTACCTTATTTTAAATCATGGCTTTGGGTCCCCCTCCGGTGTTAGAGGCGAGATGTAGGCGTGGTCTGCCTGGAACCGGATGTCACCATTCTGAGTTTGAAACGGACACGCGGACTTCTCGACGGACACCGTTTGGGACTTTTTCTCTTGTTTTACTTTTCTGTTCAGCGAACCTATTGATAGACTATCTTTTGACTGCGGTGTTTTAACAAACGTCTCTGAGATTACCTTCTTTTTGGACAACGGCTAAATGTGCGTTTGTTATTTTTCCTTGTTTCCCAGCTTTTCTTGTGACAAAACTTCTGTCTTCTTAAAAGTTAGATTTTTTATTTTATTTTATACCACAGTAAGGCATCGCTATAATATTTAACTTGTGATATTAGTTCAAAAGACTTGGTACAAGAATCTTCTTAACGGTGTTTTATTTATTTTTAGATGGTGGCATATTTATGTATTTTACGCCGTGGTAAGATGTGTGTTTCTTCTGATTACCTTTAACTGTTTTAAACAACCCTAAAATAGACACAATCATTGCTCATTTTACGCGTATATTCGATGCATTTTCTTTATATTAAAACTTGTTTAGTATAAACCAAGTTAACCTTTGTTAGCTTATCCACATTCAAACCCTAGTTTTCTTTGTCTTTGGCTTTATTGTTTTCTATTACGCGGTTTGACCCTTATTTGGTTTACGTCGTCTATTTTTGCACACTTTTATAAATACTATACTCGGACCTTCTTGTTTTGAACTTTTTCCGTGACATTGTTGTATGTGTATGAAAAAAAACTTTAATAAAACAACTTTGTTCCCCATTTAACACGGTTTCACATTTCAATGTCTCCATACACGCACGCACGCTATTTAACACTATAAGTCTTACCTGTGACAATACCGTAGGTTGAATAAAACATTTTCCGCAACCTATGGGGTGTTGTTTGTTTGTTTAAAAGTTAACTAGTCGTACTAAACTATTTTTAAAGTGAAATGATTTGCATTTAGCAGACACTTTTATCCAAAGGGACTTACAGCGCATTCAAGCTATACATGTTTTAGGTGAATGATGTTGAATGGATTCATTAATTAAGACATGTAAAAGACTTATTAAAAATAACTTTAATGTTTTACTTTACTCTAAATCTCCGTTTTAGTGCCTCCTCCTCCGGCGTTAGGGGGTGGGACGTAGTACCGCCTTCAAAAACAAAAACCTGCTGTCAAAAACATCAAAATCATCAAAACCTACTGTCAATAACATGATTTATTATTGCAGGGTCAATAGGTCAAAAACCTCCTGTCAAAAACTTCAAAACCTACTGTCATGATAACATGATTTATTATACAGGAAGTCCCGCCCTACACCGGAAGTCCCGCCTATACAGGAAGTCCCGCCCTACACCGGAAGTCCCGCCCCTATACCGGAAGCCCCGCCCACCTGTCAATCAATCGTTTTGACAGTTGGTGTATGGTATTTACTACTGATAATATATAGTGATAGAGACTCAAACATTTAAGGTCACATGTAGCTACTGTTAAAGTGTTATCTGATGATTCTACTGCTTATTTATATTACATATGATCTGTATATATTAGTATTTATTTAAAATAAATGCTTTATAGTAGTTGTTAAACTAAAAGTGCTTGTGTGCAATGGAGAAATAATACAAATCATATGTAAATTGTAATTATCATTAAAGCTAGACAATGTTGTTGTATTTCTTTTCTTTAGGGTACTTCATAGTGACCTTTAATTTATAGGAAGAGAAACTGGGATAGTGACTTTTTTGTCAGACTTGTGTCACTTTGTTCACATCTGATTGGTCGAATTTCAGTTTAAGATCTCTTACTCAGAACATAACTTGCTGGTTAGCAGGTTAGCCGTGGAGTGTAAGTTACTATGGCAATGAACGCAGCTAAAAGACAAGCCACATTCATGGTACCTAAAATCCAGGATTGGTGCAAACTAAACTAAAACTTACCAAACTAGCCAGCTAATCCAGCTTCATGGTACAGGCCCCTGGTAGACCCGATAAACACCAGCTAGATCAAGGCCAATAGACCAGCAAAACCAGCTAAACACCATCTAGACCAGATAAACAACAGCTAAACACCAGCTAGACCAGATAAACACTAGCTAGACCAAGGCCAATAGACCAGCAAAACCAGCTAAATACCATCTAGACCAGATCGGTTGCACCAGTGGTACCTAAGTTACAACCTAGTCTAGTTGTGACTTAAAGAGTTAATAAGCTACACTTATGCAGGCTTATGATTATGCTGAATTTGACACTTTATGTGAACATTAAGTGAACAAAGGACTTGTTAGCATTTTTTGTACTACTTTTTTTTTAATATTATTGATATATATATAAATTTTAAACAAGTTAAAAGCGTCTTAATGCTGGATTTGTTTCAGCTTTTGTATTCTCCAGATGTTAACTGATGGACTGGAGTGGTGTGGATTATTGTGATGTTTTTATCAGCTATTTGGACTGTCATTCTGACGGCACCCATTCACACATGAGTTTGAATCCCAGGGGAAAGCAAGCAATATTCCAATAACAAACTTGTATTAATGATTGATCTTCTTTTTGTAACTTCGAACATCTCGAGAGAAAATTCCCTCAAACGGTCGGTTAGAGATGCGACTCGCTCCATTTTCACGCTCCGGAGTCCTGAAATACATCAAATTGAAAATCCGTCAAGCTGTCATGGCGTTTAATGGACGGCGTGAGCCTGAACAGATGATTATACTCCTGTAATGTGGAACTTTGTTGTATAAAGTCAGTTTTATTAAGGACTGGGGCTCTCTGTGGTAACGGCCCGCGGCGACTCTGCCACAAACCTCCCGATGAGATGATTGTCTTCTGCCGGCGGGAGGTCGCTCGTCTCCACACACGCCTGAAATTGAAACCATTATACCTCCATTTTGTTATTCATGTTTGTTAACAGGATGAGAAGGGCTCATTTTCAGGCCGTCTGTTCTCAGGGTTTCTCTCGTTTACGTTGGGTGTCATTTGCTTGCTTTATTATCATGGATGTAATGGGCTCCTGCATTGTGAAGCTTTCCTCAAGATGACGCTGATGCTCGGCACAACATAACGCACAAAACGAGATATGAGAATGACGTTCTGCTCATTTGTTTTGCCAAGTTTCCACAAACTCATTCTTACTCAGCAGCCGGTCAGTGAACAAAGTTGCTCAACCTTCAGAAAATACATCAACCTCAGGACATCAAACTAAATATTACTCTGTATGTGCTGCATTGCATAATATATTTGTATGGTTAGTTTGGGGTAAATGTGCAGAATTTAGCATATTGTAATGGATTATATAACGTGATGTATGCGTCTGACAAGCTATCATTCGTTCACACCAACCAGTCATTTACACGTAATTATCAGAGCTGACGCGAGCGAACGACAAACTATCTCTGAACTCTGTGTGAGATATTATGCTTTCACAGTACATCACTGAACACTAGTTTCCTTCAGTATGTGTGAGATATGTAGAAAGGTCAAAGCAATACCCGTGAGCATTGATCTGAGAAAATTACGAGATCTGCTGTATTATCCATGCCAGGGCAGTAGGTGGCGATGTCAGTTAGTACAGAAACACATGCGTCTGCGCACACACATTCTTGTAAACATAAGATGTAATAACACATGCACATGAAGTCACTGTTTCCACAGTCACGTTTTTTATAGTTTACAAAAATAAATAACAGCAACAGTATACTGTATACTGTATAATGATAACAGTACTGTTTTCAAAAACAAGTTGCATTTTCAGGCCCACAAAATGCTGTTGTGTGTAAATGAACGTCCAAAACACGTAAAAAGTTTTCCATTTTTAGTGTAAAATGGTGTTGTGTAAACTTCCCCCTAAGTTTGAATTAGATATATTTTTTTTCCACCAGAGCATAAATTATTCGGAAACAACAACCCCCCAAAAAAACATAAAATCTGGTTTTGAACGGAGTATGTGAGTGGACAACGCTATCTCACGACCAATTCTTACATATTTTACGAGGTGGTTAATTTGTACGAATTCACAACAACAAATGCCGCATCTGGGTGCGCGGTTTCCGGCTCACTTATATTCCCATACAGTTCCTTGAGTGCCTGGTCTGTGTTGGCTTGTGGGGGAATGTAAACAGCTGTGATTATATGTAAATTCCCTCGGTAGCCAGAATAGTCGACATAGAAGCATATGAAATTCCAGATCAGGGGAGCAGAAAGATTTAATAGAGTTTAGGTTCCTTTCATCACACCACAGACGTCCCCACCTCTGCTTTTCCCTGTGAGCTCTTTCGTTCTGTCCGAGCGATGCACAGAGAACCCCGTAAGCTCAATGGCTACTCTTTAGTACTCTGCTTTCCCACAACTCTGCAAATCATTTAGATTTGATGTTTCATCTTTGCTCTGCAAATTTACAGATCAGACCACACTTTGATACACAGACAAAAACTTCACGTGCATGAAAGTATGTGAATGTAACGTGTATAATGGATCTGCAAGGTGCCCGTGATATTTTCACAGTAGTGCACAATCAACAGTACATATGTGGTCAGCAGTACGCTAGCCATTTTAAACAGAACTATGTGACACAAAATGAGTTCAGCACTTGACTGCACATCAAAAACTCCCACAAATCAACTCTGAGATGTCAAATCACACTGTTGGTCAATATTAGCACAGCATTTAAAAGTATCACAACAGAAAGTGTTTGGAGAGTCCTGGTCGGCTCTGAAAAACCAAGACCGGCATGACGTCACATCGTTTGAGCCGCTGTGGCCTTCATCCCTGCCATACGTTCCTGTAGAGCCGTTCAGAGCACTGGGGAAACACAAACACATGCGTCTGAAACATCACTGAATGAAGTTTTATTAACAAAGTTCGGGAGGAGCACGTCAGATACTCAGCCTAATTAACACAGGTGGTACGCAATCAAGGTAATCAACCCTTGGACATAAATACAGCTGACTTACCTCCATCTAGTTGACGGTTAAGCAGCATCCCTCCACCACCCCTTCTCCACCAATATCACTAGAATTCTCATCACACGGGAGGGTTCTCTGGGTTCGGGCCATTCCCGGCTAGGAGCCCTCCCCCAGGACAGCACGCCTACAACGTATTACCATACACGCCAAATACGCATTACGTTATCGTGCTAGTAGATTTAAGTGTGAAATCGTGAATCAAAATCACCTTTTTGTAATTAATATTACCTTTTTTTAAATCATAAAACCAGTTAAATTATTACCTTTTTTCTGGAACTCCAGAGTCATTAGTCAGTTATAATTATTATACTAATAATAAAAATTTTAACATAATTAACCCATGATTATTATTATTAATATTATTATTATTATTAATAAGGATAACAAAAATATCCCTACTAATACTGATAATAAAATAATATAAAAAATAATAATATTAATATTATGAATAATAATTAGTATTATTAATATTAATTACCAATAACCATTATTAAAATAACAATAATTATTACAATTATGAAACTTTTATAAACAATAATAATAAATGAATAAATACATGTATATTATTATTATTATTAGCACATAAGAGGCGTGGTAGGACCAAATCAATCTGATCAATTTTTTTAAACTAATCAAAATTTCGTTTTTGTAATAAATATTTGTTTTATATAATACAAAATATGTTGTTTTATATATATATATATATATATATATATATATATATATGTATATGTCACAGTTTGTCTCCCTCTGCCTTGTGTTTCCCTGCCCATATTTGGTTTTCCTGTCGTCATTAGTTAATTAGTCCCCGTCTGTGTCTTGATTACGTTCCAGGTGTTTCTAGTTATGTCTCCCTATATATAGTCTGTTCTACCCCATGTTTTCTGTCGGTTCTTATAGATTTCATTTTGTCAAGCTTCACGTCCTTACCTGTGTGTTTGTCTCCAGCGATCTCCGTTTGTGTTTATCCATAAAAGTATTAAAAGAATCTCCTCGTCTCCTCGTTCCTGAATCCCGTGTGCACCGTGACTATATATATATATATATATATATATATATATATATAGATAGATAGATAGATAGATAGATAGATAGATAGATAGATAGATAGATAGATAGATTTATTTATTGTAAAACCACCAATTAAATGATTACCTTTTTCTGGAACTCCAGAGTCATTAGTCAGTTATTATTATTATTATTATATTATATTAATTATTATTATAATAATGAACATTTATGATTAAAACGAATACCCATCATCATCATCATCATTATTATATTAGTATTAACAATAACAATAATTCTACTCCTACTGATAATAAAATAATACATTATTATTATTAATAATAATAATAATAAATAACAACAATTATTAAAATTATTATAAACAATAATAATAAATAAATCAATGTATTATTATTAGTATTATTATTAGCATATAATAGGCGTGGTGTCGGACCTGAATAGTGGATGGGGGAGCTGTTCTAATAAAAGCATTCAGAACCACTGGTTTAAATGTAGATTTGTCTCGTGGCAAACGCTGAGAGCTCAGATTCACAGAAAATGTGTGAAAATCATATCAGGTCAATCAAAATTCAATCAGAAAGCCATTTCTCTGAGATCCAGTGCTGGGAGCAGCAGCGTCTTTCAGTGATGTGACAGTGTAGTGAACACGTCTAATAAATCCATGCTAAATATAATAAAGTGTTGATGTGATTTTAAAATAGTAATATAATAATGCATGAACATATTAGGAGAGGTGTTTGGGGGACAGGAGCTGGATAATATCATCATTATGAAGAAACAGCGCTTATAGCAGAGCTATACAAATTCAAATGCATTGACGGTCTTCAGAGAGCGTAAATCTGATCTCATAATCTCCTAACAAACCTGTCGCTCAAACGCTACATTTTCCTGGAAGCCGTGGC
Organism: Gymnocypris eckloni scoliostomus; assembly: GCA_027564155.1. NCBI lineage: Eukaryota > Metazoa > Chordata > Actinopteri > Cypriniformes > Cyprinidae > Gymnocypris > Gymnocypris eckloni. Next base: position 367,427 of record CM050413.1, on the reverse strand, counting down.
AGTCAGATAGAGTTAAAGCTTCAAGGCTTTGACCTTGAGCATATCATATTCTGCTATAGCTACTGTCTGCCGCAGATGCTTATGTCTAAAACGCTGCTTTTCTTTTGATCCGTCCGCATCATGTTACCTGCAGAATATGATTCTGGGAAATATGATGCAGCACATTAGTGATGATCAGAGATGTGCGTGTCTGTCAAATACAAAGCCGCTGGACATCCTGTTCTCCCACATCACTTCCTGCCACACGCCTCTGCATCTGCAGGTTGGACTAATAATCGCTAAAATCAATAACTCTAGATTTAACTGCACTTTTAGACTGGAGAGTTGTGTTGATGGATGAAAAAACAAAGTTCACTTAAGCATACTTTTAAAAAGAGCGCTTACTACGGATATAATCTAATTTAAAAGAATATACTTGTGTGATCTTTGTGAAAAGTTTCCATACACTAATGTTAATTGTTATTTTATTGTACATTGTTATTAAATTCAATTAAAGCTGCACTTTAGAGTGTTTTTGACCCACTTAAGTAGGACTTAGGTACATCTTTATATGAAGTAAAAGAGCTTTTCTATCAGGCTCCTATGTTTAGGGCAGTACTTTAACTCTAATGATAATTTATAAAGTGAAATAACTAAACATAAATATAGGAGCCTGATAAAAGTGCTTATTGTAAGTGAAAATTTCAGACAGCACTTATATGCTTTTAAATCTGGACTCTTAATTTGTAATTCCACAATTACTTCTATTGTCTTTGAAATGTTGTTAAAGTACAGCTGAAGAGCAGTCATGATCCACTAAAATATACTTTCTAGTAATTTCTATGGAAATTCTTGTGTCATGTATTTCAATATATTTGTGAATTTAGTGCAATTAAGTGCATTTATGATCTGTTAACTGTAAATGTATTACTGAATAACACACGACACTTAAAATGATAAGTATTTGTCAAGTTCTTTACATGTGCGTTATTATTCAACACATCAAAATAAGTGTACTTCTTTACAACTCCACAAAAGATCATTAAACATAATGATTTCAAATGTGCTTTAAAGTAAAACTTATCTTGTAAAGTTTCACTTTAAAGTACATTAAAAATTTAAATAATATTTTGTTGTATTTTAATATAGTGCACTTCGTTTGACGTGTTGACTAACGTACTAACGCACATGTAAAGCCTAAAATATAAAAATAGATACATTTTAATTAAATAAAAGTACATGTAATTATAATTTTAATTGCTTTATGATATTATTAAAGTTAATATGTTTTAAATATAGTAATTTACAGATGTGTAATTGCATATTTATTTAAATACATCAGATACAATTTTAGACAGAAATGACATTAAAGTATATTTTAGTTGATCATAAATACTCATCTACATTCAGCAGCGATTTAACCATATTTCAAAGATATAATGAAATTACAATTCAATATGTACTTAAGCCATGTGGGACTCTAAAATTCAGCTTTAATTATGTTTAATATTAATTTACACTATCATGTAATGTGTCGAAAAGCATTGTATTCAGTTCTTGACTTAAGTACGTTCTTTTAAAATATAATAAGTAGGGTTAGGGTTAGGGTTAAGGACACAGTTTGTAATGTCAAGAATGGTCACTTAATTATGTTTTAATACAGATTTGTACATTTGTGGACTCTAAAGCAGGAACGCGGCAGAGAAGAAAGTTGATTGTCCGTGAAATAACCTGCGCTGGCATCCCAAACCTCATAAGCCTTGTGCTGGAATAACACTGAGCACTATGACAGAAAAACACGCAGATATGACGGACTGATCGCTCTCAGCCAGAGTTTCCACATGAGGAAAATATGGTCATGTTCAACCCAGTTATGTTATTCCACGTCTAAATTGCACTCAATTTCTCAGCATTATTTGACATGCTGTGTTTCCCGTGCAAACAAACGTGGCCACAACTTAAACTCTGCTCAGAGTGAGATCATTTCAAGAGAACATGCTTAAAATACATCCATCTCCTAAAACCACAAAACCAACATCCATAAACAACAATCCAGCGCTAGCACAAATCAACAAAGCCAAGAACTCAACATCTGAACTTATGAACGCTTTCTGTGTTTTATTAAAGCAGTTTTAACCATAAAGTAAGAAATCTGTATATATATAAATGGTATGTTTATGGTATTCCATATAATACCATGGTAATATCATTTAAGTTCATTTTTTTCCTCATTAATGTACACACAGCACCCCATATTGACAGAAAAACACAGAATTGTTGACATTTTTGCAGATTTATTAAAAAAGAAAAACTGAAATATCACATGGTCCTAAGTATTCAGACCCTTTGCTCAGTATTTAGTAGAAGCACCCTTTTGATTTAATACAGCCATGAGTCTTTTTGGGAAAGATGCTACAAGTTTTTCACTCCTGGATTTGGGGATCCTCTGCCATTCCTCCTTGCAGATCCTCTCCACTTCTGTCAGGTTGGATGGTAAACGTTGGTGGACAGCCATTTTTAGGTCTCTCCAGAGATGCTCAATTGGGTTTAAGTCAGGGCTTATTTTAGCTGTGTGCTTAGGGTCATTGTCTTGTTGGAAGGTATACCTTCGGCCCAGTCTGAGGTCCTGAGGACTCTGGAGAAGGTTTTCGTCCAGGATATCCCTGTACTTGGCCGCATTCATCTTTCCCTCGATTGCAACCAGTCGTCCTGTCCCTGCAGCTGAAAAACACCCCCACAGCATGATGCTGCCACCACCATGCTTCACTGTTGGGACTGTATTGGACAGGTGATGAGCAGGGCCTGGTTTTCTCCACACATACACATAATCTTGTGAGTTTATATCACGCAACTTTTTGTTTTTTGCAATTGTGAAAAAAAGATAATTGTGATGTACATAAATAGCCTTCTCCAACGAGGCAGGTTGTTTGCACTTACTGTTATTAGCTGCTCCATTCATATGCTTATTTGTATGATCTGGTTGGCGTAATAAAACTTGCATCTGGAGTCCGATCGCAGCAGAAAAACTGAACTTCAGATCAGACCGGATCTGGTTCCCTTCCTTCCCTGCTCTGAACCACTTCCATTCAGAATATCAATCTACCTCTCAGTTATTACGCCAGAACCATAATTGAGCGTAATTAAAAACTGCACTAAGTGCTGTAATTAATGTCAGTTGTCAAGCGCTAAAAGCTTTGGGGGGCATAATGGCTGTGAGCGTCTGAGGGCCGGAGACCCCGAATGTTCAAGATGCTGGAGAGCAATTAGAGGACGACTGGACTCAATCTCAAACACTTCAGATCCCTGCGTGAGTCCCTGACACGGATTCGGGATCATTATGATCAGCGGCGCTCACTTCTGAAGCCTTTACAGTAACATAAATAATTTGTGATCAACTATAAATATGTGACCGTCACCATGTGAATGTGTCTGGTTCTGGTACAAAAGCAGCTTTTGATATTTTATATTCGCACTGATTCAACATTGATTATAAGTCCTTTTGGAAGACTGAAATAGAATTGCATACACATAGAGAAAAAATTAAGGTAATACTTTATGTAAAGGTGTCCTTGTTACGCATGCTACTATTATAATAACAATTAATTATGCATAACTACATGCAAGTAACATTAAGCCAAACCCTAATCATAAACCTATAACCATATAGTAAGTACATGCATTTAATAAAATTTACTCAGTACTTAAATGTATAGTTACACTGTAACAAGGACACCTTAAAATAAAGTGTAACCAAATGCTTTATTGTGCCCACATTGAAAATAAACATTAATATGTGAAACACCAACGCTTCTAAAAATTATGTTCTCTTCTCTAAAAGTATCTTCTGCTCAGTAAGGATGCATTTATTTGATGAAAAATACAGTACAGATATGAAATACTATTACAGTTTAAAATAAACGTTTTCTACGAATTATGTTAAAATGCAATTTATTTCAGCATATTTAGCAGCATATTATTATGATTTCGGAAGATCATGTGACACTGAAGACTGGAGTAATGATGCTGTAAATACAGCTGTGGTCACAGAAATAAATTACAGCTTAACACATATTCACATAGAAAACAGCTGTTTTAAATAACAATATTTCACTGTTTTTAATGTAGTTTTGATCGGATAAATGCAGCCTTGGTGAGCAGAAGAGACTTCTTTCAAAAACATTGAAAAATTGTTCCAGACTTTTGTAATTTTTGGTAGAAATGATTCCAGATGTAAGGTGCCGTCAGACTTCACCGCATGGGTTTCCATGAATGCTGTGGTTTCCCACACCTGTCCAACTTTAGAGGTGACTCTCTCTTTCTGTCAGGCAGTTTGTCAGGAAAGGTTGCTCGGAGGAGGAACACATGATGAATGAACTGAGTCAATGTCCTGATGGATCCAGAGCTCTATTTTTTCCTCCGGGTTCATAACAACAACAACATATAACCCACACCATGTCTCAAAAGAGCTTCAGCAATCACAGAAACCCTAAACACGAGGGATCATCTGCATAAAACCACCTGAGAACCCACAGATCAGTACTGATCCAGACCAAAACACGGCTGGTTTTATGAGCGTTCAAGTCCAAAAGATTGAAACTCCGTGTTTGATCCAGATACACAGGGCAGATGTAATTTAGTAGAAATGGCTCTTATTGCTCAAATATATAATACATTTCATATATTATTGTAAGAATTAAACCTGGAACCTGGAACAACTTAATTTCATTTACAAACCCGATTCCAAAAAAGTTGGGACACTGTACAAATTGTGAATAAAAAGGAATGCAAAATTTACAAATCTCATAAACTTATATTTTATTCACAAGAGAATATAGATAACATATCAAATGTTGAAAGTGAGACATTTTGAAATGTCATGCCAAATATTGGCTCATTTTGGATTTCATGAGAGCTACACATTCCAAAAAAGTTGGGACAGGTAGCAATAAGAGGCCGGAAAAGTTAAATGTACGTATAAGGAACAGCTGGAGGACCAATTTGCAACTTATTAGGTCAATTGGCAACATGATTGGGTATAAAAAGAGCCTCTCAGAGTGGCAGTGTCTCTCAGAAGTCAAGATGGGAAGAGGATCACCAATTCCCCAATGCTGCGGGAAAAATAGTGGAGCAATATCAGAAAGGAGTTTCTCAGAGAAAAATTGAAAAGAGTTTGAATTATAATCATCTACAGTGCATAATATCATCCAAAGATTCAGAGAATCTGGAACAATCTCTGTGCGTAAGGGTCAAGGCCAGAAAACCATACTGGATGCCCGTGATCTTCGGGCCCTTAGACGGCACTGCATCACATACAGGAATGCTACTGTAATGGAAATCACAACATGGGCTCAGGAATACTTCCAGAAAACATTGTCGGTGAACACAATCCATCGTGCCATTCGCCGCTTTGCTAAATCTCTATAGGTCAAAAAGAAGCCATATCTAAACATGATCCAGAAGCAGGCGTTTTCTCTGGGCCAAGGCTCATTTAAAATGGACTGTGGCAAAGTGGAAAACTGTTCTGTGGTCAGACAAATCAAAATTTGAAGTTCTTTTGGAAAACTGGGACGCCATGTCATCCGGACTAAAGAGGACGAGGACAACCCAAGTTGTTATCAGTGCTCAGTTCAGAAGCCTGCATCTCTGATGGTATGGGGATGCATGAGTGCGTGGCATGGGCAGCTTACACATCTGGAAAGGCACCATCAATGCTGAAAGGCATATCCAAGTTCTAGAACAACATATGCTCCCATCCAGACGCCGCCTCTTTCAGGGAAGACCTTGTATTTTCCAACATGACAATGCCAGACCACATACTGCATCAATTACAACATCATGGCTGCGTAGAAGAAGGATCCGGTACTGAAATGGCCAGCCTGCAGTCCAGATCTTTCACCCATAGAAAACATTTGGCACATCATAAAGAGGAAGATGCGACAAAGAAGACCTAAGACAGTTGAGCAACTAGAAGCCTGTATTAGACAAGAATGGGACAACATTCCTATTCCTAAACTTGAGTAACTTGTCTCCTCAGTCCCCAGACGTTTGCAGACTGTTATAAAAGAAGAGGGATGCAACACAGTGGTAAACATGGCCTTGTCCCAACTTTTTGAGATTGCCATGAAATTTAAAATCAACTTATTTCCTTCCTTAAAATGATACATTTTCTCACTTTAAACATTTTATATATAATCTATGTTGTATTCTGAATAAAATATTGAAATTTGAAACTTCCACATCATTGCATTCTGTTTTTATTCACAATTTGTACAGTGTCTCAACTTTTTTGGAATCGGGTTTGTAATTAATAGTATATACAATATTTTGTTTTGCAAGCCAATACGTCTGACTTGTAGTAATCAATAATATTTGCTTTTTTTAGCATTTACTACAATGCATTTGTGAAGAATTAGTACTGATAATTTAAATATGTAACAATATAAGCCAATAACATTGACAACAGCATTATACACACTAAACAATTAAGTAAATAAATTAGTGCTGTCTATGATTAAATATATTTTATATATAATATGTTGTATTCTGAATATGAATAATATTGAAATATATGAATATAAATACACACACATGCATGTATATATTTAATAAAAATATGTAACTTTTATGTTAAATATATTTATATATGATATGAATATGAATAATATGAATATGTAATATTAAATATATTTTGTATTTGGTATTTATTTGACATAATATGTAGTAATAAATTATGTAAATTCATAAACACTTTATCAGTTTATTATTATTATTTTAAGTAAGGATAAACCAAATAAAATATTGCAATAATCTGTCAACATTTCTTGCTACTATGCATACAGCATTGGAGTATGAATAACAGTTATTTGTATTAGTAGTATTAATAACAGTTATCAGTATTAGTAGTATTAATAACAGTAATCAGTATTAGTAGTATGTATAACAGTTATCAGTATTAGCAGTATTAATAACAGTTATCAGTATTAGTAGTATTAATAACAGTTATCAGTATTAGTAGTATTAATAACAGTTATCAGTATTAGTAGTGTCAATAACAGTTATCAGTATTAGTAGTGTCAATAACAGTTATCAGTATTAATAACAGTAATCAGTATTAGTAGTGTAGTATTAATGACAGTAATCAGTAGTAGTAGTATTAATAACAGTAATCAGTATTAGTAGTATTAATAACAGCAATCAGTATTAGTAGTATTAATAACAGCAATCAGTGTTAGTGGTTTTAATAACAGTTATCAGTATTAGTATTATTAATACAAGTTATCAGTATTAGTAGTATTAATAACTGTAATCAGTATTGGTAGTATTAATAACAGTAATCAGTATTAGTAGTATTAATAAAAGTAATCAGTATTAGTATTATAAATAACAGCAATCAGTATTAGTAGTATTAATAGCAGTAATCAGTATTCATAGTATTAAAAACAGTTATTAGCATTAGTAGTGTTAATAACAGTTATGTAGTACTAATAACAGCGATCAGTATTAGTAGTGTAGTATCGATAGCAGTTATCAGTATTAGTAGTATTAATCACAGTTATCAGTATTAGTAGTATTAATAACAGCTATCAGTATTAGTATTATTAATAACAGTTATCAGTATTAGTAGTATTAATAACTGTAATCAGTATTGGTAGTATTAATAACAGTAATCAGTATCAGTAGTATTAATAACAGTAATCAGTATTAGTATTATTAATAACAGCAATCAGTATTAGTATTATTAATAACAGTAATCAGTATCAGTATTAGTAGTATTAATAACAGTAATCAGCATTTGTAGTATTAATAACAGTTATTAGCATTAGTATTATTAATAACAGTTATCAGTATTAGTATTATTGATAACAGGTATTAGTAGTATATACATATATATATATATATTTATCAATAATCAGTATTAGTAGTATTAATAACAGTAGTCAGTATTAGTATTAATAACAGTGATCAGTATTAGTAGTATTAATAACAATAATCAGTATTAGTGGTATTAATAACAGTTATCAGTATTAGTAGTATTAATAAGCAGTTATTAGTATTAGTAGTGTATTAATAGCAGTTATCAGTATTAGTAGTATTAATAACATTAATCAGTATTAGTATTATTAATAACAGCTATCAGTGTCAGTAGTATTAACAACCGTTATCATTATTAGTAGTATTAATAACAGTAATCAGTATTAGTAGTATTAATAACAGTTATCAGTATTAGTAGTATTAATAACAGTTATCAGTATTAGTAGTATTAATAACAGTTATGTAATTACTAATAACAGCGATCGTATTAGTAGTGTAGTATGGAATAGCAGTTATCAGTATTAGTATTATTAATAACAGTTATCAGTATTAGTAGTATTAATAACAGTAATCAGTATTAGTAGTATTAATAACAGTTATTTAGTAGTATTATTATTAAGTAATCAGTATCAGTAGTATTAATAACGGTAATCAGTATTAGTATTATTAATAACAGCAATCAGTATTAGTAGTGTAGTATTAATAACAGTAATCAGTATCAGTATTAGTAGTATTAATAACAGTAATCAGCATTTGTAGTATTAATAATCAGTTATTAGTAGTATTATTAATAACAGTTATCAGTATTAGTATTATTGATAACAGTTATCAGTATTAGTATTATTGATATATATATATATATATATATATATATATATATATATATTTATCAATAATCAGTATTAGTAGTATTAATAACAGTAGTCAGTATTAGTAGTATTAATAACAGTGATCGGTGTTAGTAGTATTAATAACAATAATCAGTATTAGTGGTATTAATAACAGTTATCAGTATTAGTAGTGTAGTATTAATAGCAGTTATTAGTATTAGTAGTGTAGTATTAATAGCAGTTATCAGTATTAGTGGTATGAATAACATTAATCAGTATTAGTATTATTAATAACAGCTATCAGTGTCAGTAGTATTAACAACCGTTATCATTATTAGTAGTATTAATAACAGTAATCAGTATTAGCCGTATTAATAACAGTAATCAGTATTAGTAGTATTAATAACAGTTATCAGTATTAGTAGCATTAATAACAGTTATCAGTATTAGTAGTATTAATAACAGTTATTAGTATTATATAGGTTGTATTAGCGAGTATAAAAACAATGTCATTCAAATGCAGAGACTTCCGTCTGTAAATATAAATGTGTGTCCTGCCAAAACAGCACAGACTGTACGAATTAATAATGACTAATAATTTCTGTTTCAGGACATTTAAAGCTAATAGGTCAGGACTCCAGCAGCGTTCCCGCAGGTGTGACGCTCATGTTTACGCTAAATATTCGTCTCGGGTTGGTCACACAGCACATAATCACCAGTTCGGCGTCTGATGGTGTGTTTGACCTCACTGCGGTCTGGAGCGGTCCGCTGGGAAATGAGATCCGGCTGTGAAGTCGCTCCGATAAATGAGCCTGCACTAACCAAGGATGTGTGTTTGTGACGTCATCAGCCATCTCTGCAACTCTTTATGATGTCACCATCCCTTCCAGACAGCTTTACAAGCAAACGCGTTGATTATGAAGCATGGAGATCTGTCATGAATGATTGAATGACTTCCACATCAGACACAGCGCATTATGAGCATCTGCTTTCCCAAAAGTGTTCGGTTTCTCCGCGCAGATGTGGAATGTTATTCCCACCTGAATACACCACAATATAAATTCAAAAAGCCATTTCCTCCATTGGGTACTTGTGTTTCATAGGCCAGATCATTAATCACTGCATTCTCTAACGAGGAATATGCATCAAAATCCCCACTTCACTCTGGAGTCTATCAGAAAGTTTTAATTTGTCTGGAATGAGGGACATCGTTCCAAAACCTAGTGGGCTTCCTACTATACAGCATTTTAAGGTCCTGACCAAAGCTAAGCTAACTTTATATTCTATAAGCAATCTCAAACTGATGAGTTCAGTGGTCCAGTATCCTTTGACTGTTGACTAGAAATATAATTGGTCACACTTTATATTATTTTGCCTGACTGTAATTACAAAAACATCCACATTTGCTGATATTAAGGTGTGGGTTAGGTGTGAGTGTTGGTTTAGGGTTGTCATCACAAGGGTTAGTGGTTAGGTTTTGGGGTAAAAGTTGGCTTAATTTACATGTAACTACAACTGCTAATTAAATATCAGTACCTTAAATGTAATTACAAGACAATACACACATGTATAAGTAAATCGTATCTAATGGTTTAGTAGTGAAGGCCACTTAATACGAAGTGTGACCATATAATTAATTCAATAATAAAATGTACTTAGAAAAATCTAATTAAAAATAATTGTACTCAATATTTGTGCTAATAGTGGTTGCTAATAAATGAGTACATTTATATAGCGTATTATATAGTGTATTGTTGTACACCCAAAGCGCTTTACAATCATGTTGGGGGGAGGGGGGTGTCTCTCCTCAAACACCACCAGTGTAAATCTTTTATTATGCTATATTATCACCAAATATTACTGTATTTTTATTTATTTTTTCTTCATTTAGCACAGATTGTGTATTTATTTCTGGTTGAACATAGGCCTCATTGCTAAGAGGAAATATTTCCAAAATTATCCACAAAATATGTTGTTGTTGTTTTGTTAATTTGTGTTTGTTTGTTCAATAAAAAAAAAAATACAACAAACAGATGCATAAGCTAACTAAAGCAAACAAGTTGATAAAGACTTAGAATTAAAGATTTAGTAATCTATGTTTTTAGGCATAAACCTCTCAAGACAAATACATTTACCTTTGTGGTATGAAAACAAACTTGATGTTGCACAATTCTGCTTCTAAATGCGTCTTGTTTTTTATTAAGATGTTTGCAAAACAACATGGAACATAAAAACAATATAACATTATGAAAACCATATTATATAGGCCATCTAATGTGTAATCATACGTATTCCAGTCTCGGTGATCGTTAGATAGTTAGTTATCATTTAGTCCATTAAACCAATATTTGGTTTCAATGTCGATGTGCAACCAAATCAATAAAACGATGTTAGATGCACAGCTGAACCTCACAAATATTCAGATGTGTGAAGAACGATTAACTTTATCTTTATTAAGACATAAAATGCTCTCTTTCTCCTACAAACACAGCATCGCATTCCCAAAAGTTACTGTAAGTTTGTTAAGATGTTTAAATAAACAACAACATAAAAATAGAAAAAAAAGGCTTATTACTGTTTCCAAATACATCCAGATAAATCTCTAGCTTCTCACAAACTCTCTCCAGTGCAAGAATAAAATGTACTTTAAACATTCAGTGATGTTCCAGTTTGGCCAGAAATGAAGTATTTCTCTAACTTGATTTTGCTGTAGTTTGGCAAGGACAGTTTTGGAGCTTTTCTCTCTCTTTCTCTCGATGCTGGCTCTCATTCGTGAGATCGTTTTTGAGCAGAACTTCAGTTTAGACTTTCTTGAACCCAGAGTAGAGTTCATTCCTCAACAGTGCAGTCAAAGTGTTTTAAAAGAGCCCGTCTGAGCCAATCAGGCTGAGGCGTGACAGACGCACCGCGGCCTCCTCGAACCCTGAGCACGCTCACTGGAGCAGGCAGAGAAAACATGAGCTCATGGCTCTCGGCTCAGTTTCCCACAGAAACACAGCATCAGACCTCTGCTATGCTCACCTTTCTGCAGCACATCTGTTTTTTCCCTTGGAAGAGTTATTGCGGTGGGTTTTCTGTTTTTGCTGTGAGTTTGTAGTTTCCAGATGTTTCGTAACCGTGAGTTCACCGAGAGGCTGTCAGTAACACAGTCGCTTTATGAGGGAAAAATTCAAGGGAAATATCACTTGGGAACAGACTAATTTTTATAGCAAATCAGTTTTGTCAAGGTTTGCAAAAAAGTGTGAATATTCTATTTAATTGTATTTAAAATGCAAGGCACACTCGAATGAAAAATGTGTGCAATTTAGCAAACTTTAAAAAGGGTACTTATTATAGATATAATGCACTTTAAAAGAGTATACATAAGTATAAACTGAATGTAAAGTTTTCAGACACTTTGCTGCATGTTAATTGTTATTATAGTTTAAATTGATATAACATGCAATTAAAGCCCAAATTGAAAGCATTTTTGACTAACTTAAGTACATTTTTATATGTAAGTTCATAATTACTTCTGTAATGTCTTAAATATGAAAACGTTCTGCTGAATGTACTGATGAGCAATTATGAAAGTCGTGTGTCATGTATTTAAATGTGAATATATTTAGTATGCATATATATATATATATACTGTGTATATATATATATATATATATATATATATATATATACAGTGGGGCAAAAAAGTATTTAGTCAGCCACCAATTGTGCAAGTTCTCCCACTTAAAAAGATGAGAGAGGCCTGTAATTTTCATCATAGGTATACCTCAACTATGAGAGACAAAATAAGAAAAGAAATCCAGAAAATCACATTGTAGGATTTTTAAAGAATTTATTTGCAAATTATGGTGGAAAATAAGTATTTGGTCAATAACAAAATTTCATCTCAATACTTTGTTATATACCCTTTGTTGGCAATGACAGAGGTCAAACGTTTTCTGTAAGTCTTCACAAGGTTTTCACACACTGTTGCTGGTATTTTGGCCCATTCCTCCATGCAGATCTCCTCTAGAGCAGTGATGTTTTGGGGCTGTCGCTGGGCAACACGGACTTTCAACTCCCTCCAAAGATTTTCTATGGGGTTGAGATCTGGAGACTGGCTAGGCCACTCCAGGACCTTGAAATGCTTCTTACGAAGCCACTCCTTCGTTGTCCGGGCGGTATGTTTGGGATCATTGTCATGCTGAAAGACCCAGCCACGTTTCATCTTCAATGCCCTTGCAGATGGAAGGAGGTTTTCACTCAAAATCTCATGATACATGGCCCCATTCATTCTTTCCTTTACACAGATTAGTCGTCCTGGTCCCTTTGCAGAAAAACAGCCCCAAAGCATGATGTTTCCACCCCCATGCTTCACAGTAGGTATGGTGTTCTTTGGATGCAACTCAGCATTCTTTCTCCTCCAAACATGACAAGTTGAGTTTTTACCAAAAAGGTTTCATCTGACCATATGACATTCTCCCAATCCTCTTCTGGATCATACAAATGCTCTCTAGCAAACTTCAGACGGGCCTGGACATATACTGGCTTAAGCAGGGGGACACGTCTGGCACTGCAGGATTTGAGTCCCTGGCGGCGCAGTGTGTTACTGATGGTAGCCTTTGTTACTTTGGTCCCAGCTCTCTGCAGGTCATTCACTAGGTCCCCCCGTGTGGTTCTGGGATTTTTGCTCACAGTTCTTGTGATCATTTTGACCCCACGGGGTGAGATCTTGCGTGGAGCCCCAGATCGAGGGAGATTATCAGTGGTCTTGTATGTCTTCCATTTTCTAATAATTGCTCCCACAGTTGATTTCTTCACACCAAGCTGCTTACCTATTGCAGATTCAGTCTTCCCAGCCTGGTGCAGGTCTACAATTTTGTTTCTGGTGTCCTTTGACAGCTCTTTGGCCTTGGCCATAGTGGAGTTTGGAGTGTGACTGTTTGAGGTTGTGGACAGGTGTCTTTTATACTGATAACGAGTTCAAACAGATGCCATTAATACAGGTAACGAGTGGAGGACAGAGGAGCCTCTTAAAGAAGAAGTTACAGGTCTTGCTTGTTTGTAAGGTGACCAAATACTTATTTTCCACCATAATTTGCAAATAAATTCTTTAAAAATCCTACAATGTGATTTTCTTTTCTTATTTTGTCTCTCATAGTTGAGGTATACCTATGATGAAAATTACAGGCCTCTCTCATCTTTTTAAGTGGGAGAACTTGCACAATTGGTGGCTGACTAAATACTTTTTTGCCCCACTGTATATATATATATATATATATATATATATATATATTACTCTTACTTACTAAATACTTAATAGTTAAATATATAAAAAATTAAGTTGCAAAGTAGTACAAGTAAAATATATAAACTTCAAATGTAATATTGGATTTCTCACTACAATTAAAATGATAATCAAGTTCTTTAAATGTGTTTAGTATATAGGCAACTCATCAACATAAGTATACTTCTTTAAAATCAAACAAATGATTTAAACAATAAATTAAGTGTACTTAAGAGTAAAGCTTTTAATTTGACATTATTACGAAGGTCAAGTTTTAAAAGTGTACTTAAGTGTGAAACAATCATGAAACACTCAATTAAGTGTACTTAAGTGTGAAACACTCATGAAACACTCAATTAAGTGTACTTAAGTGTAAAACACTCAATTAAGTGTACTTAAGTGTGAAACACTCATGAAACACTCAATTAAGTGTACTTAAGTGTGAAACACTCATGAAACACTCAATTAAGTGTACTTAAATGTGAAACACTCAATTAAGTGTACTTAAGTGTGAAACACTCAACTAAGTGTACTTAAGTGTGAAACACTCATGAAACAATTAAGTGTACTTAAGTGTGAAACACTCATGAAACACTCAATTAAGTGTACTTAAATGTGAAACACTCATTAAACACTCAATTAAGTGTACTAAAGTGTAAAACACTCATGAAACAAATAAGTGTACTTAAGTGTGAAACACTCATGAAACACTCAACTAAGTGTACTTAAGTGTGAAACACTCAATTAAGTGTACTTAAGTGTGAAACACTCATGAAACACTCAATTAAGTGTACTTAAGTGTGATACACTCATGAAAGTCAATGAATGGCATTTTATTTTATCATTATCATCTGCAAGTATACAGTATATACTTTAAAGATTTGAAGTACACTACAAGTGCACATTCAATACATTTAAGCATGCTTTTCTTGCAAGGGTAAGGATGTAAGGATGCAAAATGGTTAAGGAAGTTTGGTAAACTTAAGGAAGTTTATATATCTATGTGTGTATTATTTGTAGATGCTTACAGCTCATTTCATCCATTAATAGTGTTTTTTTCTTTGACTCCATCGAAAAAGTCAATGTGCAACCAAATCAATCAAACAACGTCAATAACCACTGGACAACGAATGCTTCACCTGGATACAGGTATTCAGCTGTTTAACTTTATCACAGAAACACACAATGCTCTCTTTCAGTCTCACATTAGGATCCAGCACATGTAGGTGCGCTGCATCACTATAATGAAATCCACGCACCATTAGAGATGATAAGAATATGATGGTTGTGAATCTCTGATTAGACTCTAGTTCGTTTATCAGTTTTACTATTAGGCTCTGATGTGCACATCAATGTGGCTCAATTCTGAGAAACATCATGACTTTCACTCGATCTCACCCTGACTCTTGAGTGTTTCTGGGCACACTGAATCAGACGATATGTAATGTACAGTTATGTGAAGCTTTTGTCTAGACCAATGAGATTTACAATGGACGGTGTAACAGCAGCTATGCTAATTTCTCTCTATTACCTCCTCTGTTTCTGCCACAATATTGACTTCCCAAGGTAACTAGGAATTACACAAGCTTCAGTGTGAATCCAGCCCTTACGAAGACCTGAGATGACCGAACACCTGAGAAGAGATGATGCCAACCCCTCAGACATGTACACAACTACCAATGTGTAATCGAACATATAATCACTGCAGGTAATAGTGTTCACCATCTGTTTGATTACATGCAATTTGTAACCAACTGCATTATTTTTAACTACTGTATATTTCTGTCACAGTCACCACTAATAACATACTCCTTAAATATAATGTAGAAACTTAACATTTTCTGTAAAGCTGCTTTGCAAGTATTTATATCATGAAAAGAGCTATACAAATAAACTTAAATTGAACTGAATTGAATAGCATGTTGAAAATATTAAATATCACTATAAAGTATTTCTCAATACAAACATTTCTGAATAACAGGGAATTATGAAGTGAACTACTCACACATAATTGTATTCATTAATTATCCCGATAGTGACTTTACTTATTTATGATTGGTTCTCTTTTTAAGGGTTACCGTCATATTGAGCGTTTCAGTTTCTCTCATTCATTAATACTGGTTATTATATAAAACACAAAGACTGCATACATCTACCTATAAATACTTGATTGGTAACTTGATGCACTCTTTAAAAATAATATTTGATAAACATCATAGTTTACAGTGACTTTGACGAGCTCACAGCCACTACTTTTCATAATTTATGTCTAATATTAAAGAAAATATTCTAGATGAATAGAACGATTGTATGGACGGACGGAGGGACAGACAGATAGATAGCTGGATAGACGGATATATAGATAGATGGATAGACGGATAGTGAAACGGAGAGAAGGTATCTGAGAGAGAAGAGAATAACGAGAAAAGGAAAGATGATTGACAGCTCGGTCCATTAGGGCGTGGCTGAGCAGAGAAAAGGAATGGGAGTCTGACAGCGACTGATTTGCTCATTAACTCGGTGAAACACATCCAGAGAGAGAGATAGAGAGACGGTTTCATTCCTCCATTCTCTCTGTTCTATAACTGTCCCGTCTATTTTCAACCGGACCCATTACAGGTTAAAGGGGATCAGTTTTGCAAGAGGTCCTATAGGTTATGGTGTAATAAAGTTTTTGATTAATGCTAAACAAAAAAAGACAAAGACAAGGGATATCCCTTTTCCAAATTGTATTAAACCATCCCCGCCAATTATTCCCAAACACCTATTACATGCTTTCCCAATACACAAATTACCCCAGCAACCAGTCACAAAACCACACAAAAACACAATGTCCAGAATAAATGAGCAGGGTTTCGAATACGGAATGTCCACATATGCTGATGACGTTTGGTGCTAGTTTTGCAGTTCATGAGCAGTTTAACAGTCTTATCTGTTGATGAGATGATAGATGCAATGTAGAAATCCTTGCAGAGGTAGGCCGGGAAGCTTTGGGTACAATCCTTGGACAGGTGCAATCATGCACTCAAAAGGAACACCAAAGTTGTTAATCCATTCCTCAAAGACGTTAACATGCCACATTAGCATGAATTGGGACAAACAAAAATCCTCAAAAAAAAAACAACTTATCAGAATCCATATAGTAACCAAACAAACATAATACACAAGACATTAAACAGTAAACTCCACTAAAGGTTAAACTTAAAAGTACCCACAAATCACATATAGACAGCAAGGTGCAAAAATATAACAGTAAACTTACGGTTGAGCAGCAAACTAAACGTTTCTCCAACCAGGATTGTTTGTACAACCAAGTCATGAGGGATTCAAACAGAATCTGCTTCTTACTCTACTGCTTCCTGTCTTATACAGAAAAGGGTGAGGCTATAGGTGCCACCTAGACGTCAGGATGAGCATAGCACCCAAAATAAACCTTGTAACAGGAGGTAACCGTTACAGTTCTGTGCGTCTGAACACAAACCAGAGTTTCTGGATTATGAGTGGATTATGAGCTTCTCACCGACTCTGAATATGAATCTTCATCTACATCTCCCCCATCCGTGTGTTTCTCTCCGTCTGCATCTCTGAGCTCACGGCGAGAGACAGACAGGCCTGAGCTCCTGGGAGTCTGCGCTCAATCAAGTGAAGAAGACCAGCTCTTCATTCCTCTTCTTCTCTAAGTGACAGCTGCTCTGTCCGTCTGAGACTATTTCTCTTGCTCTCGATGGAGCAAAGACACTTCCGATTCCTCTGATGCTCAAACTAAACACAAATCACTTTTTACAAGAAAGCAGATCCATATCTGTTGTTGTTGATGTCCAGTCATGCAATCAAACTCTAGTTCTCTAGCAACCACACACTCGCAATGTTACGCAATATTGCGTTATTCAAATCCTCCCATTCTGGGTTTATCAGAACTTTGTTTGTTTATATGATGGATGTGCAGAGCTCGTGGTCATTTATTATATGTAACCTGGATTATGTAATCAGATTACACATATTAAGTCCTTGTAATTAGACTATATTAGAGGTTTATCTACTTGTAATCCGAGTACAGCTACTTTTTTATTGATTACATGACTACATAGTATTAACACAATAGCAATAAATTATTCATACTGTAATTGATTTTCCATAAATCTTTGTTTTTAAATCAATATGGTACAAGATTATCCAATTTAAATCGATGAGATAAACAAGTTAGGTCAACAGTAATCAGATTATATTACCTAAAATGTGTAATGTAATGGATTACGTTACTATTTGCAATTTTTGTCGTGTAATTTGGAACAAGTGACCGACTCCATCTGGCACGTAAAGTGTGTTGAGCTATGTATTTCTGCTCAAATCCAGTTCTGAAGCAACTCCAGTTGAGATCCAGACAGTAACAATGATCTGGACAATCACTTAGCCATTCTGTTGAAGATGATTCTCACCTCGTCGTCAGCGGAGGATTATAGCCAATATCAACACATGTCTGTTATTAAAGGCTCAGATCAACACAAAGACGATTTCCCTTCATCCCCATGATATAAAAGAGTTTAAAACTGACTTACAGAACGCACAACCTCCCAGTCAAAGAAGCAATAATGGAAAATGTGCTGCACAAATATGAGGAGCCAAGTGTAACTTGACTGAACTCATGGACGGAATGAATTGTGACTAAAATGTGGCTTCACTTTAATGCATTTCATGCACAGAAAGACAAAGTCAAAACTTTCATGATCGTAATTATTGTTGTGCGTGGAAATATGAATTGCACACTTGAGGATTCTGAGCAGAATGAAGCACTGAGAAGATTGGCGTCCTCTAATGACCGAGGGACACGTCTGGGTTAAACGCTCTAACTCGCTCTCTGGAGCTAAACCCAGAGAAGAGTCAGAGATGTTCAATAGTTTCTCAATGATTGTGTCAGTCCTGCTGCGCTGTCAGATCTCCACATGGACTCTTACAGTGTTAGTCCAGAGAGAACAATTTGACTGAAGTACACTAGCTGCTTCTATGAAACGTCACACACACAACTGCTGGAAGTTGATGATCTGACCAGGGCCGCTCACACACACTCACACACACAAACACAAACACACACACACACACACACACACACACACGCACACACAGATTTAGCTTGAACAGCTGGAAGTTGATGATCTGACTAGGGCCGCTCAGGAACTGTTTGTTGGAATCACTTGGATTGGAGGATAAACAGCAGAATTCCTTCAGGACTGGGTCTCTGACTGGACATGATGTTTCTAGTTTTTATGAAGTATACAGACAAACACACACACACACACACTAAACACACACACACACACACACACACACACACACACACACACACACACACACACACACACACACAGACCAAACATGAGGCAAAACGCCCCAATTATTACAATGTGACTTCTGATATTTCATAATATTGTGTTTTGAGCCTCATGTTGGAGTTATTGCCTCTGCACACATTGTATAAACAAACAAACAAATAAATTACTAAAATACACTTGACAAAAAAAAAAAAATCTAGGGTGGCACAATTTGGCCAAAATTGTTGTCACTATTTATTAATATAATAACTATATAAACTATGATAATAATAACTATTATTATAACGCAACTATAAAATATTACTTTAATAATACATTAATAGTTCTTATTATTACTAAAAATATTAAACATTTATACATTTTTTTTAACAAACATTCAATTTAAGCAAGCGAGATGCTGAAAACACAAGCTCACGAGCTGCTCACGTGTAAATAAATTAAGTTTAGAAACGAAGTTTAGAAACTAAGTTCGGGAGGAGCACGTCAGATACTCAGGCTAATTAGCACAGGTGGTACACACAGATAATCAACCCTGGGACATAAATACAGCTGTCTTACCTCCATCTAGTTGACGGTTAAGCAGCATTCGGTGCCACCATTTACCATTACATCACAGACGCAACATTTCCGTCCAAACTACGAGACCCATGCTGAGGATTTTTCGTAACCTCCGGGCAACCTGCCAGCCCCAGGATCGTGTATTTTCATTTTTATTTTATTCAATTTTTATTTTTCATCAGACACGGCTGCCGAGCTCCGGGCTTCATCGCAACCGCTGTGCTCTGCTCAACCAGCCACATGCTCTCCTCCGCCGGTGGTCGCAGCAGCAGGCCTTCAACGAGCCTGGGCCATGCCCCAGTTTTCACCACAGCAAAGTCTCACTCGCTTCCCGCTTCGGTACCTCAGCCTTCACCGCGGCTCTCCCAGCTGCAGCGCAAGTATGCAGCCGAGCCTCTAGCTTCTAGTTTCAGATGCTAACGCGAGGCAGCCTCCGGTAGCATGCAACCACCAATGTTGCCAATAATTTCCAGGTAAAATATCCAAGGCAGGTGTTTGTTGATAAAAGGCGTTAAAAGACCTTGCGAAGATATTGGATCATAATGCCACTATGTAACCATGACACCATGCCCAGAATACACACCGGACGTACTTAAAACCCCGTATCTGTACCAGCATTTAATTGGCATGCATAGCATTCCTTAGATGAAGCTGGATGAGAAAAATGCGTTTTGTGAATATACTCTTGATCATCGCGGACCAACGGTAAATATGAACGTGCACGAGTTATTCTCATTCGACCTTTGTTATATTAATGTTCATTTGACCTAAATCATAGAGACATTGATTCGCATATGCATTTCAGAGGGCTAAATAGATCCCCTTCACAACAGATTTAGTTCCCAAACAACTGTCAGTTTTGACCCAAATATGATTTTCAGTTACATAATAATCCAAAATTCGACAGTAGTAAATTATCTTGCAGCAACAGTGGTGCACGTACCCCCAAGATCTCCCAGTTCTCTCTTGTGTAATTCAGTTCACTGGAGACAGAGCTCTAAACAGATCATTTGAATCAATGAGTTGTCAACTCGAGAACAGCTGCTATCGGATCATTCTAACTTGCGAAGGAAGCGTTGGAGCAATTTGAGAACCAATTTTACAGGTTCATTGAAAATAATCAGCGTGTTCATGAATCAGACACTGCTCCTGCGTCCCAGAGCACATTATATACATTATAAAGAGTAACGGTATGTTTCACGATACGTAGCGAAGTAAAAAGTGCAATCTTTGGTAAAGTTACTAAATAAACGATTCCAGAAACTACAGGTATTAGTAAATGTACTTAAGTATGGTAGCGAAGTAAGCTACTTCGTTACTGACCACCAGCGGCCCTGCTAAACGTCACAACCATTTTTCCATGGCCTATACAGCTACAGCCGCAGGCGCAAGCTCGAAGCTGCCTCCGCTTGCAACATAGCCCCACACATCTCAGTCTTTTTCCCTCCGCTATGAATAACCCTCTTTTTCCTTTACAGTGGCCTCCAGCTCCCGTAGCAGACACTAGCGTGAGGCTACCTCCATTAGCAGAGCAGGCTACGATAGCTCTTCAGGATCCCCTTCCTGTGGCCTACAGCTACGGCAGTCAAAGCAAGCGCGGCGCTGCCTTCGCTCACAACACAGACCCACACATCTCTTTTCTCATACTGCTTTCTCTCTCTTGCGCTTCATTCAATTTCCCACTTCAAGATCCAGAGGCCGTCGTTCAGCATGATACTGCCACCACTCTCTACTTTATTTAACATCACCATATTCTCTTTTACAGCAACATCACTGCTCGTCCCACCAAATGCTGTTGCCTCTGTGCTACCGCTAGGGGCATACAACATCTGAGCACCTATCCGGCAGGTGCAGACATAGATTCCTACCCCTCATCCAAGGCTGTCACCAAGGACTAATTGGGTAACGGATGTATTGCAGGCCATTATAATCGTTTAAAATATAAAAGAGAGAAACATAATAAACAAGAGTGCTTTCAGTATTTAAGATTATCCGAACGCTTTCCATCCAAGAATCGTGAGTGATTTTTCCCCATCTTTACCGTCATTTTTACCATGACTCCATAGACAGTGGGAGATCCATTAAGCCACATCTAAGCACGGATCTCTGTGGTAAGGTAAGTTACGTGGGTTATCACATCCGTATTTAAGACGTAACTGCCCGTGTTTACATTAATTTTGCATCATAAAACCATTTTTTGAGACGCAAGAACATTAAACCCCTTACACGGAGTCGTGCACAGCCGCATGCGCAAGCAGTCTACACAATCAAGCGCGCATCAGCGTTTAAAATAAGAGCAGCCCTCCGTAGTGAGGTTCACATCTTACATTTATAAATCCACCGCATCCCAAACCACAGGCATAGTGACTCAAGAGCATTTGTAAGAAAAACACAGACTGGCGAGACCGTGCACTTCAAGTGTACATCAAACAAACGCGTGTATCTCTCAGTGCTCCTACGCAATGAAGCCAGCGAATCTCCTTGTAACTTGCTCCAACCTTTCCAAACCTTATGAAAGATTATTTTACAGAAGGTTCAAGTGGCGCATGCACGTGAGGAATTGGAAGCAAGCAACATGGGTGTTTCTAAAGCAACTCTGTGTCATAGCTCATCTGGTTAAAATCTAAGCCCAGAATTGATTCTGAAATTCTCAGAATCGTTTGAGAGAGACCATGACAGAAGCGCTGCAACAATCGTAAATCATTGAATATGGACATCAAAGTTGCCATTTGTCAAATTCTCCATCGAGTTCAGCCGTATTCATACTGAAATAACCTGTACAGCTTTCCCCTATAGGCGGCGCAAATTAAACAAGGGTTCATGACCAGATCTTTCGTTGACCGCCATTTCAGCACTAGCCATCAGAATGGCTACTAGGACATCGTGAGGTAAGAGACCCTTTCTAATCTATTGTCAGCTCCGCATAACTCCCCGTTCAAGCATAAACACCTTGATTCCTTCGACTGTTCTCTCCCAATATTAGAACATTGACCATGCAATCCATGAAATCGTGGGCCTTAGCACCCGGCTGGCAAAGTCGACACCACCTCAGATTCCAAGCCATGCCATCCATCCAAATTCACGACACTTATTTTGGATACGCCAGCACAGGGAATTCTATTCAGCCCAAGATTTCAAGACTGATCAGGAACCGCCACTAAATTTGTTTTACAAGCACGCAAGCAAACCTCATAGCATCTACCCTATTAGACGCCTATCATTTGGAGTATAGAACTCTGTCAGATGCTGCCGGCGCAGCAAACGTTTCCCTGTCAGCTATCGGCGAGGCTCACCATCTGATGCTGTGGGGAACGAACTCAATCACACGCACGAGAGCTTCCTGGTCGAGCAACCTCGAGCTCCGTCCGACTACCGACGAACTTACATGTACAATGCCGCAAGGGCGGAACCCCCGTCAGATGCTGCGTGAGCCTTCCCGGTTGAGTGAATACGTCTAACAAACGCCTTAAAGTCGGTGCGAGCTTTCCTGGCTTTTACTTCCTTCAAATCACACGCTTGGCGAGGCTCCCCCTGCTGACACCGCGGACCATCACTTACGACAGAGCCTCCCAGCAAAAAACTTGCCTTTTCCATCCTGCGGCCGGAGAGTCTCACCCATCCAGGCTGCGAGCTGCCATCTCCAGTCAGGTCACGGCGAGTGCCTCCCGGCCACCCAGCTTTACCTTTCTGTCTTTACCTGTCCGACAGTGAGTCTTAATCTCCCGTTGGGCGCCGAAACCTCCCGGCCAGACAACATTACCTTTTCCACCCCACGGCCGGCCAGACTTACCCATCTAGACCGCGAATATTTTCCTCCCGTCGGATGTCGCCGAGCCTCCCGGCCACACATCTTACATTTATGTCTTTACCTGTCCAACGCAGCAGTCTTGATCTCCCGTTGGGCGCAGGTGCTCGGCCAGACAATCTTGCTACTCTGTCTTTACCTGTCCAACGCAGCGAGTCTTGATCTCCGTTGGACGCTGCTCCGGCCAGACAAATCTTGCTTTCTTCTGTCTTTACCTGTCCAACACGGTGAGTCTTGATCTCCGTTGGCCGGGCGGCAGTGCTCGGCCAGACAAACGCTCTTCCGTCTGCTCGCACCAAAAATATCGAACCCCGTCGAATGTGACATACCTGGCCGTTTTGGCAATCTTAGCTTTCAGTCCACCACCGGCGAGGTTCGACCACCCAGCTCACAAGTATCAATCTCACGTCAGATGCCGCAAGAACCTCCCGGCTGGACAACCTCACCTTTTCCTCCTTCGTCAGCGAAGCTAACCCATCAAACAGGCGGGCACGCCCACCAGTTGGATGTCGGCTAAGCATCCCGACCAAACTTTACCTTTCTGTCTTCACCTGTCCGACGCAGTGAGTCTTGATCTCCCATCGAACGCCGGCGAGGTGCTCCCGGCCAGACAACTTTACCTTTTCTAGTCCCACGCTGGCGACACTTACCCGTCAACACAGCGGGTATTGTGCCCCGTTAGCGTCGGCGTGAGCCTCGCAGCGGACGTCTTACCGCTTCCCCTTGGCAGACGAGATTAACCCGTTAAACTCAGTGAGTATTGGCCTCCCGTAGAGTTCGGCGTCAGTCTCAGTCATCCACCTATTTTTCCGTCCGACGGGCGGCGAGGCCTAACCGTCGCTGCGGTCCTCGTCCCGCCGAACACCATTCAACTGTCTCTGCTATCCTCAAACCTTTTCCCCCGCCTGGCGAGGCTTACCCGTCCGATGTCCTAAGTCTTACAATCTCCCATCGGATGCTGCGAGAGCCTTCCCCAGTTCCGGGTTTCTCTTCTCCCTACTGCCGAGGAGACTATCCGTCTGGCAGCGTAGCCTTGGTCTCATGTCAAGGCGTTGACGCGGTCTCCGGTGGGCTACTATGCTTGCCGTCCGCATGCGACGGCTCATCCATTCGATGCCGTGAGTCTCGATCTTCCGTCCGGATGTTGTGAGAGCCTCCTTGTCGGTGTCCCAAACTCTTTTTATCTGCCTAGCCAATAGGACCCATCCGTCCGTCGGAAGGGTATTGTGCCCTATCGGAGGCTTCATGGGTCCTCTCGGCCAGATATCGCCTCTGTCCTCTGATTAGCAGGGGCTGATGGCCAGTAGGGCGGTACGCCCGACTCGTGAACTATCCCACTGCAGGCAACTCGGGTCCTCCTGGCCAGGGCTCCAACCACGCTGCTCCTCCATCGGCGGGCAGGGCTCACCCGTCCCAATGCGGTGAGCCATCGCTGGGCCTCGGTTGAGCCTGCCCGACGGTCGCCCCAAAACCACGAAGTTTACTCTGGCGGTCGGTGGGGCCCACTCATGCATGCCAAACCGCTCCCTCAGAGCACGTAGACCCCCCCGGCCTGCCACACAAGTTACTCCTCGGAACTTAGTCTGGCGGCTGTCCTACATTATATTGTTTTTGGGGGTTCACTGGGTTCGGGCCATTCCCGGCTAGGAGCCCTCTCCCAGGACAGCACGCCTACAACGTATTACCATACACGCCAAATACGCATTACGTTTATCGTGCTAGTAGATGTAAGTGTGAAATCGTGAAATGAAGTTTAGAAACGAAGTTTATAAACTAAGTTCGGGAGGAGCACGTCAGATACTCAGGCTAATTAGCACAGGTGGTACACAATCTAGATAATCAACCCTGGGACATAAATACAGCTGTCTTACCTCCATCTAGTTGACGGTTAAGCAGCATCCCTCCACCACCCCTTCTCCACCAATATCACTAGAATTCTAATCACGGGGGTTCACTGGGTTCGGGCCATTCCGGCCAGGAGCCCTCTCCCAGGACAGCACGCCTGGCGTATTACCATACACGCACGCATTACGTTTATCGTGCTAGTATATGTAAGTGTGAAATCGTGAAACACAGTGTTGCACTTCACTATGAAACACATGTTTGTTTATATCACATCAGTTACATCAAAATCCAGTTTGGTGGCAGTCATTAATAAACTAGAGCAGTGTGAGCTTCCTCTAGTGATGCAGAGGAATCTCAGAATTAAATATAAATCAGGCTGCGTGTCTACCAAAGCGATTTTTTAAATTGTTTTAAATGGGAGCGTCTTTTTCATGCTGAGCACTCGGGCATTTTTTTCTTGTCGCCAGAGAATTTAAGAATATTAGCACTCATCACTGTCAATTTTTAGTCAGCTAGCCAATCACAGTGGAGTAGGGGCGGGACTAATACCGTCACACCCTGCTTGTACTACGACTGAACAGCAATGGAAAAGTTAATATTGCTTGTTTCTGAGTATTTATGTCTTTACCAGATGGAATTGCTGGAGTACAATAATATTGTTATGAAAAATAATGCATTTAACTCATTCAAAGTGCACACACACAGCAGTGAACACACACACACACACACACACACACACCGTGAACACACACCCGGAGCAGTGGGCAGCCATTTATACTGCATTTTAATGTTGGTCATAATGGTGGTACTTGGAAAGCCAAATATTTTCTGAGGTGGTACTTGGTGTAAAAAGTTTGAGAACCACTGAACTAGAGTGTTTATTGTGCTATTACAGCTTATGCACCACTTAAAACTATATATGTATTTTATGTTGATTTTATTAAACGTCACAGAAACAATTTGTCTAATAATTATTTGATGCCTTTTTCAACATAATTCTGTTTTATTAAAAGGCAAAATGCCCTGTAAGTAAGTTCAATTGGGAAAATATTAACCCCTGAGTACAATAACAATAATAATTTATTATGTGGCCAGAATCGTTACTAATACTTGATTATAAGACTCTCTCTGAGCATCTCCACGGTGGTTCATGATTCGCTCCTGCACAAGCAATGCTGAAATCGATTTTAAGCGCAGTTTAGATTATTTGGACTTAATGGGCTTCATTACAATATTAACAGAGTCCAAAAGGAGTCGTTCCCAGTGACAACAAAAGAGCTTTTGTTCTGCGGTCATGACGAGCTTCAAGCCAAAATTCCTCAAGAAAATTGGTAAATATAGCTCATAAAGCCGAAAGAGCATGAAATGAAACGCAGTGCTGAGGAGTTCAGGGAGTTGTGACAGGCTCTGAGTTTATCTGAGAGGTGTCAGAAGAATTAACAGAGATAAGAGCGGATGTGACAAAAACTTCTGAAGTGTCCAAGACCAGGAGAGAGAGAGAGAGAGAGAGAGAGAACGAAAGAGAGAGAGAGAGAGAGAGAGAGAGAGAGAGAGAGAGAGAGAGAGAGAGAGAGAGAGAGAGAGAGAGAGAGAAGAGTGAGAGAGAGAGAGAGAGAGAGAGTGAGAGAGCAGAGCGAGAGAGAGAGAGATAGAGTGAGAGAAGAGAGAGAGAGAATGAGAGAGAGCGTGAGAGAGAGAGAGAGAGAGACCGAGAGAGAGACAGAGAGAGAGAGAGAGAGAGTGATTTGACGGGTAGGTTGAATTCATTCACTGCCATTCTGGAATCGCAGCCCGGGGCCAATTGTCTCTTTGCTCTGCCTAATATTAATCTCTGCTATTGGCTTTTTATTTCTAATTTAAGAGAAAAGGAAAGAGCCAGAGAGAGAGAGGGAGCGAGGGATCGTTTTTAAAGGGACAGTTCATGCAAAACTGGAACCTGTCACCATATTTTCACTCTCTTGTACAACCTCGTCTGAATTTCAGACTTCTAAGGTGGAAATCTGGAAGTGCACGCTGCTCTCATTCATA
The DNA here is from genome assembly GCA_027564155.1 of Gymnocypris eckloni scoliostomus. Taxonomy (NCBI): domain Eukaryota; kingdom Metazoa; phylum Chordata; class Actinopteri; order Cypriniformes; family Cyprinidae; genus Gymnocypris; species Gymnocypris eckloni. The sequence continues at coordinate 339,977 of CM050413.1, read as the reverse complement.
TGACAGTTCATACTCATATTGAATGTGCACTTTAAATCTTAAAAGTGTATTTAAAAACAAAACACTGTACTGTTTTATTAATGAAATAAAAGGCCACTTAAGTGACTTAAAGAGAGACACTTTCATGACTGTTTCTAAACACACTTAAAAAGTGAGCTTTGTAATAATGTCACATCAAAAATGTTACTTTAAAATACATTTTAAATCATTGTTTTAATAATATTGTGTGGTATTTTAAAGTATGCTTCTTCTGATGTATTGACTAACATACTGAAGCACACGTAAATTACTTCATTACCATTTTAACCATAGTGTTTTATTTGATATTACATTTAAAGTTAATATATTTATATTCATATATACTAAATTACAACTTAAAATCTGTCTCAGCCACCGCTACTTTATTAGAAGAGTACCCTACTGATTTAGGGACAGTAATTTACAATAATAATAATTAATAATTTGCCCCCATTTTTCATGAGCTGAACTCAAAGATCTAAGACTTTTTCTATGTACACAAAAGGTCTATTTCTCTCAAATATTGAGAGAAATATCTCCCCCCCTCCGGTTACCATGGTAACCAGAACACCTCAGCCAGACCAGATACACTTTATGACCTAATGGCATGTTGAGAGTTAGTGTCCTAAGGATCTTTAATAGTGTGTACATCAACATCCAATCCAGTTCATATGCATATTTCCATTCTTGGAGACAGAGTCATAAACTTTGCCTCCAAAAGTGAAAGTCACCATTGGCTCACAGAGGTGTGATCTCGATAGAAGATAAAGTCCATCACATCACTGCCCTGATGCCAGTCTGCAGATCTTTTAGATTATGAGAAGATGAGGGTGTGAGCTAGAACTCTTCTGGACCCTTACGTTTTTTTGCCAGGCCTTGCGGCCTTGTCTTTCCATTCACCAAAGATCCTAGGATCTCAGCTGATGTCTCTCTTAGCTGCTCTTCATTTTCCACCTGGGAAGAAACTCTCAATCATCATCGAGTCAGAACACCTTTGGAGTTCATCACTCTTCAAACCTGGAAAAACGGGATCGCAAGTCCAAAAACCTTGAAGCCATCAATACTTTAATCCGAGACTGCAAGCGAGACATCTAAGACTAAGACTTATAATACATATTGTAAAAAGGCATAATAGGTCTCCGTAAATGGTTTTTAAAGGTTTACATGGACTTGCTCCAGAATATTTCTCCAGCCTGTTAGAGCATCATTATGCTGCTAGATCCTTAAGATCGTCTCAGAGTTTCCTCTTACTCGTCCCAAAATCATCGTTGAAGACTACAGGAGATCAAGCCTTTTTCGGGGCTGTGCCACGCCTCTCTCTACATATTAGATCCTGCTTGAAATCGATATGGAAGACACCTTTACTATATTACATATAATAGGCCTTAGATGCATAGAGACTGAAGAGTAATGAGTTTTGTGTTCTGCTGAAAAATAGTGAAATGAAGTCGAGTAAATGCTGGCAGAATTTTATTTTTGGATGAACTATCCCTTTAAAAGCATCACAAGCACTGATGATCGTTGAACTGCATTACTCAGACACTCCAGGATGTTTTAAGTGTCTGTATTGACGAGCGTTTATGATGCTTTGAGACTTTCAGGAATGTGCTGTGATCCATATTTGCTGGAGCTCATTACTGAAGACTTACAGTCCTTTAAAACAGTAAAGGCGCCGCTCTCTCAAGGTTCAAGGTTTCTTTATTTGTCACATAATAAATTATACAGGGTATAATTAGAAGTGAAATCTACATCAAATCAGGTCCGCTCAGTGGACAGTGCAAAATAATAAAAAATGATATAAAAGTAACACAACACAAGAGCATATATATGGTAAAAAAAGAGAAATAAGAATAAAATGATTCATTCATCATTCAAATGAAGCAGACAAACGTCAGAGATTGGCATCATACAAGAGGCGTTATTATTAGATGCATACTTGGAATAGATTATTATCCAAGGGTTGAAGGATTTGCTATTTAGGTTTTATCAGTAGAGGATACTTCAATATCTAGCTATCTGTATGGAAATGTTCTGCATAAAATACTAAACAATGACCATCTTTTTATTTTCTGAATATCATAATTTCACAACAAGCTGAACATGTTCTTACATAAAAATTCACTACTTTGATTTGAGTGGATGTTTATTTTGTATCATTCCTTCTGCGTTTGAAAACATATTAATCGATTTAATCGATAATTATTCAAATGTTCCTGTTTCCTAAACACGTCCTGGTATTTGATAAAAAAAATATCTCAATAATATAAATTACTGGAGGAAAATCTGCAGTGCAAACACCAAGAGATGTTATGTAATGTTTTTTTGGTTTATGTTTCTGTCAAACATTCATCAAATGGTCAAACAATAGTTTAATAGTGCCAATAGTTCAAAACTCTTATATTTACCTTTTTAGGCGGACTGAGCTTTCCAAGCAGACAGCTAATTAATGCATTTAGGAAGACGACGTTGAAATCAGCTGCTGGAAAAGTCATTATATAAATATTAATAAACAACGAATGAACCGACCCATTCCCCCACATCTGGAGGATCTTACTGAGAAAAAAACAAACCCATAAAACATGTCTTCTGGAGCTAGACGAGAAAATACCTCATATTCAAATCAAGTCTGTAAATGTTTCTGCACATAATACATGTTAAACTCATGAAAGAATGAAATCCAACATGTGATCGCACCTGTAAATAACAGAGGAATTGTCAGTCCGAGACTCCTAGAGGAGTTTTTCCAAGTCATTTCAAGGAAACAGCAGTGACAGAGTCTGTTTTTGAAGTGGTATAATGTGATCTCTGGAGAGTCTCTCCATGTGAATGAGTGTTTATCAAAGGAAAGTGTTGATTTGTGACTACCTCTGATCGGCCGAGAACATCTGCAGATTCTTCCTCGTTGGTTTAGTCGACAGCTACATGCCGCCGCTCGCATGTTTTATTCAGGAGTGAAAGTGTTCCTGTATGTCGCTGCATCTGAAACAGTGTGTTATGACTCTCATGTAAACAGATGAACGTGCTGAAACACTGCCGCGTATCTACACAAAACCAGCTGCATGCGTTCACACCTGATCCTGAATCAGTCTGAGACTTTAGTGGTATCATATGATGTTTTTATTCATCTGTTGAATCTAAATGACTGGTGGCTTCTTGGGAATAATTAAGGGGAGGGACACACCAAATAACTTTAGTCACAGATTTACTTAAAAAATAAAAATAAATCAAAGACCAAATAAAGATGACAAACCATTTATCAAACGAACGGCAGACATGTTGGTGGGAACAGTCCTGCTTAAACAAAAATGAAAGTCTTGTTTTGAGAATAAAAATATACAGTAAATAAATGAAATATTAACTAAAATAATATTATAATATATAAATAATTTTAAATAACAAAAACGACTTTAAATGTGAAAATACTATCAACGTTATAAAATTGATTTACAATTGCATTACTTTGGAAATGCTTTACACTGAGATTTCATTAGTTAACTGCATTAGCTAACATAAACTAACATTTAAAATCCTTCATCTATCTCAGTTCATATTAATTTCAACATTTACTAATGCATTATTAAAATCAAAAGTTGTCTCTGTTAATATAATTGAATGGAACTGAGCTTGCATGAACCAATAATGAACAGTTGTCTGACATTAGTAGAGATTATTAAATACTGCTACAAAATGTACTAATTGTTATTATTTAGTGTTAGTTAATGCATTAATTAACATTGACAAATGCAAACTTATTGCAAAGTGTTGATTTCAAATGTGTACAATATGAACATTCATGTATAATTATCAAAACAATCAAATGTACGCATGAGCTCGGTATTAAATGAAGCTCGGGTTTGAGGACCGGCTCGTCTGAGAGCAGGCCTGGACCAGAGTAGCTCAGGTCTGAGATCCAGAGTAGTTTAGTCCACATTTAAAGAGAGTCTAAGAGCTTTATGAGGCCATTTTTATATGTGTCCAACATCTAAAGACCAATGCAGACAATAACTGAGGCAGACTTACATGAAAGCAGAAATCTAGAGCAGGTTCAGCATCTAATGCACAGATTTAAACGTGTTTAAAGGAGGATTAGAAATCACCACTCGAAGTGGAGAACAGTGGAATTATATATTTATGTAACTAGTTCAACTTCCCAGGTTAATCTCATCTTAGTGAGGATTTTATTTGTTTTTTTACTCAGCAACATTTTTACCAAATATTCAGATTTTATAGCAATGTGTTTAAACTATATATGAAAATGAATTCATTTTTATGCTTTATGTTTATTTAAACTTATTTCTGTTTTGTAAGTTTGACTTTTACATTGTTGACAAATAACCACTTAACTGATATACATTTAGCTTATATGTGTAAATGTAGTTTCATTGTTTTAAATTGTTTATTTTTACTTTAGTTAGATATTCCCTGTTCTGTTTATGGTAAAAAATCTGATCATGCCTTCAAGCCATACGATTTATAACATATCGGCCCGGTTTCACAGACAGGGCTTAAACTAAACCAGAATTAGGCAATAGCTCAATTTGGACATTTAAGGTATTTATATTGACATGCCATAGAAAAAAACGTTACTGGGGTGAATCTTGAGGCAAAACATAGGTACTGATATATTTTAAGATCAGTCAGAGCAAGTTTATTTAAGTTAAAACAGCTTAGACTTACACTTTAGTCTGAGACTAGGCTCAAGCCTTGTCTGTGAAACCGGGGTTGTCTTTATTCGGTATTTTCATCATTTTATGCATCGTTTAAGACTATAAGTGACTTTTTCTGGTTCGAGAATCAAGACTTCTTTGAGTCCATGAGTCTGGTCTCGATTGCTACCGTACTGAACATCTTTAAACTTGTTCAAGTTTACTCAGCTTAAGCGAAGTTAACCAAACTCAACTCAAGTGATGTTGAGTTGAGTTTAGATTGTGTCATTGCATTGCGGTGTCTGACTAAACAGTGTGATGTTTTCTAGCAAGAAACACAGTACTCGGGTAAGTGAATGCTTTTCCAATACACAGCAAGCACACTGTCTTGTGTTTGCATGTTACTGTGGCCGTAATAAACCTCCGTTCTCAGGGGAACGATAGAATTTCCTTCAAATGTCTGAGCCATTAAACCTGAAAGCTGGAGGCATAAAATCTGACCTACTCAGCAAGAGTCCCTTCAAACTGTTGCTCCACCATGACAGCAGTCGATCTGAGAGAGAAAACAAAACAGATAGTCCATGTTTATGCCTGATTTAGCACCTCTTGTGGAAATACGTAACGTGACAATAAGAATCAGACTTTATTTTTCAGAAAGAGAGACGATAATGTATGACTACTCCCTCGGCAGTGAACTCTGATTTGAGTTCAACACTCTTGACTTTATCTTAAACACCCTTCGGTGCGACTCCAGGGTTAATCTGCTCTGTCTGAATGTGTTTGCTGTGGGCGCCAGTCTCTGATCATTATGGTTCTTGTGCCTCTCACGCTGGGTGTTTCTTTTCCAAGACACTTACAACAACAAGTTCTGTGATGCATCTGAAGAATGTCTTGCATGCTGTAAAAGAATATGCTACTACTGAATGGATCCAGCCAATCACACAATGAGAAAAAAACAACCTACACTTGCAGATAAAAGTGTACTTTATTGTACTTAAGTGTAAAAATGCCACTTAAGTGACTTTAAAATGAAAGACGTAAAAATCACTTAAGTGGCCTTTTACTTAATTCATTTCATATTTAATAAAAGTTCACTTAAGTGACACTCAAAGAGAAACACTTTCATGACTGTGATTCTAAACACTTAAGTACACTTTTATAACGTGACCTTTGTAATAATGTCAAATTCAAAGTTTAACTTTAAAGAACATTTTAAATCAAAGTCATGTTTAATCATATTTTGTGATGTTTTAAAGAAGTACTTATTCCGATGATAGTAAAGCACATGTAAAGAACTTGATTATCATTTAAATGTAGTGTTTTATTCATCATTTAAATTCATGACACAAATTTCAATAGAAATGGCATTAAAGTATATTTTAGTTTATCATAAATGCTTATTGGTACAATCAACAGTACTTTATCCATATTTCAAAAACAATATATGCAATTTCAGTTACCTCAAAAGATGTACTTAAGTCCTACTTAAGTGGGTAAAAACACTCTAAAGTTCAGCTAATTGCATTATTTATTCCCCAATTGTAAGTTGCTTTGTATAAAAGCATCTGTTCAATGAATACATGTAAATGATTCACAAACCAATGTTTTTTAACCTGCCACAAGGAAGAGGCATCTACTCAGCACAACCGGAAACATGAACTAATTGCATTTCAATTAGTGTAATTAACTCTTCATAGATTAATAATGACATTTGCATTCGTTTATCATCTTCTCCATCAATGCACCAATCGCTCTTGAGGAACGTTTTATTATGAATGTGTGCAGAGCATCGAACACATATAAATGTAGACGGCGCCTTTATATCAGCGAGCAGGTGGGAGCAGAAGCAGATGTGTAATCCGATGAGTTTTAAAAGCTAACAGGGTGGTTTTGACTTTTAATCCCTGTTTAAATTAAGCTGAGCTGCGATCGGCCCACAGTTTCCAGGCTGATAATCAGATCAGCTCCCACAAGTGTTTGAGCGCAAACGCGTTCCTGGACATCCGGCGCCGTTTTGTGTTCATACTCCAGTGTTTTATGGGTTCATGCAGACAGAGGAATCTTTGTTATTTTTCACACTCGTTTAGAGGCCGGAGAGCCATTTTTAATCCCGTGAATTTATCACACCACATCCGGATGAGGAGTTTTGGGGGAGGCGATTGCCAAAAAAAACCTATAAAATCGAATCCTATTAAAGCACATAAACAAGAAAACGGCGCTTCCCACACACACACTGACACACACACACACACACACACCATCAGCGGAAGAGAAATGCACCTCTTTCTCAGGCTCGGCTCTCAGTAAATCACAGCTGTGTGTCGCTGTCGTGCTGCCACGGCTGTTTTTCTCATGTAGGCCTATGTTTGATGGTTCATATGTCTAAGAGATGGATCGTATTCTGCGCAGTCTCTTTCTCTCTGTCCAAGTGCATGCTGGGAGTGAGTGAGTTGTGTGGTGTTTTTGTGTTAGAGTAACATCTGTTGCACACTTTTAGTGAAGAAACGACAGCACAAGACAAAAGCTGTCTTCAGATTGGTATCATGAGCCAGTTTCTCTTCTGAAGAGTGGTGCTGAAATGGGGATCAGAAAGTGTATATATGTTTAAAAATGATTAATCAGCTGGTGGGCTTCCTCGACAACAACTAGGTAGAAAAACAGCAGCTTTATAGTTCACCCAAACGTGAAAATGTGCTCACCCTCAGGCCATCCCAGATGTAGATCATTTTTGGGAGAAATGTTTCTCTGCATCAGTGTCTCAGCGATGGATGCTCTGCAGTGAATGGGTGCCGTCAGAAAGAGAGTCTGATAACAACATCACAATAATCCACAGTCCATCAGTTAACATCTGGAGAAGACATACACTGAAACTAATCCAGCATTAAGATGTTTTTAACTCAAATACATAGAGTCCATAAATATGTCATTACACAGAAGTTAAACCAAAAGTATAGGAATTTAGACATATTTGTAGTTGATGCGCTTCATCACTTTTCCTGTGGCATGCAATGCTTTAATGACAGCGATGAGTGCTATAATAATTCATATATTTTAACTAAACTGCGGATCTCATGTTATGAGAATTGATCAATGATGCGCTTACTTACTTTATTATGGCACATTCGGTGGTCGAACGGTCCATTATCCGGTTTGAATAATAGCTACTGTACAACCGCAGTGGTGTGAAGACATCTCCACAACATTATGAGAAACAACACTGTATTTGAAGAATAAAACTTGGGGGGGGATTTGACTGTTTCTAGACAATTGTATTTACTCCGCAGTAAATGGCTAACCAGTTTCCACTAAAAATAGTTAAAAGATGTTCACCTTTTCATCAAAACTACATAAATTTTATTTTATTTTATTTGTTTAAAACAACTGAAATACTATTTGGTCAGTGGAAAAAAATTAGGTCATATATTTTTAAAATAGGATATTAATCTGAGAACTGATCAGTTGTGTTTTTTATGGATATTGTGATTTATTCTAAAACATTATGTATGATTTTGGCAATAAAAATGAATGTTGCAAAAATGCCATTTAGTCCGTATCTCATTTAGGTGTTGCAAGCTCCATATATGGTGATTTCTGGGAGGAGTCGGGGGAGGGATGCACGTACGCACAATCTAATCCCAGCTGAACACCTCTGGTGTGACTTTAAATGAGCGAGAAACTCATCACCAATGACTCATATTTCCACTTCTGATCGACGTTCTTGTTCTCTCCCATCGATTATTCCAAACAGCACGCTGGGACGACTCCAGACGCACGCTCTCTGATCCTAGAAGAGAAAGACAGTTTGGTTAGGCGTGTTTCTGTAAATGTCACTCGTCGCTCAGATGTGCTGTCACTCACTCCGACACATGGTTACCATGGCGACGCTCCTTCACCCGTCTCAGCACCACTCGTGCATGATGGGTAATGAAGGAGCTCAATTAGCCACTTCTAATAAAGGTTAATTGTTTTCTCTCAGAATATGATTCATGCTGTTCCTTTATGTTTGTCGGATGTATCCGTCGCTTTCAAACAGCACCGAGGTTACATTAGTCAGACGGTACAAAGAGTGATTAAAAACACTTATGAATAGAGAGTTTCTTAAGAAGATGTTATGGTATAGCAATAAATTACATCTATTTTGCTTTTTTGTTTCTGTCGAAGAACATGTTTTAGTTTCTATTGTGTGTTTGTATTTTTAATTTTGAAACTAAAAGGTTTTATTAAAAAAAACATGTTATTCACTTTCACATTACTCCAAAACACGTTTTAGTCCAGTACTTGAGTCTGATTTTAGCCACATCCCTGAATTGTTGACCAAGAAGTCAATTGTTTTCAGCTGGCTCTCGTTATGTTTCACAGTGAAACACAAAGTTTAGAGACGAATATGGGCGATGTTCTCTGCTTCCGTGGCATGTTTGTGGCTGCCAGGTTTCAGCTATAGAAGCACACAACATCCGGTGAGTGACGCTCGCTCTCATTGGCTATCACGAGTCAGGCCCGATCAAGAGTCCTAAATATCAAACATGAGTCCCGGGACGCTCCGTCTCAATCGGGAGCAGTTCAATAATCGTAATGACACCACACGATAAAGGAGTTTCACAGAAAACGCTTGCAACAAGCCGCGAATCAGGCCACACCCCTCGATTGTTGGGGTGCAGATCAGGCTTAAAATCGGCCTTTACTTTACTAAAGGAAAACCTCCTCTTGGCTTATATTGAAATCTCCAATATTTTTCTCAACAAATCCTCATTTTAATTCCTGATCGACGTTTTGTTTTGTTCTCTCTCTGCGTTCGTCACTAATCACGCAGCGCATGCATCCTTCATCATCCGCCGGAACGACTTCTGCTGACGACAACTAGATGAAGTGAGAGAGATGTGTTTATTACGTTTGAAATATTAATATGTTTCTTACAAAATCGCATGGATTCGCTACAGGACTTTTTTCATTCCCCGGAGCCGTGTGAGGTATGTTTTTTTATGGTTTTGGACTGTAACAGAAACAACCGTTGACTGCGATGAAGCTTAGAAGAGCGAGGGCAATTTTTAATAAGACTCTGATTAGATTGGTCTGAAAGAAGAAAGTCATATATACCTAGAATGGCTTGAGTAACATTTACATTTTTGGGTGAACTAACCCTTTTTAAAACGGAAAGACTGGATTTCACATAATAACCCGGAAGATTATTATTATGCCAATCCTATAGTACTGGGTATGGTTTAATGTTAATGGCCTGCTATTGTGGTTTTCCAAAGTGCCGCTGTACCTTGACTTTTGTTTAGCGGTGATCTCTCTCTCTGTGTATTATTCTGTAATGTCCCTTGCCTTCATTGTGTCGTCCGTGTTTGTCCCCGGGTCGTCTGCGTTAGTGTAATGGGAGCATCGCAGCGTGTCACAGCAGAACATCGGCGAATGCAGCAGCGGGGCAGAGACAGGCTTCTTCACCGCTCCGCTGCCTCAGGTAGGACATTTGCTCTGAGAGGAAAATGGAATTGGCCTCGGACGAAGGAGACCCGGATGAGTTGAGCGCCGGGGAGACTATCAATTTCACAGCTTCACAAAACAGCTCCGCGGGCTTGGCGCAGCTCCGGCTGACTGACAGACGCGTAACGAGCTGGGGCTGTGGAGAATTAGAAATGCTCACCGTGGAGAAAATCCTTGTGCAGAAAACCAAACGCTAGCACTCACAATCAAACGGGTTATTCTTGGGAGTGTGGCCTTTCCCCTCTGGTCTGCTAGAAACCTCTTTAACATCAAACCACAATGGACTCTGTTTAATGTAATATGTCACTGGTTTTCTTGTTAATGGGAAGGTCGTTATTACAAAACAAGTGCAGCAGTCTGGTCTGGAAGAACAAATCCTGTTCACTTTCTTTATAACAAAACTGATTGATAACTTAGACCTAGTTAAAGACCAGGTTATAATCGATATAGCCTATACAGGTGTATCGCAAAAAATCAGAATAGTGTGAGAAAGTTATTTATTATTTTTGTTACTTATTTCAAAAAGTGAAACTTTCATATATTATAGATGCATTACATGTAAAGTAAAATATTGAAAAAGTGTGATGATTAGAGCTTACAGCTAATGAAAGTCAAAAATCAATCAGTATCTCAAAATATTTGAATATTTACACATGAGTTTCAATAAATGGCCATCCGTACAGTATAAATATCTCTTGTTCTTTGAAACCACAATAATGGGAAACACTGTTGACTTGGCAATGGTCCAGAAGACGATCATTGACACCCCCCACACAGAGGGTAAGTCACAGAGGGGCATTACTGAAAGGGGGTGCTGTTCAAGGAGTGCTGTATCAAAGCATATTAAATGCAAAGTTGACTGGAAGGAAGAAAATGTGCACAAGCAACAGGGATGAGTGCAAGCTTGAGAATACAGTCAAGCAAAGCCGATTCAAACACTTGGGAGAGCTTGCAACTGAAGCTGGAGTGCATCAAGAGTCACCACTCTGCCATCAACCTGCATTATTAAAAAAAATCGTAACAAATTAATTTCTATCGAAAAACTACATTGCTCATGAGTCCGCAATGAAATCTCCACCAATCAGAGAATCAAAGAGAACAAATTGCTGCAAAATAAGACTTTAGCTCCGCCCACTCGCATGAAGCACTGTGACTGACATACTCAAACTATTCTAATATTTCTATATATAAGCATATTCTGCAATAAATGTAAAATCTTTTGTTTCTACATACTTTGCACATTTGAATAGTTTTATGTTTCTCCATTTTTATCTGATTATGCCATTTGCAGTGCTTCATAGGATTGTAGTTCTCGTTAAAGTCTTTAATTTTTGTCACATTTTTTAATATATTTTTTTTTGCTTCAAATCAAAGGTTGTAATGTTGTGATTCTCCCATAGCTGGTTGGTTTTTAACATTTTAACAAATACTTCCCCAAAATCCCAAACCAAGGCTGCTAATCTAATATATATATTAGATTAGCAGCTTTGGTTTGTATATATATATAGTGCTATATATAATATATTGACCACTTCTACTGGTCAATCTCAGTGAACCCATCTAATGATATAATATTTACCTGATCTTGGATCAGGTATATATTGAAGATATTTTAATGATTTGTTTATTATTATTTTTTTTACTGAAATAATGATTCAATTGATTCTGGGGGCTGTTCACACAGCACTGTTTAAAACTAAAAACTGAAGACTTTACATGTATTTTGGCCATTGATTTACATCATAACAGTGTTTTGGGGGCCTGAAAACACTTTTGAAAACAGTACCGTTATTGTCTCAAAAATGCGAATGTGTGAAAATCGTAATATTGTGTATTATGTGTTCAGTCTACAGGACATCGCCACCTACTGGCCTGGCATGAATAATACATAATTGTAAACAGTTTTCACGGATACATGAGAATGGGAATTGTTTTGTCAATGTTGTCATTACTAACTACCAATAAAACTAAGCATTTTTTTCACACTGAAATGCATCAGTTGTGAATGCGGTGTATGATTGTGGATATTAAGATTCAGACTTCCATTCAGACTTCCTCAACCATTTGCAGCTCATCAAATACAGTCCATGAGCATTTCTGCAGCCATACGTACATCACAGCAGTTTTATTCCTAATCGTTATTCTGTCCAGGCTTCCAGAAAAAAGCCTGATAGTGTTCCGGCAGGGCGAATATCAGCTGAAATTATCCCGAACTCCAAACCGCCTCTGACTGTCACGGGGAATGAAAGATCAGCGCTTGACATCTTATTTGAATTAGAGACTTTTTCTCTTGCTGCAGGGAACAGCAGGGACTGTGAAGTTCTCCACACACCATCCCTGAGAACTGCACTCTTCTCATTACAGCAGTGTGGCTCTCAATGGCAGTCGAGCGGCGTATCGCGAGTTCTCCGGCCAAGCCGCCGCTGAGCGCTGAGTTGCCACATCTGCTCCCGCTGTAATGGATTTGCTTGCCGTTAAGAGGCCGCGGGTCTCGGGGGGAACGGAAAAGAGCTTAACGCTGCTCACTTTCTGCTGCTCTGGTGATTTATTTTGATTAGGCTGATGAAGTCTTCGCTGTTGCCAGCCCGGAATAATCGACACTGTGTGCCCGGAGGTCAAAGCGAACGGCGCAGGCTTTATGCAGGGCTGCTGCACTCAGGTGGAAAACGCTTCATGGGATTATTACCAAACGCTGCACGTCGTCACGTGACGCTGAATCGATATGAATTGACTGCAGCTTCACAAGTGCGATGGAGCCCATTCGACATCAACACAAACACCTATGGAAGCCACAATCAATCAATCAATCAATCAATCAATCAATCAATCAATCGCAAAATGTAAACTTGCAGCTCTTAGGAAAAAATATAAATTGCAAGATGTATACTAATATTATATTAATAATACAAAAAATGAAATGTAAACTCAGATTTTAAGAGAGGAAAAATCCAATATGCAAACTCATAATTCTGAGAAAAAGCCAGAATCTGAAAATAAAATCACAGTTTATACCGTGCAAGTTTTGAGATATAAACGTGCAATTCTAAGAAAAATGTCAGAATTAAGAGAAAATTCAGAACTGAGAGATAACTAGCAGCTCACTTTATTTTATTTATGTTTTAATCCCAGAAACAGCATTGCAATGTGTTCAGAATTCTGAGGGAAAAGTAAAATTGCAATACGTAAAATTACTACGACGAGCAATTATGAGCAGAAAAGTGTCAAAATTGAAAGATGTAGACTTGTAAAAATAAATGAATAAAGTCCCAGAATATCGGCCATTTCTGATATTCTGAAAATTTCCAAATCAAAGCGAACATCAGAAGTGCAGCAGACAAATGCTAAAATTAAGACAAATGTACGTCTTAACTTGCATTGCTTACCTTATATCTGTCAGTTTATATCTAATGTTCAGCTTGTTATCATGACAGCGCAACTCCAGAAAACATGATAACCTTCAAAAGCTAAATATAGAGATTTGTGAAAAAAGATTACATTAGCAGACCACCTCCTCACACATTTATCCACTTTACAGTACAGCATATTATAAATAATAATTCATACAAAATACAAACTTCCCACACGATGTCCTCTGGAATGCCTTAGACATGACGTAACTGCAGATTTATTTCTGCAAGACAACCTGATGGAGAGCACCTTTGCGTTTGAACACCGAGCAGATGCATTGTGGGATTAGAGCATGTGAGCATTAACCTCCGGGCTTCAGTTACTGCTGCCCCGCTTTCTCTCTCAAATCTCCATTTGCTCCCGCTCTTCTTTCATCAGATCATTCTCTCGTGTCACATAACACATCAGAAATCAACAAAATGTGCTCTACTGTTTCAGTGCAACGTCCTGAATATGGGTGAAAATATGAAACATGACAAATCATACAGCAGCATAGGAATGCAATCAACAAAAAAATTGACATTTGGAGATCGTTTCACGCTTAATACTTGACTAAACTGACAGAAAGCGAATATAAATATGGTAGTCAGAGTTAGTGACCTTTCTTTTATAAAAGTACATCATGAGCTGTTTGCATGAACCCTGAACCCTAAAATACAGCCATAGAGCATGTTTTATTGTTTTTGGTTTACATTACTAACCCTAAAGACAATAAAACAATACAAATCAATCCATTTATCCTTTTAAAGTTAAAATGTTATGGGGTTGGAGCATTAACAGTCTTAACTAGCAAATATAACCACACCACATAAACTTTACCTGCTTTAATTACTGTTGTGCTTCGTACAGTACCAGAAATAATTAACATCAATGATTTTTCTCGTTCAGAAATGCTTTGAGTCAACTCTGTTACATAATAAATGTAAAAAGTTTGAAAGTCAGAGCAAAAATGTAAAATATAAGCTTAACTACAAACATTACTTACAAGCCATATTTTTACATAAATATCCATAAAAGGTTTTTCCATAACAGAGTTGAATATTTCTGGATTCATTCCCGTTGATGGCCGTCGGCTCACAGGAGGGAAGGAAGGAAACGCGTATGCATAACACTTATATTTTTTAATAGAATTCATTTATAACAAATGGAACTTGTGTCAGCAAAGTACAGAAGGACGGCTTCTCGTACAGATGTGTCTTTTCACCAATGTCTTCTAAGTATGAAAATAAAAAGCACTCCATTCATTCAGAAAGAAAAAAAAAAAAAAAAAACTGTTTACATTTACAACTAATCAGAGGTAATTCATGATTCTTTTTTTTTTTTTTAAACAAGCCATGTTTTCTTTACAATTGAATTAATTTCAGTCTATGCATCCAGATGTGAGAGTAACAGGGAGCTTAGAAACACCACGTGTACGTTTGCGCTCGTGACGCTTCAGTCTTTCACCGGCGGGATGCTCTTAATCTCTCTCTCTCTCTCTCTTTTATTACTTGGGTTGTCTCTTTTCTGTGTTATTTACATACACACCAGGTGAAGTCTGAAGGAGACTCGTACAGTCGGGTTCAAGTAAAATCCGTAATGGGCGTGGAATCAGTAGGGCAGTGCATAGAGATAAAGAGATACAAAGTGCAATTCTTCCTACTCGCCCCCACTGCTGTTGAACTCATGCATATCAAATAAGATCCAGAAGAGGGACAGAAAAGATGACGTGGAGCATTTTGAAGCACTGAACACTAGGTGGCGCTGACCGTTATGCAACGGCTGTCGACATATGATGATGAAAACATCCAAAATCAACAGAAACAATAAACAAAAATTTGAAACAAGAAAGGGGAAAATAATCATCTGGAATGCACATCCACAAAGCCAGTGAGGTCGAATCGTAATAGTAATATTAAAACACTCAGTAGCTCATCAGCAAGGTTTTCAGGCTCTTTCATTTATGTTGGCGTTTATTTGATTTAATTTTCCACCACTGATGACTTAAAATGACCGGGAAGTTGACGCTAAAGCTTGGTCTTAAAATTCGTCTCGGTGCCTAATACTAATACGATATAATATAACAACAGAAATGACGGTTATCGTGCGCTCGTGTCCTACCCTTGTCATTTTTATTGTCTCTGAGCCAAATTAAGGCCACAGAAAATTAAGCAGTATTGATGGAGTAACGTATTTGCATATATAATTTCGTAGACTATAAATCCGTACGCGTGGGAAATCAATCAGTACATGAACTACTTAAAACTATACACGTCGTTAAATGAATATGGTAGAAAAGAACAGGCATAAATATAAGGCACTCTAAATGCAAACGAATGAAGATGTGGACGTCTTTGTACCTGTGGCCTAACGGATGCACTGACCTTTGACCCATGAGCTCGTGAACATGACGACGATTGCTCCGCCCTCGTTAAACCAATGCAAATTGCCGTCTAGTTATTGCACAAGAAAATATGCACATCCGTCCATCCGATGTGCATTCCAACGGAAAACCCACCATCATTTTCATATATTATATCATCTATATTTTGTGAATATACATTGAGGTTATATAAATAAAGACTATTAATATCTCTCTCTCTCTCTCTCTCTGCTCGTGGAAGAACTGAGACATCTTCTAACCTTTATACTCTGCCCACTCCTGTGTGTTTGAAACATAACGCCACAAACCACCAGCAAACCGAAGAATGAGCGCGGACAGCAGAAAACAACATGAGACATACGGTCAGTCTGCGCTGAGAGGAAAACACCACGGAGCGTGAAACAAAAGCTGGGATGCATTATTTGTGTGGTTTCTCCAGACGTCTAATCGTAGCTGTTCCTTCAGCTCTGTTGCTTTAGTGTTCTTCGATGATGATGATGATGAAGTCTCCTCGTCGTCAGTGACGTATCTCCTCGTATTTATTGTTGAATAAAACAGATTCTCTTTACACCGTGTCTCGAGCTCCCCGTCTGTGTTCGTTGACTCCTTTATGATTCATGAATCCTCGATTATTCCGCACTTCAGCAGTCTAGAAATGATCATCATCATTTTTATTATTATTATTACTATTTATTTATTTTGAAATCCGATCGGGTGATTTTTCTTGGTCCACCTGGATATTTGTCTTTTTATTGTCGTTTTGTAAGTGTTTCTAGGTTTACGTTGCACATCCAACATGTAATCGAAAGAGTTTAAGTTCTTTTCACAAGCAGGTATTTATGGCTCAGAAGAATTAAATGACCGCTGGATGTCCGATTCGTCTCCCTGACAGCGTGACGAAGATCTTATGTTGCATAGTGGTCGAAGCTCCCGAGATACTCCAACCCAGCTCTGTAACAAAACTGGTACTGATCCTGAGAGACAGAGAGACAGAGGTCAGATCTGCGCTAAACATTCAGTCAGATCAGATGTGTATTCATTTATCTTAAACCTGTGCAACTAGATGTTTTAATTGAGATTTAATATATGTTGGACGTAATTCAGAAAGGGTTGACGCTAACAGCCAGGACTGTTTTTTAACTACAAGGTTTCCTTAGAAAGACAATTAAATGCTGATATAACCTTTCTACATGTAACGTTTTTTTTAATTATGAATCATTTAACATACAAAATCCTGGTAACATGGTTGATATTTGAAGATATAAACTTAAGAAACCACTTAAGTGACTTAAAGAGAGGCACTTTCAATGTTTCTAAACACACTTATTAACACTTTTAAAATGTGACTGTTGTAATAATGTCAAATTAAGTTTTACTTCAAAGTATATTTAAAAACTTACTTGCAGATAATACGAATACAAAGCCACTTAAGTGACTTAAAGAGAGATATGTTCAATGTTTCTAAACACACTTATTAACAATTTTAAAATGAAACTGTTGTAATAATGTCAAATTAAAAGTTTTACTTTAAATTATATTTAAAAACGTACTTGCAGATAATACAAATACAAAGCCACTCAAGTGACTTAAAGAGAGACACTTTCAATGTTTCTAAACACACTTATGAACACTTTTAAAATGTGACTGTTGTAATAATGTCAAATTAAGTTTTACTTCAAAGTATATTTAAAAACTTACTTGCAGATAATACGAATACAAAGCCACTTAAGTGACTTAAAGAGAGACACTTTCAATGTTTCTAAACACAGTTATGAACACTTTTAAAATGTGACCGCTGTAATAATGTCAAATTAAAAATGTTACTTTAAAGTATATTTAAAAATGTACTTGCAGATAATACGAATACAAAGCCACTTAAGTGACTTAAAGAGAGACACTTTCAATGTTTCTAAACACATGTATGAACACTTTTAAAATGTGACCGTTGTAATAATGTCAAATTAAACGTTTTACTTTAAAGTATATTTAACATATTTTTTTCAATCATCTATTGTCGTGTCTTTAAAAAATCACTTATATTGATGTGTTGAATAAAATACATGTAAAGCACTTGATTATATTTTTAACTGTGTTATTCGATATTACATTTAAATGTAAATATTTTAAAAGCTCTAAATTGCAACTTAATCATTACAAATCTGTAATTAGAAATATGTTTGACACAAAAGTTTCAATAAAATTGCATTAAAGTATATTTTAGTTTCAGTCATCACATTCAGCAGTACTTTAACCATATTTTAAAGACAAAAAAATAATTATGAAATTACATATTTCTACTTAAGTGGGTCAAAACACTCTAAATTTCAACTAAATGCATTTAATATAAATTGAAACTACAATAGATTTAAATTTAATTAGAATTAACATGCAATAAAGTTTCAGAAAACATTACACACAATTCACACTTAAAGTTATTATTATTATGATTATAAATCACTTTTTATCAAACTTCTAAAAAATATTTTATCATTTTAAATTATTATTTTTTATAAAACTTTAGGAAAAATTGGTAAAGAGTGCTTCTTTTCACAAGGAGAAAAATAAGTGTTTTGAATAATTGTTTTAATAATGACTGTGTTCCGTTATAGTACATAATTTAATATGCCATACTTATAATGGTAACAGAAATGATGCATAACCAGAGGATACAACTTCAGCATGTATAAATAATACATCCATAACTACAGTCTACAAATATAGAGAATTAAGACAAAATTAACTCGACTTCGTCCATTGGGAAGTGTATAAGACGGAAGGTGGTAAGAATAAAAAAAATGCAAAATACATTATAATTATAATTGATTTTCAATGCAAAATCTCGAAGATAATGTGGAATAACATGCATTGATGAATCGCTCATGATAAGAGCAGGAACATCAGTTCAGAAAAGACATGATGAGTTCATGATGACAGACTAGTTTTCAAAACGAAGCTGGATTTAGCCAAACTATGGCGTTTGAAACACAATCTGCACATGTGTGATGTAACGTGACATCTTAACGGCGTTATGGATTTCTCCTCTCATCTCCATAGCAACACATCAACCCGGCGGGCCGTGGCGTGAAGGGTCACATGGCTCTAATGCCGTGCTTTTGTGTCGTGTGTCTGCGAGGTGAAAAGCAGAGATTGTGTGTTGCGCCGAGCGTGAGATTCGAGCCTCATCACCTCGCTGTCCGCATTGATCGCAGAAAATAATTTCCCCCATTGACGCTGGGAAAGGCCATTGTGCGGGTTAGCTGTGAAATTGCTTATCTGAACCAATTTGCATGGCTATAACCTGAAGTGTTTGTCGTTATAAATGAGAACAAGCGTTTGCGGGCCGAACAAAGCCAAGTATCCATTTGTTCCGCCGCAAACTCCTCATTGGAAAACTTCAGGCTAAAATTATAGAGGAGGTCTGAAAGCCTGATCGCTAACCTGGACGTTATTAGCTGTAGTGACTGAAGTGTGAAACGGTTACGTACTTCGGTCTGGACCATCGCTGGCCGCTGTGTTCTTAACATCTTGACCGTCTGGAAGATGTCCACCACTCCTTCATAGCGCATGCGCTCCAGAACGATGCTGAGCGTGATGAAGACGCCCGTCCGGCCCACGCCAGCACTGCAAATCAATCACAACACAACCAGCTGGATCTTTGATATTACAAACCATAACATGTGCACAAAGTAGACCGAATCTAACCGTGGTGCGAACTGCCTATTTATAATATTTAGCTCATTTAATTTGAGGCCGGACACTTCAAGCTAAATGAGTATTTCATGCATTGTTCAGTTTTAAGATGCTGGGTTATTTTCGTCCATGAAAACATTGAAAATATTTTATTGGACTTTATTCATTTGTGCCTTTAGATTTATGTTCAAATCCATGTCTTTAAATGTTTTTTTCTCCACTTCAGCAGCACATACATACACCAAAACTTACAACTTAATTAATCTCTATATAATGAAGGATTTTACAAATTAGTTATTATTTAACTAGATAATGCATTGTTTGTGTTTAAACATAACATTATTATATATTTATATGAAATATATATTT
>CM050413.1:280000-315000 GCA_027564155.1 Gymnocypris eckloni scoliostomus | reverse complement strand
CCTATCATTCATCAACCTCAAACATGGCTTTTCATCTGAAAGATGTATGTAGTAGCAACTTTACATGGTCAATATGATGTTAACCTAGAGAAATGTGCGCTATTGAAGTGTTTGTGTGGAAGCGCTTTGCTGCAGGACAGGCTCCGGTGCGCTCACTTGCTCTTAAAATCTCCGTCATTCTTGGTCATACAGATAAAAGTAGCCTAATACATCTTCGAATCTGTAAAGACTCTACGTTATTTGTGTGCACTCAGAATAACAACGAACGCGCGCTTTTAAGCAAACAGGATGCGCTTTAGGTCTCATGAACTTGAACTTGAGGAAACTTCAAAACTCCGCCTTTGAAAAATATATCTATAGAGAGTGAAATGTCAAAAATAAAATAGAAGACGTGTGTTAGCATGGATGATTTACATGAAATTTAATCTGTGCAACACTGTGCATAATAAGATGGCTTTCAGTTCAATATAATGACAAAAACGACATTTTGGGTTTTATTCAACTAATAAGGTGGGCACGCTGTGATCTGTACTATATTTTTACTGTAATTGACAGTTATTGGCAAAAAAAAAACAACAACACGGGAGTGGGAGAATGGGAGTCATTCTTCCGGGAGTGGAACGGGATTTTCCTCCAGTTTTTTCGTGGATTGGGACGGGAAGAGATTAAAGTTTGTGATGCATTTTGGAAACAGGAGATGAGCCCTGGTCTAATGCACCACCTGGCTTGAGAAACCCGTTCTCAAAGACTTACTTTAGTCATTATTTGTAGCACATATTCTGAATGCCTTGACAGAATTCAAATGAGCCATTTTAATCTAGATTAATCTAGATTAATTCCAAAATTAATCTAGATTAATCTAGATTAAAAAAATTAATCTATGCCCACCTCTAATATATATACAGTGGGGCAAAAAAGTATTTAGTCAGCCACCAATTGTGCAAGATCTCCCACTTAAAAAGATGAGAGAGGCCTGTAATTTTCATCATAGGTATACCTCAACTATGAGAGACAAAATAAGAAAAAAAATCCAGAAAATCACATTGTAGGATTTTTAAAGAATTTATTTGCAAATTATGGTGGAAAATAAGTATTTGGTCAATAACAAAATTTCATCTCAATACTTTGTTATATACCCTTTGTTGGCAAGGACAGAGGTCAAACATTTTCTGTAAGTCTTCACAACACTTTTTTGCCCCACTGTATATATATATATATATTAGAGGTGGTTATAGATTAATTTTTAATCTAGATTAATCTTGGAATTAATCTAGATTAATCTAGATTAAAATGGCTCATTTGAATTCCGGAAGCAAATAAAAATATAGTACAGATCACAGCGTGCCCACCTTATTAGTTGAATAAAAACCCAAAATGTCGTTTTTGTTATTATATTGAACTGAAAGCCATCTTATTATGCACAGTGTTGCACAGATTAAATTTCATGTAAATCATCCATGCTAACACACACGTCTTCTATTTTTTTTTAGACATTTCACTCTCTATAGATATATTTTTCTATGTACTGTATTTTTAGATATATTCGAGTTTCAAGTTTCTCGCTCAAGTTCACATGAGACCTAAAGCATCCTGTTTGCTTAAAAGCGTTTCGTTGTTATTCTGAGTGCACACAACAAACGAGAGTCTTTACAGATTCGAAAGATGTATTAGGCTACTTTTATCTGTATGACCAAGAATGACGGAGATTTTAAGAGCAAGTGAGCGCACCGGAGCCTGTCCTGCAGCAAACGCTTCCACACAAACACTTCAATAGCGCATTTCTCTAGGTTAACATCATATTGAGCGGCCATGTAAAGTTGCTACATACATCTTTCAGATGAAAAGCCATATTTGAGGTTGATGAATGATAGGTGAGCGTTTGGATGTCCTGTCCGATTGTATTACCACATAGACCAGCGTTAACAATCTGTCCATCACGGACTGCGAGCCTCTAGTTCAAGACTCGCTTCTCGCCTACAGTGCAATTCGGCTAGGTATACATCCGCGCTAAAATATCAGGGTGAAAGTCATCATAGCTTGCGTAGTATAGACCCAGCTCCCAACCCAACTTTGAGAATAGATTAACGGCGATATTTTTTTTTATCGCAGATAAAACAAGACAATATATATATATATATTGTCTTGTTTTTCACAAAAATGTCAACATTTTGAATAAAAAAGATTATTGGAGCACATTTTATAAGAAAATATGGTAACACTTAACAAAAAGGTGTCATTTGTTAACATTAGTTAATGTATTAACTAACATGAACAAACAATGAACAATGCATTTATTACAGTATTTATTAATCTTTGTTAACGTTAGTTAATGTATTAACTTACAAATTAGTTAACGTTAGTTAATTATTAATTAATTGTATTAGTTAATGTATTAAACAAGGCATTTATTACAGTATTTATTAATCTGTGTTAACGTTCATCGTTAGTTCATGTTAGCTCACAGTGCATTAACTGTTAACAAACACAATGTGTGATTCTAATAATGCATGCTGAAATTAGCATTAATTAAGATGCAAACTAAAGAACCTTATTGTAAAGTGTTACCGGAAATATTATTTCTGTCTTCAAATGCACTGTGATAATTTTTTTCTCAGTGTAATTTATTCAGCAATAAATTAATGAATAACTCACTCTGCCCATCTCTCTGAGCTTGGTCAGCATCACGACGATGGTGGAGTTGTGTTCCCACAGCATCCTCCAGAAGTCTTCTGTGGTTTCAGCTGAAGGACCCTGCGTGGCGATGTAGGCCTTCTGTTGCCTGACACACAGCGAGAGAGGACACGCGTTCACCTTCACACTCACAAACACACACGGACGGACAGATCCGGGCTCCTCTGCTCACCTGTATCCGTCGATGAAGCTGGCGTTGATGTAGTCAGAGCCCTCGACTCCTCTGATTGGCTGCAGACAGACGCGCGTGGACTCGTAGGGCATGATGTTAACCAGTCTGTTCTTGAATTTGTTGCAGGGCAGATTGGCACTGATGAACCGTGAGGTGTGAGCTTTTGTGTTCGCTAACCGCTGCAAGCATTAAAACATAGCAAACGTTTGTCTAGACACACCTTGGTATAGACTTGAAAACAGAAGTAGTAGTGAAGTTTGAAGGACGTGTGGATATCTGGGGTCCGTTCTTCATACCTTGTTTAATATATCTGAGAAGATTTGAGAGATGCCAGATCTTCTAATCCTGATAACTGATCTCTGGCTAATGAATTTGCGTATTAGATTAAAATATCTGGATTAAGTTGTGTAAGATTACTGCGCGTTCAAGGGCAGATGTATCGAAACCACGATCAGCATGCAGCGATTGGCTGGCGGCACGACAGAAACGTAATGACATCACATATCATTAAATATTATAATAGATCATTGAAATGTGCACGTTTTTTTATTTATTTGTAATTTTTTTACATGATTCCCAATTATTTATATTTATAATTTCTAGTATTTGTACAGGCTTTACATTTTATACTTCAGTGTTGTAATTAGCAAATTATATATTTTTATCTTTTAAAATTACAATTTCTTAAAGATTATGTTATCTGCATCTCCTGATCTATCAAGCCACATCCCATAATAATATCTGTCCTCACTCAAATTAATGCATGGCTCAGATTAACTGTATATCATGTGTGTAAGATTCCAATACAATTATAAAGTAATTATTTCATCACTAATAAATATTTCAATTAGTAAAACTGGCTGTGTCTATAGTATTATAGACTACACAACAGTGTTATCTTATATTCAAATACATTTTTAAGTTATTAATATTTTAAATGATTGTCTCTGGACCAACAGGGTACTCTTATAATAAAGTAGCAGTGGCTGTGACAGATATTAAGTATCAGTTCTGCTTAAAAAGATGCGATCTTATCCTGTTTACACGAAATAAGCTGCTCCCGAGCAGGTTTAAGTTTACAGCTTCGAAGAACCAAATGATCCAAGATCAAGCGAAATCATCAACGATCAAATCCAGCTAACGGAGTTAACGACGTATGATGAACGGACCCCTGGACAGACAGATGGTCAGATGACAGAAAAACACAGATGCACTACCAGTCAAAAGTTTTTAACTGCTCACCAAGCCTGCATTTATTTGATCCAACATATTTAATCATAGTAATATTGTGAAATATTTTTATTATTTAAAATAAACTGTAATTTATTTCTGTGATCAAAGCTGTGTTTTCATCATATTTACTCCAGTCTTCAGTGTCACATGATCTTCTAAATTCATAATAATATGCTGCTTAAGTAACATTATTGTTATTATGTTGAAAACAGTTCAGTACATTTTTTCAGGTTTATTTGATGAACAGAAAGATCCAAAGATCAGTATTTATCTGAAATAAAAAAAATCTTTGTAACATTATACACTATATATTCAAAAGCTTGGAGGTCTTTTTTTTTTGGGGGGGGTTATATACATTAATAGTTTTATTTAGCAATGAAGCTTTAAAAAGATTTATATTTTATATAAATGCTGTTCGTCTGAGCTTTCTATTCATCAAACAAACCTGACACAAAAACTACTGTTTTCAACATAATAATAATAATAATACAAACAATAATAATATTAATACATGTTTAGAGCAAATCAGAATGAGAGTGATTGGACTGGAGTAATGAAGCTAAAAATTCAGCTTTGAAATCACAGGAATAAATTACGTGTATAAAATAAATTCAAATAGAAAACAGTTATTGTGAATAGTAAAACAATATTTCAGAATTTTTTTTTTTGCTGTACTTTGTATCAAATAAATACAAGCTTGGTGAACAGAAGAGACTTCTTTAAAAAATAAAAATAATCATACTATAAATGTATGGATGGACGGATAGATAGATAGATGGATGGACGGATGGCTATATAGATGGATAGACAGACAGATGGATAGACTGATAGATGGATAGATGGACGGATGGATGGATGGATGGATGGATGGATGGATGGATGGATGGATGGATGGATGGATGGATAGATAGACGGACGGACAGAGGGAGGGATGGATGGATAGACGAATCGATGGATGGATAGATGGATAGAGGGATGGATGGATGGATGGATAGACGGACGGACGGACGGAGGGAGGGATGGATGGATGGATAGATAGATGGATAGACGGACGGACGGAGGGAGGGACCGATGGATGGATGGATAGATGAATCGATGGATGGATAGATGGATAGAGGGATGGATGGATGGATGGATGGATGGATGGATGGATGGATAGATGGACAGAGACGGACGGAGGAGGGAGGGAGGGAGGGAGGGAGGGAGGGATGGATGGATGGATAGACGAATCGATGGATGGATGGATAGATGGATGGATAGATAGATAGATAGATAGTTGCTGTGTAAAACATTGGGGCATATGTTTAATGTCTTTAACAGTCTTGAACTTGGTCATGAAAACAAGAGAGTGCAGCAAATGTGGTGTATGTGAAACAAGCGAGCGCAGTAATGGTTAGCGCTAGCGTGAGAACAGCACAGGGGTCTCTAGGCTCCTGCAGGAGAAACCACAGGCCCCACACTGTCTCTGCGGCCGAGTAAAGAGAGCCTGCGGTGGGCCAGAGCCGGCTGCTCCACTCGTCCAGAGCTCGTCATGTGGCGTGACATTCGATCACCTTCCAACGCTCGGTAAACAGATTTCTGTTTGACAAACTGCAGGCCGAGTAAAATGCGGTCGAATAACAGAAGAGAGACGAGCAGCTTCCTGAGGCACAGCCGGCGGTTCTGCAGCAGTCATTCCAGAGCTGCGGCCGGACGTCTGTAAACTAACCCTAACCCATGATCGCAGTGCTACCCGGCCCCTTCTGTTCAGATGGAGTTTGATCACTAGATAGAGAAACTCTACTCGATAAGACACTCTCTTTGCTGGTAGTGATGGGAATGTTTTTCTGTGCATTGACCGGATTGCGGGGGAAACCACAGCCTCATCCAAGTACTAGCCAAGCCAAACCCTGCTTAGCTTCCAAGATCAGACATATCAATAAACACAAGGTCACGGGTTAAGCAGGGTTTAAGCAGGGTTAAGACTCTCTGGACTCTTCACTCAGTCTCACATTCATTCAGAATTAGAAGTGTGCGCAAATAGTCAAAAGTTTGCGTATTCAATCTGTAATTACTATACGACAAATTAAAACACTATTCAAATTTAACCACGTGCTGCTTTTCTGGCAGTAAACGCAGGAATGGAAAATAAGGTAAAATAGGAAAAATCCTAAGCACGCAAACTAATAGTCAGTTATAACTAAATGCACTGGGTGGCGCTGTAGAGCAGGTTAACAAGCAGATCGTATTTGATCACAGAAATTTGTCGTCTGCCTGACGAAGTTTGGAAGTAGCTTGATCAAAACGATCGTACAGAATGGAAACTGAGTTATCCAAACATCAGTACCACACAGAGAAATCACATGAAATCCAAACAGCAGTCGACTGAAGAAAGACAGCTGTCCAACACTGCATTCACGACTGCAGGTGAGTGCGGAAATACCCCCAGTGAGCCGAGAAGAGAGCGCATCTAATAACCAAATCATCTTGAGACAAATGCTTCCTTTAAGTTTTCTCCAAGGTGAGTGGTTTATTAAGAGCAGAAGACACAAACGCTGTAAGAAACGTTGCTTAGAACACCGTCCGTTATCTTTCTTATTGTTATCAGACTGAGCCGAGTTTTTATTCTCAACATTAACATGTGAAACAATATAAGCGTGATAAACATAAGCCGACTCGAGTGTATGCTCTGCAATCGGCACGGTCTGCTTTATTTTTTCCATTTGCTCTGCTTGAGCTTGATTGCTTTTGTTCTTCATATGTATATTTTATTTGTTCACACACGTTTTCAACCAAAATACAACTTTGAGATATAACGTAACATTGATGTGTAATTTAGTGCTGCCAAACGATTAATTGCGATTAATCACAATTAGTCGCATACAAAATAAACGTTTTTGTTAACATAATATGTGTGTGTATGGTGTATATTTATTGTGTATATAGATACACTCACATGCTGCATATATTTTGGAAATATTTACATGCATATACAATTATATATTTATATTATATATACATATATTTAATATATAAACATACAGTCTTTTTCTTGAAAATATACATGCATGTGTTTGTATTTACATATATATATAAATATACATAGCAAACACACACACATATATTAAGTAAACAAATACGTTTATTGTGGATGTGATTAATCGCGATTAATCCTTTGACAGCACTAGTGTAATTATAAGCTTGTTCAGAAATGGTGACAAAAACTAAAAAATTAAATTTCTCACTAAACCTTATTTAAAAAAATATATATATATATATATTTTATATGAGCGCAAATATTCAAATACAATATTTATTTGTAAAATGCCCATCATTGTATTTTAATGAATCAGCTAGCTAAATGTTAATTATTAAAAAAATACATATTTCTCGCTAAACCTTATTTAAAAAAACTAATATTTTAATATACATTTTTTTAATGAGCGCAAATATTCAAATATAATATTTCTTTGAAAAATGCCCATCATGGCATTTATCATGAAACATCTAACTAAAAATGTATTATTAAAAAATAACATATTTCTCGATAAACCTTATTTAAATAAACTAATAACCGAATATTTTTTTTTTTTATGAGCGCAAATATTCAAATACAATATTTGTTTTAAAATACCCATCATGGCATTTATCATGAATTAGCTAGCTAAAACTTGATTATTAAAAAAAAAAAATTCTAGCTAATCCTTATTTAAATAAACTAATATTTGAATATGACTTATTTTATGAGTGCAAATATTTGAATACAATATTTATTTAGAAAATAACCCATCATGGCATTTATCGTGAATCAGCTAGCTGTTTTTTTTTTATTATTACGGTGACGAACAGAAGTCAACTAACCCAGCTCCCGCTAACATCGGTCTTACCTTAAACTCTAGCTCCATCCCGGTGACGTTCTCGCCGGACTCGATCTGCGTGAGTTTCTGGATGTAGACATACAGGTTTCGGGCGGGAACCTCGGTGGTGCCGCAGGTGACGGCCTCCTGGAGCGCGTCGTGAATAAAGACGTACTGGTCTTCTGTCTGGACCATGTAGTTCCTCTGAGCGCGCATGAGCGTCACGTGACCGTAGATGTCCACCGTCTTCTCATGTTTAATTCGCTCCAACATGGCGTCGATGACGATGAAGCAGCCGGTCCGACCCACGCCGGCACTGTGAGACAACAGGACAAATGTTTGCAGGGATGCTCCGAAGTGAAAATTCTTGGCCAAAGGCGAACCGAACAAAATTAAACACTGGGCGGATACTGAACTTGCAC
Organism: Gymnocypris eckloni scoliostomus; assembly: GCA_027564155.1. Classification (NCBI taxonomy): domain Eukaryota; kingdom Metazoa; phylum Chordata; class Actinopteri; order Cypriniformes; family Cyprinidae; genus Gymnocypris; species Gymnocypris eckloni. The sequence goes on along the minus strand of CM050413.1, from coordinate 306,646 downwards.
CCCCCCCCATGTATTTAGCATTTTTTTTTACCATTGCATACATTAAATATCCAAAATCTGCTTTTTAAATCAATTTCAAAACAACGATTTAAAAATATTTAACACTACCCACAAAACACAATTTAGGTTAGTAAAATTATATTTTTGGCCAGTTTTGAGACCCTTTCGTGAATCAGGCATGTATTTGTACTGTACGAATAAATGCAGGTTTGCCGAGCAGAAGATAATTCTGTTAAAACATTAGACCATATTACAGATCCCAAATTGAACACTATGTGTGAATGTTATAATACATGTATTCATGTGAGCTGTTGTAATTCATTATTGTCTATTTTATTTCACAGGACAACAGTACACTTACAAGACTAACATGTATGAATGCTTTTATTTTGGTGGAAATCCACAGGAAGACCTCAGTGCTTCTTTTGTTGGCAACAACAGATTTATAAATTATTCGAATTATGAATTTGGGAAGATGTTTCTCGCACGTATCACACGCCTAGTAAAATTTAATAAAAATGTTACTGAGCAACTAACGAGCAAGCGGAGATTTGACTCGTTTGGACTTTGAACTAATGAGCATATAAGCATTGCGAGCTCGTCATCGCTGTCAGAATACATGCAATTTTGTGTGTGTGTTAGAAAACATAACATTATGCAGTTTATTTACTAATTGTTTAAGTCCGTTTCGTGATTTCAATCATCATAAGTCACCAGCATTGTCTAAAACCCCCTTAGCTGTTATAAATTCACTGTAAATTACGGCTTCACGGGGCTTATTGCTTTTATAAAACGGCTATTCCATATACGTAGTAAGGTTTCCAAAAATAAAACAGAGCAAATAAATGTAATGATAATAATAAAAACAGTATTCTTCCACCAAACAATGTAGTTCCTCAGAAACAGTTGTGGTTGGAACCTATGGTTGCAGAGCAACACAAAGTAAACAAAGGTGTAGGTTTGTGTTGTAATTTACAACGGCTTCGAACGTGGCTCGACCAATCAGAATCAAGAACCGGAACTATCTGTTTTATAAAATGATGTTTGCGTCTTTCTTGGACAGTTTTAAATGCTTCCACACTGCCCACATGTTTGCCGCATTATAAAGAGTGTGCGTCTCTCACTCTACGCTGGTTGATATAATGTATTTGGTATTTTAATTTAATTTCAGTTGCTGAACATTCGGTGCATCCCTATGGATTTGATAGTTTGTGTTGGGATATATTTTTATTGTTTACACACATGCAAACGGGACACGGCTGACAGTAAGTGACACGCGTCACATTTCTTGTGGTGAATGCAGAACGTTTTCCGCAGTCAAACAGTATTTAATGGCAGTGATTCTGGAGTGGATGAAGTACACCTGTGCTTGCTATCAGAGGAAAACAACCCCTACATTTAGCCTCTCACCCTCTCTAACCTCCATCTAGAGGCTCTAAACGCCTCCATCTACTTTCCTCAATCCATCACTTTGAAGAGCCCAGAGCTTTGCTAACTTCCTGAAGCGCAGCCTGTTGACGTCATCCACCTGAGATCAGAGCCCTTCATTAAGAACAGAGCTCCAAAAACGCTCACATTAGCGCTCTTCCAGCACGAAGACGTGAACACAGAGAGAATCTTTAATCAATGACGACGCACTTGAGCCAATGAACACCAGCTATGCCGACACACAGAAGTTTGACTAACACACATTTAAAGTTTCCAAAACCCATATTGTGGAGCACCTCACACGAAGATTGTTCATAAAGTCAGCAAAATTATTCCACCACTTTATTCGTATTTTGCACATGTTGATATGATTCTTTAGTCTAGAACATACTTCGGTTATTATTACATTTCTCAATGGTAGTGTAAAAAACACAGTTTTAAACCGGTCAAAATCAGCTCTGTATTCAGCAAGCCGTTTTTTAGTGCACGTTGCTTTAAATGCTAATGAGCTCTGCTGACTCCGCCCCTCTCTTCTGTGGAGTGATGAGCAGTACTGTTTACTTTAGCTTGGCTAACTAGCACATTATTAGGAAAGGTGATTTGCAAAGATTCATAAAATCCCCTTCTTCTGTAGATAAAGTGATTCGAGCGAACATAAACGCATTTATGCAGATCGGGATCAGCGCATTGACTTTAAAACAAAAGTAGCATTAATCCTCTGTGTCTTCAGCGGCTCGGATGTTCGGAGTAACTGACGACTGCTATATTCATTATTACATCCAACAATTAAACACCTCAATCGCTTAATCTGAGACATCTTGTCTTCGACAGCTCTCAGCTCACTCAGGGGGGGGCTAAGGTAAAACACTCCTGTCAATCAACTATCGTGGGAGGGGCCTGTACAGAACTACGTCATTCTGACAGGAATCTCAGAACAGCCTGATTTGAGAAAAGGGATTAAAAAAAAAAACACTGTGTATTTTTATCATTATAGGATGAATGTGTCCACACACTTCCAACACACATTTATGTTCAAATAACTTGAAAAGTGAATTTTGCATCCGATCTGACCCCTTTAAGGCCAAAATCTGTGTGTTTCATTAGTGTCTGGTCTGGACAGCCCCGTTCTAAACCAACGTCACATGTATCATTCACAGAGGAGACAATCCCATAATGCACTGCAGCAAGCATGAATCCATCCACTCATATTAACACGAACAGGCATGTGATCAGCTAGATACAAAAAAGAAGGACAATCTGACCACGCCCACAAGCCACGCCCCCAGCACTTAATAAAAATACATATTTCAGCACATTCAAATATATATATTATACTATAAGAATACACACTATTGCACTGTAATAAAAGCAGCACTTAATAATCATGATAACAATATAATATGATATATTATAATAACAGTACTGTATTATATTATAGTAAAGTATATGGTATATATAATTGTTAATATTATTATTAAAGTTCCTGCCAAAAGTTTGGAAACATTACAATGAATGATTCTGAAATAAATATCTTCTGCTCATCAAGGCTGCATTTATTTGATTAAAGTAAACTAAAAAAACAGCAATATTGTGAAATATAATTCCCAAATAAAATCTATTTTAATATATATATATATATATATATATATATATATATATAATGTGAATTTTGAACACTGTGTTTTCAGTGTGGCATGATCTTTTAGGAATCATTAAAATGTAATTGACTCAAGAAACATGTCTGATTATTATCAATGTTGAAAATGTTGCTGCTTCATATTTAATTTTTCAGGATTTTTTGATACAAATAAAGTTGAATGAACAGCATTCATTTGCATTTATCAAATATTTTAATGCATGTATTAAATATAAATCATTTTAAATGTCTTCACTCACTTTATCACACTCATGCATGAATACAATTATTATTCTTATTATTCATAAAATCTTATACAAATGTTTGCGTTGTATCATTGTTTCCACACAAATATTAAGCTTTTAACATAGATAATGATAAATGTCTCTAACAAACAGCATTGTGGATTACCAAAATCATGTTTTAGCTTTCTGTATTGCTTAGTCCTCGAATATGCGTAAGCTCTTTAGTAACAGTAGTAGGCTATTTCTAATGCTCTACGATAATTATTGCTGTTATCTATGAAAGGCAGAGCGCTTTATAGTGTTTTTTTCAGATACACGATTACAGTCAAAAAGTACATAAACAATGCAAGGAAGAATGAAGCTGTTGCAAGGCATAGGGGGCCATTTCTATTATAGTGGGAATTAATACTATTTGGTTGTTTCTGTTTATTATTTGCCCACTAAATGACAATAACATATTTAGATTTAAAAACATTTTCGACAGATTCCTAAAATATTTGTGTTTTCTCTTTAATATGATAGGTGGTCTAATAAATTGTTAAGTACTTATTTGTATTATTCAGTTTGTTTGAAAGATATTGGACAGAATATGGAGTAGTGAATTTTTTGTCAATAAAATTAAATGTGTTTTAATCTGATTAATCGAAAGAATAACTGGCCAACTAATCGATTATCAAAATAATCGTTAGTTGCAGCCCTAATAATTACACCACAACCGTTGGGAGTTTTACGATAGCACTAGCAATCTCAAATCCTCACCGTCATTGATAAAGAGTCACCGGGTCTGGTAACGAGTTTCAGCGCTGATTGTGTTTGCGTTTCGCGCTTTGAATCATTCGAAGGCTTTTAACTGTCCTGCAGATGGCGCCGCGAGCTCCTGCAGCGCACTCGGGACTAATCCATCCATGGTGTTTTATAAAATAATATTTGTGCAGTTAGGTAATAGCTCAAGGACATTTGAGCGATTTCAATCATCATGCAGTAATCAACGTCCCCCTCCCTCAAAACCCCCCCAAACAAAACCAAAACTCGGATCTGCGCGCATCACATGGGTCATCCCTCAGAGGTGGGACGATACGGAAACATCACATCCCTGACACAGTTTAGACACCTACGCTGCATGTCTTTGTGTTTGAGTTCTGGTGGAAACCGAACCCTCATCCACGTACTAACCCAGCCAAACCTTGCTCAGCTTCCAGGATACATCTAAACCCGTGTCGTTCATTGTTCATATATCATTATATATCATTTGTGATTTCCAGACCAGGAAAAGTCATGGGGAATCTTTGCCATTTAGTCATTTAGCAGATGCATTTATCCAAAGAGACTTACAGATGAGGGCGATGGAAGCAATCAAAACCAGCACAAGAGCATATGATGCACAAGTGCTGTTACAAGTCTCGACTAGCCTAATGCAGTTCACATAGCACGTTATATATATATATATATATATTAGTGGTGGGCCGTTATCGGCGTTAACGTGCTGCGTTAACGTGAGACTCTTATCGGGCGATAAAAAAATATCGCCGTTAATCTATTCTCAAAGTTGGGTTGGGAGCTGGGTCTATACTACGCAAGCTATGATGACTTTCACCCTGATATTTTAGCGCGGATGTATACCTAGCCGAATTGCACTGTAGGGGGCGAGAACGAGTCTTCGAACTAGAGGCTGGCAGTCCGTGATGGACAGATTGTTAACGGCTGGTCTATGTGGTAATACAATCGGGCAGGACATCCAAACGCTCACCTATCATTCATCAACCTCAAATATGGCTTTTCATCTGAAAGATGTATGTAGTAGCAACTTTACATGGCCATCAATATGATGTTAACTAGAGAAATGTGCGCTATTGAAGTGTTTGTGTGGAAGCCGCTTGCTGCAGGACAGGCTCCGGTCGCCACTTGCTCTTAAAATCTCCGTCATTTTTGGTCATACAGATAAAAGTAGCCTAATACATCTTTCGAATCTGTAAAGACTCTACGCGTTTATTTGTGTGCACTCAGAATAACAACGTAACGTTGCGCGCTTTTAAGCAAACAGGATGCGCTTTTAGGTCTCATGTGAACTTGAGCGAGAAGCTTCAAAACTCCGCCTTTGAAAAATATATCTATAGAGAGTGAAATGTCTAAAAATAAAAATAGAAGACGTGTGTTAGCATGGATGATTTACATGAAATTTAATCTGTGCAACACTGTGCATAATAAGATGGCTTTCAGTTCAATATAATAACAAAAACGACATTTTGGGTTTTTATTCAACTAATAAGGTGGGCACGCTGTGATCTGTACTATATTTTACTGTAATTGACAGTTATCGGCAAAAAAAAAAACAACAACACGGGAGTGGAGGGAATGGGAGTCATTCTTCCGGGAGTGGAACGGATTTTCCTCCAGTTTTTTCGTGGGATTGGGACGGGAAGAGATTAAAGTTTGTGATGCATTTTGGAAACAGGAGATGAGCCCCTGGTCTAATCGCCGCCTGGCTTGAGAAACCCGTTCTCAAAGACTTACTTTTAGTCATTATTTGGGTAGCACACATATTCTGAATGCCTTCGCAGAATTCAAATGAGCCATTTTAATCTAGATTAATTCCAAGATTAATCTATATTAATCTAGATTAAAAAAATGAATCTATGCCCACCACTAATATATATATAAATATATATATATAATAATAAAGAATATAGCAAGCTAGTATTAGAGGTGTTAGAGCTAGTGTTGTTTTATGAAATTAAATCAAATCTTTGATTTCCATGGCCATTTATTAATTTATCTTCAAAATTTAATCGAGTATAAATTGGGAGTAAATTAATATTTTAAATGAATCTGGAAAAAACTGTAATGATGTGGGGGGGGTATTGGAGTCAAGTAGCTTGCAGAGAAAAGGTTTATTTTAATTGAATGTTTTTTTTTTCTCTAGCAGTGGCTTTGTAACTTGGTTTCAAACAATAGTTTCTTAAAAGTGTGGTCTTTTGTGTAAATTTTTAATAAATGCGTTGTCACATGTGCTTGTATTATAGTTTATTTGCTAAATCAAGGGTTTTGGTATGATTTTTGTACATAACCGTTCACTTTTTTATTGTTTGGGTGTTGTCATTGGACAATATTATTATGAGGGTAATACTAATGGAAATATGTGTAGCCAAGAAAACCTGCCTACGGTACTTTCATGAAATAAACCAGCACCTGAAATATCCACTGCTTCTAGCAAGGCAAGGATTCCTATTCTTTATGCTAAATCAATGTCTTTTCCGTCTTGGATGGACTTTCACGATAACGGCTGACCACATGCGCTTCAGCGGCGACCCGCGGGTTACTGGAGACAGCGGTAAACGGCCTCTTTACAGCCTCACACACACACACACACATACACAGACACACACTATCAGCATCGATCACATGTCACATGACAACTCCGGCCGTCTTCAGCGAAAGCATTAAGCACATATGAATGAATATTCATTCTTTAATAGAGCGGTGGAACGATGATGTCACTTTGTAGGCGAAAACCCGGAAACAAGCTAGCATTGTAGTACTTCCGGTTCCATCGTCCCAGAATCAAGTAAATTATCATTAATATTAATAAGGTCCGTGGGTCACACAAGCTCGAGATACTTTCACGTTTTATTCTACGAGATAAAACAGTTACACCACACTCGTGATTTTTTAAAACCGTCACATTTATTAAAAAAGACGGTAGCTAACGAGTTGCTAAATGGGACTACAGGCGCTGTCGGAGACATTCAACGTCATCACGCCAAGTATTTTCCAGTTGTAGAGACATCTGCCTTCGACCGCTTTGTACCGCCCCCTGTCGAGCAGGTCTGCGACCGACACCATAATAAATGGCTGCTGGACCTGACGGCTGCTTGCCAGAGCTGGATATGTCCCCTGTTGCAAGTCATGTGTTTATGGTATATGTGCTTTTGTGCTGAGGTGTTTTTTTTCTGTTCTCACACTGTACTCCCCAATGGAGCATAGTCTGGGGTTAAATGTTTTTTTCCTCCTCTCTTTCCTCATGTAAATGCTGTATTTTTCTTACATTCCCTGTCTTCCTGTTCTGTCTACCCCGTTGTCATATGTATGTTGTGTATGTATGGACAAGTTGATGGCTAATTTCGCTGGTACTTGTTACTAGTGACAATAAAGGGCTACTACTACTACTACTATCTGTAATACAATTAATTGTAGAATAACCCAAAAATTGTATATTGTTGTTCTATAACTTAACCCCGAAATGCGACACAAGTCTTCGAATCGAACGCTGGTTTTATCGCTCACTGATACGAAGTCTCTCGGACCATAAGATAAACTCATATTACGATTATTACATGCAAACACTGCATTTACATTATTCAATATACTATTTATTTCTAATATTCGGTTTTAGTTTGGCTCTAGTTTAGTATTTATTTCAGGTCATATGAAAAGGTTCAGTAGCGTGGATAGTAATTCATATACAGTGTAAATATTTTCACTGAAAATGTTAAAAATAAGTTTGATAATGTGCGGTGATGGTGACCATACCGTGGCGCAGCAGACAAAATGTGTAAGTCTTAATGCACTATGACTGAACACAAAGCTTATGTTTTGCGATAATCCAAAAGCCTATAGAAAAATCGCATTGGCTTTTTGACGCAGTTTCATGCTACATTTACATTTTTTACATTTATCAGACGCTTTTATCCAAAGCGACTTACAGTGCATTCAGGTTATACATTTTTTGTCAGTACATGTGTTCCCTGGGAATTAAACCCACAACCTTTGCGCTGCTAACGCAATGCTCTAACCACTGAGCCCCAGGAACATGCTAACAGCCGATCCGCCTACAAAGTGACATCATAGCCCCCCCCCAATTCCCTACGAGTGCAGGAGGAGGACAAACAGCACACACACATATATATATATATATATATATATATATATATATATATATAATCTCCCGCCTCACATGATTCCGCCGGCTTTAAACTTTCTCTGCTCTTCCCGAAGGATGCGTCAGCTTTCTGACACCCGCCAGGGAATGAAAAAAATAGGTTTTTAATGGTCAGACGGGCCGGTGTGGATTAAAGTCTTGCTGTCGAGCCGTTATCTGATCCGAGCCGAAAGGAATTCAAAGTCTGCATCCCAATGAATGATATTAATTCCCGCATTCAACGCGCACGCCGGCCAGAGAAAAGAGGGGAAAAAAGGATTTGTCCATTGCAAGCACTTCCGCTGGGAGCTCTAATTAACTGTCGTATGTGTTATTTTTAAGGGTTTACTAATCCTTGTTTTCTATCTGGCAGTTTTCCAATGGAAGCTTGTGGTTTTTGCATGCCTCTCTCTGCCTGATGTTTTGTGCCGCTTTCGCTTAGAGGAGAATTTAACAGATGGTTTCATATCTGGGTTTGCCATAAATGCGAGAGTGCCTCATTTTCTGCCATGCACCAAAATCATGTTTTTTTTTTTGTACAGAGACGCACAGTCGAGTCTCATGGAAGTGTGTGGTTAAAACTTGAGATCAATCACTGGTTTGACTTGACCAATCCACCCCCGCTTTACTATTTATTACATACATACTAGTTCTAATACAGGTTCTAGCGATAAATGAGAAGCATATGATATTGCCACACCTGTGCTTTCTTGAAATATTTTACATAACATTCATTATTAAATATTTTAAACTTCACAGACGAACAGCAGCCAAAAAGATGGATCTGGATTCTGTAAAAATACACTGTAAGTTAAAAAAAAAATAACGATAAAAAAAAATTACGGTTAAAAAATGTATGGTAAAAAAAATTACGGTAAAAACTTACAGTAAAAAAATGGCAGCTGTGGTTGCCGGAATTCTACTGTAAAAAAATATGGTAACGACAAGGTTTTACGGTTATGTACAGTTAAATACCGTAATTTCATTACCTGATATAATGTTAATATACCAACCTATTAAAATACTGAAATCTATTTTGTTCCTTTGAAATACACTGATAACCACTAAAAGCAGGTGTTAACGAGGATCATATGATGAACCAAAGGCCAGCTTTGAAATATTAACGAGTATAGAAGGTGCACAGCGTCATTCACATGTTTTTACTGTTTACAGCTTTTTACCATTAAAATCATGGTAATTATTTACAGTGTACACTACAGTTCAAAAGCTTGGGATCAAAGTGATTCTGAAAGAAGTCTCTTCTGCTGAATTTATTTGATCAAAAATACAGTAAAAACTGTAATATAGTGAAATATTATTACAATTTAAAACAGCTGTTGTGTGTTAAAGATTTTTAAATCTTTAAAAAGATTTGTGTGTGAAATTTACATTTCACTTCTGATTATACCCTGTATAATTTATTATGTGACGAATAAAGAAACCTTGAACCTTAAAGTGTAGTTTATTTCTGTGATCAAAGCTGTATTTTCAGCATCATTACTCCAGTCTGCAGTGTCATGTGATCATCAAAAAAATCTTGAAAGTTTAAGGAAACAGCTTCAGCAGATTTGTGAGTTTTATCAACTTGTTTTTGTATAAACACGTTCACGGTTTCCATAAACGTTCAGCTTTTGATTTTTTACAGTGTTATAATATTCAGATTCACTGCTCAAGAAACATTTATGATTATTATCAATGTTGTGTCGTGATGCACAATATTGAACAGAACGTTCAAAAGAACAGCATTTATTTAAAACTTATATAAAGTTAATTAAGTTATATAAGTTAAAACATAACTTTTAAATGTTTAACTGGTACTTATGATCAACGTAATGCATCCTTGATGAATAAAATATTGATTAGCATCTTACTGACCCCATATTTTTGGAAAGTAGTGAACATTTACAATTATGCATGTGAACATTTTTTGGTTTATTTTAGGGTCTCTTAACTAGTTGCTGATTAGCATGCATATTACTAGAGTATTACCTTTTTATTAGTACTAATTAAACATGTTAATGCCTTATACTATATTTCTAATCCCATACCTAAGCTTAACAACTACCCTAACTATTAATAAGCAGCACATTAGGAGTTTATTGAAGGAAAAGAAAGTCGTATTTAATAGTGAATAAGTGTCACTAAAGTAATGTACATTATGTGTTGCAATCTCGTGATTACTTCGGCAGGGCTATGAATAATATAAGTGTCAGTAAAGTGGTGTCAGACCTGCAGTGCACCACCATGGGTCCGGCGTCCGGCGGGTTGCAGGACTTGACTCTGCGCAGGAAGGCCAGGAACGGCGTGGGATGCTCTGGGACGCCGTGATCCGGCCACGCCGTGAACTGGAACTGCCGCACCTCTCGCTTCTCGCTGGAGCCGTTCTGAGCACAAGAGATACCAGAGATAATACACCTGAAGAGTCACGTCAGACCTGCACAAAACAAGATGCTTCCCGGAGCTCGTGAAGGCGATTTGCTCTTCAGAAACATTCCCGTACCTTGTAAAGAGTAAACGTCCGGACGCTGTACGTGGCCAGCTCCACCGTGTCCAGCAGCGTGACCTGAATGAGTCCGTACGTCTCCGTCCCTCTGTTGGGCCAGTACTGGTCACACTTCACCTGAAACACACACAAACACACACTGCGCTCAGATGAGGCCGGAGAAGGAGCGACAAGCGGATTTCTCAACACGGCAGCGAGTGACAGACGCTATAATTACTGTCTCCAGCGCTCTGTCGCTATCACAGCCGGCCCTCATTACCATTATAGATGTTGGCTGCATTGTGAGCGGTGCACGGATGTACTGCGACAGGAGCAAGCGAACAAAAGAGACGCTGAACGTGAAGCCTCCATAACGCAGGAAAAACTATCTCTCGCTGGATGCAGATCTGTCTGACTGCAAACAAGAGCTTCAGATTCTGGACAATCCTGTGTTAGTGTGCGTCTCGAGTCTTTACAGCAAGCATCGGTCTATGGATTCATGCAAATGACAATTCATAAACGCAGGAATATTCAAGGCATGAAATTAAATTCTGCAGCTCATAATGGCAGATGAGTCTTGCCTTAGAGAAGAAACGAGAGGGAGTCTGAGACACACGCACGCACGCACGCACGCACGCACACACACACACACACACAAACACTCTCTCAGACACACACACACGCACGCGCACACACACACACACACACACACACGCACGCGCGCACACACATCAATGCTGCAAATGTGGAGACGATGGGAATTAAATTGTGGGTGAAATCTGTAAAAATTGAGGATGACATGGATTGTGATAATAATTAGACCAATAATCAGTTTTGACAAAAGCTTTTAAACCTGTTTGGAAACATTTCATTTCGCCATAATTGATGTAATTTGTCAAAAATTAGACGCCAGCGCTTTCCACAAAAAGAGCACAAAACAGGGCCATGAAAACCAATCTGCTTTACCCTCAGAAGAAGAAACTCGGTTTTATTTTCTACTCAAATGACATTTGCACCCCCCTCAACCCTATTACTAATATTTAAGACAAACACAGCCTGCATTGTGTAAGTCATTTATTTGCCTATGAATATTAAACAAACATCAGGAAAATGCTATAAAATCCTTAATATATGAAGTTAAAATGTAATATTTCTTCACTATATTTGTTGTTATTGTTGTCAATTATCCATTAAATTGTAAAAGCTAAGTTTATTTTATGCGAGATATTAGTTTATGATATTCATGACAGTGGCAGTTATAGACATAACTGTTATTTTGTATAGTTTGTTTGTTGTAATTATTGCAACACTAATTAAATCAGTAATTAGAACTGTAAATGAACTGGACTCATTCTGATAGTGTTGTGTTACCAAACACCACAAACATGTGACAAAGACTGTGGTGTGTGAGTATAATAATAATAATAATGCATTTTAAATAGGTTTATTTTTCATTAATTGATGCACTTATGCATTCTGCACTGGCAGAGAGACTCTTCTGATTGGCTGTGTTTAATCAATCGAATCGCAGGTGAGTGGTGATATCAGAGCGAGTCGTACCCTGGATCTTTCCTCCAGTTTGGTCATCATGACGATGTTTGCGCTCCGCTGCTCCCAGATCATCCTCCAGAACTCGCCGAAGGTCTCGGGCAGCGCGCCTTGAGTGGCGATGTAAGCGTTCTGCTTCCGGTAGCCGTCGATGTAGTTTGCGTTGATGTAGTCGCTGCCTGGAATACCTGCCAAACACAGCAGAACACACAGAGAATGAGAAACTGTGTTAATGTTTAATCAGCTGGGTAAGTATGGTGATTCGTCTGGTTTGCTCGTGTCCATTGGTTTTTAACTTACATGCACTTTATATATATATAAAATATATTTTTGTACACTTTTCCAGTCTTGAGTGGATCAGTTAGCCACCCTCTTGTTAATTTTGAATATATATATTAGTTGAAATGTTCTCTCTGTTGTGCCTTATAGATGCTATACATGAGCCTCGCTCAAACTGACTTTTAATTTACTGACTTAACGCTCGTTTCATTTTTGTTCATCATCTATTTGCTTATTAAAAGCAGAGTAGTTTCCACTAGCAGTCAAATGTGTGAACAAACACTTTCATATTAGAAAGACAGTTCAGTGAAATCGTCCGAATTCAGAAGCAAACCGGCTTCTGTATATATTCTGTGATTCCTGATGAGCAGACCTTCGTTCTCTACTGAACGTAAGACGTGTGAGAAATCTGGAGAAAACAGAGCGAGGCTTGATTTCTGCTGTTCAACGGCTGACAGCGCGTCAATGCTGCAGGAGAGCGGCTCGCAGCTCAGCTCACACATGCAGCGGAGAGATAAAACTCATCCCCGCGCGCTCGCTGTCTCTACTACAGGTCAATTATTTTAATTTTACCGAGAATTAATACATACATTAAAAACTCCATGTTTTTCATTTGCTCCTTCATTCTGTGATTGACAGCATAGCAGAAGACAATTACTCTTGCGTTTTATTCTCTCTATTATAGACAAAAGGGGCCAAAATGACACAGATATAAAAAAATAGTACTGCACTGATGTGTGTGTGTGTGTGTGTGTGTGTGTGTGTGTGTGTGTGTGTGTGTGTGTGTGTGTGTGTGTGTGAGAGAGAGAGAGAGAGTGTGTGTGTGTGTGTGTGTGTGTGTGTGCGTGTGAGAGAGAGGCGTGTGTGTGTGTGTGTGTGTGTGAGAGAGAGAGAGTGTGAGGAGAGAGAGAGAGTGTGAGAGAGAGAGAGAGAGAGTGTGTGTGTGTGTGTGTGTGTGTGTGTGTGTGTGTGTGTGTGTGTGTGTGTGTGTGTGTGTGTGTGTGTGCGTGCGTGCGTGAGAGTGCGTGCGTGCGTGTGTGTGTGTGTGTGAGAGAGAGAGAAAGTAGGATGGAGAGGGTGCGTGAGAGAGTGAGTGAGGTGTGTGTGTGAGAGAGAGAGAGAGAGAGAGAGAGAGTGTGTGTGTGTGTTTACAGCCGGTACTTCATGGTTCAAAGTAGGATAGGGGGGTTGCGTCCATTTTTTAGATCTGCATCAGCTGAACCGCTCAAACAGGTCGTGTCTCAGATCAGGTCTGAAGACTGGTTTGTCACGATCGGTCTAAAGGACACATGCTTCTATGTCTCCATCCTTCCCATTCAAAGAAAGTTCCTGAGGTTTGCTTTTGGGGGCGACGCTTACCAGTATCAGGTTCTTCCGCTTGGCCTAGCACTCTCACCAAGTGTGTGGATGCTGCGTTAGCTCCGCTGCGGCTACAGAGCATCCGCATACATTACATCGAAGCTTCGTTGATTCTCGCTCAATCAGAGCAGATGGCGGTTCGGCATCGAGATCTCGTTCTCACTCAGATGAAAGTGCTGGGGTTAAGATGAACGCCAAGAAATGTGTGCTTTCTCCGGCTCAGAGAACCACTTATCTGGGCGTGGTGTGGGATTCGCTCATGATGCAGGCTCGTATGGCACCTGCTCGGATCGAGTCGATCCTCACCACAGTCACGAGGGTGAACGAAGGCCGGTCACTCACTGTGAAGCAGTTTCAGAGACTGTTGGGTCTGATGGAAGCTGTGTCCAGCATGATACCTATTGGCCTGCCTCTCTCTCTCTCTCTCTCTCTCACACACACACACACACACACACACACACACACTCTCTCTCTCTCTCTCTCACACACTCTCTCTCTCTTTCGCTTTCTCTCTCGCTCACACACACACACACACACAAACTCTCTCTCTCTCTCTCACACACACTCACACACTCTCTCTCTCTCTCTCTCACACACACACACACACACACACACACACACACACACACACACACACACACACACACACACACACACACACACACACACTCTCTCTCTCACACACTCTCTCTCTCTCTTTGCTTTCTCACACACACACACACACACACACAAACTATCTCTCTCACACACACACACATCTCTCTCTCTCTCTCTCACACACACACACACACACACACACACACACACACACACACACACACACACACACACACAGAGGGCCGCTGGAGTTTGATATGGATTTCATTTCTCATTGTGAAAACACAAAGCGGGCACGTTTATCAGGGCCGGGCACAGCAGATGAGCATTTATTTGTGTCATTGTTCGCTGGGTGAATCTGTCATTTAACACAGTTTGGAGGGAATGCAGACGTTTTATTTTGGGATTGTTTGTTTATGGAGAAAACTGCTCATCAGTTTAGTATGAATGTGTAATGCTGCACAATGTGCATCACATCTACTTCACACGATATCTCGCGGGTCTTCAGACCGGGATGAACATACCATCGATGGCGGAGAGCAGGACTCTGGAGTGATCGTAGGCGATGACGTTTGCGTATCTGTTCTTTGGTTTGTTGACCTCCAGGTTGGAGTGCTCCCACGTGAACTGCTGACCGGGATCGATCGACTGAGGAGAAAGAGGAATATGGATTAATGATTGTGTTAATGAGCTCACATCAGCATCAGAGCTAAACACGCTCACACAGACTCGGGTTACAGTCGTATGGTAACATACTCTGAGCGTCTCACACTAATAATATCCGTCTGAAATAGAAAGACGCGGCTATGATCAGCATTCACGTCTGTATTAATAGAGCGCGACTGTAAGACGTCATCGAGTGAGAGCGTTCAGAAATAAACACTGCTGCTGGGTGGAAACACGCTTTATTAACAACTGACCTGACATCCACAAAATGAATCAATCAATGCATATATCATCCATTTATGAGCAAATTAAATCAAAGTCATGATATTCAACAAATATAACATGAATGAATGGATTAACAGATTAATTAATACATATACAAATTAAACAAATGCATGAATGGGGTAATTTATGCACAGAATAATGAATGATTTAATAAATTAATGCAATTATAATCATTTTATGGATGAATGAATAAATGAAAAAAAGGAAATTAAATGAAACAATGGACTAGCTAATGAATAAATGAATGAATGAATGAATGAAAAGAAAAAAGAAAAGTGGACAAATGAATTAAAGCATCTAATGTAAAAATGCAGAAAGAAAGAAAGAAAAGGTGAATCAATGAATGAATAACGAATAGATACAATGCACTGAAAATAATATAGGGATCATTGAGTGAATGAATGAATGAATAAATGTGCAAATTAAACGCGTGACTGGAGTAACTAATGTACAAAATAATGAATAAAATAAATGCATGTAACACTTTAATGGATGAATGAATTAAAGCATGTATAATTCATTTATAGATGAGTCAATTAAACATGGATGAATAATGAACACATTAATGAATGAATGAGACGAACAGACAAAAATTAGGAATCGACAAGTGAATCAATGAATTAATGAATAATGAAAAAATTACATGCATGAATGAACTAACTAATAGAACATATGAATGAAAGAAAGGTGAATTAATAATAAATATATGTGGCGAGTGGGGCGGGGCCGAGAGCCGTGGGAACGGAGTGAGGCCGGTGGAGTAAATGGTAATGAACGACACCTGCGCCACTCACCGGTCTCGAGTCTCACGGAGGAGCTTCGGAAGGGTTAAATGAGGAGTGACGACAGTGGAAGACGAGAGAGGACCAGGCCTGGAATTTTAGTTTGTGTTTTGTGTGCGGCAGTCGTCCATGAGGGGCTGCCGCTTTTCATTTGTGTTTGTTTATTTTATTATTAAAGTAATTAAATGTTCGCCGGTTCCCGCCTTCCTTCTTCCCGTACTTACGAGCTGTGTTACAATATATAATATGGACTGAAGAAAATAAAGAAAGGGATCACTGAATGAATGAGTGAATTAATGCATGAACGAATGAATCAACCAATTATCCAAATTTTGCCATAAGTTAAATATATTAAGTTTCTGAAATATATAAATCTATTGTAGAAACAAAATTTCCTGTAAAGCTGCTTTGCAACGATTGTATCGTTATACAAATAATTTGAATTGAATTGAATGAATGAATTAATGCATGGATGAATGAATACATGAATGAATGCATGCATGAACGAATGAATGAATAAATGAATGCATGCATGAACGAATGCATGAATGAATGAATAAATTAATGAATGAATGCATGCATGCATGAACAAATGCATGAATGAATGAATGAATAAATGAATGAATTAATGAAATGAATAAATGAATGAATGCATGAAGGAATGCACGAATGAATGAATGCACCAATGAATGAATAAATGAATGAATGCATGCATGGAACAAATGCATGAATGAATGAATAAATGAATGAATGCATGAAGGAATGAATGCAGGAATGAATGCATGAACGAATGCATGAATGAATGAATGCAAGAATGAATGAATGCATGAGCGAATGCATGAACGAATGAATAAATTAATAAAATGCAATGATTTTGTATCGTAAAAAGTGCTATACAAATAATTTGAATTGAATTGAATGAATGCATGAAGGAATGAATGCACGAACAAACGAATGAATGAATGCATGAACAAATGCATGAATGAATGAATGAATGAATAAATGAATTAGTAAACGAATGCATGGATGAATGAATTAACGAATGAATGAATGAATAAACAAATTAAGAAATGAATGAATGAATGAATTAGTAAACGAATGCATGTATGCATAAATGAATGAATGAAATACATTAAGAAATGAATGAATGAATTAGTAAACGAATGCATGGATGCATAAATGAATGAATGAATGAATGAATGCATGAAAATGAATGAATTAATTAATGACAATGAATGAATGGATACATGAATGCATTAATTAATTAATGAATGTATTAATTATTGTATGCATGCATGAATGCATGAATAGTCGACACATATGATGCGTGTGATCTTCCTGCCGCTGCCGCTCCTCTTTGCATTTCTTCAGGAAGTCACACGATTGAAGGTTTGAGCGCCGAGCTTCTTAAAAACAGGTGTGGGTCTGAAAGAGTGCGGGACGAGTCTGCCAGTGAAAGAGCTTTTGTGCACAACACGACCTCGGCGTCAGTCTTATGTGCAGTTTGCAATTTTTTCCCATTTACTTTAATAATGAAATTATTCAGTCTCCGCAGTGTCTTTTGAAAATGAAAAGATGATACGCATCTGCCTGCGAGCCCAGCTCTCCGCGTTGACAAATTTCAAATTACAGTTTTCAGAGGAGCGTTGAATGAATGAAAATTGGTCCCGTAAGCGAAGAGGGGAAAGTAATGTCTTCATGCCTTGAATAGATTTTAAAGGATCATGCAGAGATGTGCTCCTTTTCAAACGCTGCTTTTGTCCACTGATGTGCCCTTTCAAACGAGAGCAGATGACTGCAAACAAATCACAGCCCCACTTGGACAAATTACACTCAGAAATAGCAAAACGATAAATGCAGCGAGACTGTAAAGAGCCGAAGCAGATATGTCACATTCAACGAGAGACGAGGAGATGCTGCTGTTTTAGCAGTACAGCACTGGCGCTTGTTTGGGTAACTCTACAATAAGCAATCGGGCCTAGAAATGAAGAAGCGTACATTGACAGCGGTGGTATTTTTCTGTCAGGGCGAGTCGCCGCGCCATAAAGCGTCGCTAAAGATGACAAATCTCCAGTTAAGCCACGTCATTCTGCCCAAATCTGTTGGAACATGTCGCACGCTTCATTGTGCTGCAGAAATGACTTTCTGTGCCTATGCAAAGGGGCCCCAGAAGGACAGTCCTGTGTGCTTGAGCTCAGGCCTGGCGGGCGCTTTGGCAGAGCTCCACGGCTGATCTCATGCTCGGGGGAACCGCAGACCAGGGACCCGACGGCAGAGTCTCTCGGCCCAAAACACATCACCAAACCGACTTGTGTTTTGCCCTGCGATCTCACCGGCGGAGATAAGGAGATTACATCCAGAAAAATCCTCCCTGACCTTTCCTACGCCGGCGCGGTAACTGACAGCCATCAGGCGGCACTGTGAGCGCGACTGATACGATTCAGCAAACGTTCATCAGGTCAGACGCGCCGAGCGACCGCGTGAACAGCAGCGATCCGTATGAACACGTGTGCATAGAGGCGTTGCTATGCGGTTGCCAGGGCGTTTCTTTTTAAATCAGTTTGAGATACACTCATAGCGATGCTTGACTTCCAGTAATAATGTTGAAAAACATTCACGTGTTCGTTTTAAACCTTTTCACATTTTACATATCTTCCAAAAGAACTGAAAACCTTGGATTCAAATACGATAGTTTTGTCGTTGTTTGTTTAAGAAAAAAAAACACACCCTTCATATTCAAATACCAGGTTTAAATTTGAGTCACTTAAATTGAAAGATATTTTCAGGAATGACAACTGCATACGGTAGTGATTCCACTAAACTATTGTTTTGTGTGTATGGACCATAATTCACTCTCAAAATGGCAATGACTGGCATCATGGCAACATTCTGGCATCCTCTATTTTTGTTGTATTATTTGTCATACCATATTCTCTCACTATAGTAATATTATAAGACTTGGGGCTTGATTTACTATGAGCTTGTGCAGCACAAACCCTCGTTTGGCGTTAAAACTACTGTCAGGATTTACACGCAGTGGGAAGGCATGGGCAGTTATTGGATATGCATTTGTAGGAGTTTCCCTTTCGATCTGTACATTTATGGGAAGAGAGTATTTAAATGAATCACGCAATGTGATTTACTAATTTACTTAGGATAGCAAAGTCCACTAAAGGAGGTAGAACTTTTTCATATCTGGCTCCTAAACTCTGGAATAGCCTTCCTGATAACGTTCGGGGTTCAGACACACTCTCTCTGTTTAAATCTAGATTAAAGACACATCTCTTTAGCCAAGCATTCATATAATGCATCTCACAATCTTGTACTGCCAGTCTATTAACATCCCGTGGTACCTAGGAATTACACAAGCTTCAGTCTGGATCCAACCCTTAAACGATCTGAGATGACCAAACACCTGAGAAGAGACGATGACAACCCCTCGGAGGACCTCAGAGGAAGCCAACCATCAGCGATTATACTGACTTAACCAAAGTCTGCCATAAATGGAGGATCAGCACCTGGAGACAACCTCTACAGCCCTGACCGTCAGCGGAGTCTAGGACACATAGATGAGCCCCAGAGACAGATCTCCAGTGAGGACCTCGTCACCTAGACATCCATCGGGGAAAGACCCCTGGAACCAGTGGACCACTTACACTGACTTTGCTGCAGTTGGAACAAACTACTGATTCGTCTGGCCGGAGGGGAACTGGCCCCCCGACTGAGCCTGGTTTCTCCCAAGGTTTTTTCTCCATTCTGTCACCGATGGAGTTTTCGTTCCTTGCCGCTGTCGCCTCTGGCTTGCTTAGTTGGGGACACTTCATTTCCAGCACAATCATCGACTTGATTGCACAGATATTATTTAAACTGAACTAAGCTGGACAATGCCATTACTAAATTCAATAATGAAATGCATTCAGCTGATAATTGAGTGTTAAATCCTGTCATGTTACATTATTGACACAATTTGCCTATTTTGATATTGTGCAGTGCTTTTTTTTAACAATTTGTATTGTTAAAAGCGCTTTATAAATAAAGGTGACTTGACTTGACTAAGATTTGCGCTTGTCAATTGACAGGTATTTGTGGCATCATTTAACGTCCAAAAAAGCATGTCTTAAAGCAGACGGTAATTTGTGCTGCTTAGATTGCGCTGGTTATTATGGAAATGATGTTGCGTCTGTGTTCTTTAATCTAGTAAATCACCCGCAGTATGTTCCCCTCCCATATGCATTTTTATGGAATTATCTAACAATAACTTGCCCTGTTTAGAAAAAAATCTGCCCTCGCTATGCGATTTTAACTAAACCATCATCAGCTGAGCTGTCTTCTTTGAGCATGCTCTTAAAAGGTTGCCATGTACACTTATTATAAACAACATTTATTGAGCATATTTGTGATTGTTGCTTTGCTCAGCTCATAAAGCGATCCAGCTGGTGGAGTTCATAAAATAGGCAGGTCATGATATTTGGATATTTGTCTTAATTCCCAGATAAAGCGTTTGGACTTAAGTTTATTATTGGCTTGCTCTTATTTGCTACTCTCTAGAAAGACCTGACAATATTTATGAGTTAAGACATACCTCCTTCTCCGTGATTTCTTGCACTGTGCATACAGAGAG
Organism: Gymnocypris eckloni scoliostomus; assembly: GCA_027564155.1. Classification (NCBI taxonomy): domain Eukaryota; kingdom Metazoa; phylum Chordata; class Actinopteri; order Cypriniformes; family Cyprinidae; genus Gymnocypris; species Gymnocypris eckloni. Next base: position 285,803 of record CM050413.1, on the reverse strand, counting down.
ACTCAACTCTGATACATATTTAAATATGGAGCTGGCCATTAATAACTCTGTCTGCTCTATTTCTATGTGACTAATCAAATATAAATAAGTGACACCGATCATGCGACTCAAGATACTCTCTGGATCATCTCAAACCATGTTGATCACCAACTCAGACAAACCAAATACTCCGACACTTTCAAATTAATTTTAATCTTTCACTCAAATTGTTATGCTGATAATATAATTTGCATTTATATAAGAAACCAGTGGTTCTCAACTCAGCATACATCTGAGGAGCACAAAAAGGCTTAAAATCACTTAAATAGAGGCAAAACAAGGCTTAAAATAAACTAAAAAGCTAAACGTGACCTAGCATCATGTTTCTTATTGTAATTAGTTCCTTTAACACCAGCCATTTTTATTTAAGAATCAGAATTAAAATATCTTATTTGGTAGAAATTGCGTTTTTAAGTAAAATACAATTGTAAACAAATGTCCAGAAAACATGAGGTAAATTATTTGTCTATCAAAAATAAATGAGTGGAAAGTTTATAAATGCTGTATCAAAAATATCTTGGGGCACCTTCAAATATGTGTCTTTGACAACGGGGGCAAAACCATGTTTTTTCAAGCAGTAAGTAGTGAAATGGCCGACCATTACCTCATACTCCTGTGAAAACTTCAAGTTGTCATTTGCTTTCAGGCGTTCAATGTGATCGGCCAGCTCCATGACCGGAATGGGAGGGTGACTAGCCATCCCTGCAGACAGGAGACAAACAAAGAGTCCCGGTGTTAGAGCTAGCACACCAGAGCCTACGCCGAGAGATGGGCATGGAGGATGAGAGGTTTTATTCGGCCTGTATGATTGAACGAAGCAGCCACATGCTCGGAGAGAATGGACACAGAGCATTCCTAATGAAGAGAGGAATGTTATTCGGTTAACATGGTGGAAAGATGGAATAGAGAAGAACGTTAGGGGCTGGATATATAAGTTTGAGTCTAAAGGATGCGACATATCAAACCCCGCCTCCTGCGCTGAGGCAAAGCGGTGTGAGGAGATGAACGCGTAAATAAATGAGTCAGTCCAGAGTGGAAGTGAAGGGAATGAACAGACACAGTGGCATATGTAGAAACAAGAACGACTAACTTGACAAATGGAGGTTACTGGGGTAAACCGATGTGGCTGAACCTGCAAAGGAAAAGGGGATGGGGATAAATCATACTAGCTGACGTTAAAACAAGCAAATGTGGTGATCGGTCGCTATCGGAACTAAAACAAAGAGGCAGTAGAAACAGTCGACGAACCCATCTCTACGTTTAGTTGTTAGTAAAACGAATTCACACATGCTAATGGCTAACGGACGATAAACATGCGGAAATGAGGATAACACGTTCGGTACAGAAACAAGAAAATAGACACACAAATGTAACAAGGATAGAGAAGATGGCGTGCATGTTTATCATGCACATGTGTGTCTGTTCTCTAGGGGCTTCAGAAGATAAATTCTATCTGCGAGAGAGTTTGTGTTTGCACTGCAGAGGATGCTTTTGAATATTCCAGCAGCAGAAGCTGCTCTCTGATAACCGGTTTGCATAACAACAGCCTGCGTGCCATAAGCTTGGACGTGGTGCTGCGGTTCTTTCATCTCTGGGCTGATAGAAGAGGGCATTAGCTAATGGAGGCAGCAGGAGAGAGCTGCCATCCACTGCCTCTCAAGACCCATTACCAGCCGCGGTGACAATGAAACTGCCATTCGGAGAAACGCATTGGAGCGACATCAAGCACCCTCAAGATGAAAATTGAGATGGGGAGGGGAGGAGGAGGAGGAGGAGGGGGTGTGTGACCGCACGACGGCATCAAGGGTTTGAAGAGAAGAGGGCTAATGCAGAGGCCGTTCTCACTGAAGAGAGAGATCTTCAGCTGTCGAGAGCTGCATTCAGGCTGCCTGAAGGGAAAATGGAGGATGCAAAGCTTCTCTAAGAGGCTGTTTGTGAAAGGGGGGCACGAGTCCGCTAATAAAGAGTCGCTGAGAGGATTGAGTGCATGGAACATCGCTCTCCAAACCGTGTTGCAATGCAAACCCAACATGTCAAATATTATCATGAATATCAAAACGAACGGCAATGCTGTTCGAATTTTCGAATTCAATGGCAACGTTAACAATTATTTGGGCACTTGAGAAATGGTTCAAGAAGAAAACCAAGCCTGAGGTGGTTTGACTGGGCTCGCTTTAGCTAGTCTCCCAGGCTGACCTCTTGACGAGTGCCCAAAACCACTAAAGAGTGTACTATTTAGTCGTGACTAAACCGGGATAGTGGCCTGCTAAGACCACTGTTAGCTGTTTTTCTTCCCTTAGGTAAACAGGTGTTCATCAGTTCACACTTCCCAAATTGGTCACGCTAGCCTGCTTTCAAACACAACGGAAAGCCGAAACTTGATCCCCCAATAAAATATACAACAACCAGAGGAGCTTTACAGATTTTAGTTGGCAACAGATGTCACTCTGTAAGCTTCTATGAATTGTATTGTGTGGGAAGTGAGTTTTTGGGTTTGGCTGGTTGGCCTCCCAGTCAGACTGGTGCCCTAAACCCCTTTAAAGCCATCAAAACAGACCAGCCTAACCAGTTGAAACCAGGGACCAACGTTAAGACTGAGTGCTAATAATTAGTCTGAACAGAATCAATACGTTCTCAGTCTTACTTTCAGGATTCAAACTTGTATGGCTGGACTAAACAATTCCTGCAACCAGCCGCAGCTAGGTAGCAAAACCGGTCTGAGCCGTTTTTATCATAACAGTTTTCCTCCAGTCCACCTGTCTTGCTCTTGCAGTCCAGGTGTTTCTGACTGACAGACATATGTGTTTAGAGCTGGTCCCGCCGGCACCCGGTTCTCCTCTGAGAGACTAATGGAGCAACTGTTGTCACCGCTGTTCCGCCCCTCAGAAAATAAATCTATAGGTCTTCACGGCTGGCCGCTCTAGAACTGAGCGCACTTCACCTTGTTCACCAAGGTCAGGAGGGAGCAGTATTCACCGCTCGACAATTCCCTCATTCTTCTACGGCTCGTTCACAATACACTGCTTCAAAACACAACGGCCCACCTACGTGTGTGTGTGTCCGTGTCTGAATACAAATCAATTTTGAGAGCCACTGGCTCGAATATATATCTTCATGGTTTTCTTCAGCTGGCTTTGGTTGGCCACAGTCCTCGCTCTTCAGGTAAACCCACTGAGCTGTTATGAATGTGTTACGAGGAGTTCTTGGGTCAGCTGTAAAGCTGCAGACCCGGAGTCCGGAGGGATTTCTTGCCCTTCCGTCTGTCCGGGAGCCACCTGTCCTGTGCAATTCCTCAAGAGGAGCGTCTTTGTATCCCTGGCTCCATATGGCTTACAGACCCTCCCATTAAAGCTTTAATATGCTGAGCACTGCTTTGACATTTCTACACACAGGTCTGTTTGCATCCACTGACTCATTCAAGACTGTGTTTCTGAATGACACAGAGGTGTCTACAAGCTGACCAATGCAACACAGACATGTTCCCGAATCTAGTGAGATGCCTTGTTGCTGCATCTTAAATTGATGCTCTCGAGTCACTGAATTGATGGGCAAGTGCCACACAATTTGATAGACCATATAATCGACATTTATCTTGCTTACGGATTTACATATTTACTGAGCTTGACACAATGCATTCTCTGATTGCCTCTGTGAAGGCTGCAATGCTGCCATAACATTTAGCCAAAATTAAACATTTTCTAAGCTAACACAATATTGCTGTATAGATCTTGTGGAGCGTTCACGTCTAGAGTGCACCTATGAATGCTGTCTTTGTAGGCAGCTCACTAGGCTTTGGAACTTCTAGACCAGTGTTTCCCAATACTGGGGCCAGTTGCATAAACTTAGCCACCATGCTATGACTGTGTCTTAAGAACTAGTTTAACCAACTAGCAGTTGCCAAAGGGTAATCAGTCTTACTTTTACAATACAAGAACAATCTACTTTTTCATGACATCATTTAAAAAGTTATGACCAGCCTTGAAGAGAAAAAAACAAACAAGTGACTAACTTTTTAAGACTGGTCTAAACTGTTAATGCAACCGGCACCTGATACCAGAGTTCCCCCAATAATGCACATTTTGTACATCTCCCTAATCCAGTGGTTCTCAATTCCAGTCTTCGTACCCCCCCACCCCGCTCTGCATATTTTGCATGTCTCTCTTAGTTAACACACCTGATTCAGATAATCAGCTCGTTAGAAGTGCGCTCCGTGCATGAACTGTGTTCCGATTGACATGCTCCCTACACAGTGTCCATTGCTCCCTACTCCCTGAGCAGGGAAATCCGTTGAAGTTTACTTCACTTCTGAACATTCATTCATGGATTTTTGCTGCGCAACGTCTTAACCCACGGACGAGTGTGACCTCACATACCTCTGTAAATATATACTATTTAAATTCATGTCTCGCACACTTCAATGCACTTTGATTGGAATATATACGTTCGCTTTGAACTGAATCATAGCGGAGTAATGTCCACTTCGCAGGGCACTTATGTTCGAATAGAACAAATGTCTGAAGTGATAAAAGTAACATACGAAATGTGCAATGGACGTGAGGACTGGAATTGAGAACCGCTGCTCTAATCAAAAGCATCGCATTCAACACATCAGCCTGTTACTAGAGACCCTTAAAAAGCTGGGCATGTCAAATAATGGAAACATCCAACATATGCACTGTTGAGGGCACCAGGGTTGGGAAGCACTGCTCATGATTCAAGCATATCTATGCCTAGAATCAAAGTCTTTTGAAGTTGTCCAGGACACCCTGGTTCAGACTCAAGGAGCTGGCTGATGGTTTGTGTTTGATGGTGAAGATGAGGATGATGGAGCTTGGCGCTCTTACCGGGAGTCTGGAAGTTCATACGGCGTAACTCCACGGGGTCTGTGGGGTGATGGGAGGGCAATTCTTTACCGCTGGGCAGACTGCCTTTCCTGGCCTCTGACTCTGCTCTTTTCCTAAAAGAAATACATCACATACTTCAGGACAAACCTGTGTTTGGACAATCAGAGCAGCACTGCAAGAGGTCAAGCACACACGCTCGTGATGCACATTTAAATGTGACACGTCCTGGCGTTGTGAGAGCCGCGAGCACCGCGTGTCTCAGGTACGGCTCTTCTGCATGCTCTCACCTGTCTGGTTGACTGCTCCAGTGGAAGCGGCGGGAGGGAGAACAGAGGGTTAGTACACAAAACAAACACAGATCTCCTTGTCACAAGAGCTGATATTCAGAGCGGCGTTGTATTTGGTAGTTTTCATCTGATCCGTTGTTTTAAAACACATACACACCCACTGCACCACTGATCCGTGACATAACATACTTGAGTCTTGTGTTTTTGTTTTAATAGTTAGTAAGGTAGTTATTAAGTTTAGGTATTGGGTAGGATTAGGGATGAATAATAAGCTCATATTGGATTTGGCATTAATATATGCTTAATTACTGCTATTATTCTAGTAATATGCATGCTAATAAACAACTAGTTAAGAGACCCTAAAATAAAGTGTTACCATATACACACATATATTCTTTATACTGCTTTAGCCCTTAGTCCAAAGCAGTTGGAGAAACCCTGATCAATCTGATAAGTAAAACTAATTATACAAAGCTGATTTGATTTAATTGTATTATATAGTATATAACCTTTTCCTAACATACGTGTTCCGTGTACATGTCTTGACAGCAGTAATTGCTCTCTTGTTTCTGTTTGTTTGTTCTGAATTGGTGCATCACAGGCAGCGAGTGTGTTGTGTTGTTGACATTGAAA
>CM050413.1:240000-275000 GCA_027564155.1 Gymnocypris eckloni scoliostomus | reverse complement strand
TCGGGATGACACTGGATTAACGACATGTTAGAGCGACCCTCGGTAAACACATCAATAACCTTCCAACTTCACTGCGCTTTAGTCTAGTTTCAGTCTCGCGCTTCACACGCAATAACGAGGGTCTCTCTGATAGACCGAACGGCCAAAAACAGCTCATCTTTTACTCTCTCTGTATGATTCTTTCTCCCAAGAGACACGACAGAGATATCTTGAAGAATGCTAGTCGCTCTTTTCCATGTAATTACAACCAATGTAGTCTGAGCGACTGTGTAAGTATTTGTCAATTTCGAGTGAAATTTCCCTTTCATAATGACAGACAGCTATTCTAGAATCCCCAACACAGCTATAATATTCACTATCACAATATATTTCTCAACCAGCATGGGCTTAAATATGACATAAATGGGTAACACTTTATTTCGATAGTCCACTTTAGATATTCTACTAACAGTAAGTAACGTTGCACCTACATCTAGACTACAGTCATTAGAGTATTAGTAGACTTAATATCTTCTAACACTTTACTTTGATGGGTCCACAACATACGAGAAACTTTGCAAGTATATGTATACTTATTCTACTGACCCTAAACCTACCCTACTGAGAGTCAGTAGACATATAGTTGCAAAGTTACTTATAGCAAGTAGAATGTCTAAAGTGGACTATCAACATAACCTTTATTTTATATGTGTATTACCTTTATGCATTGGTATTTACAGAAACATCAGTATCGGGGGTCTCACGATATTTCACTTCAGTTAGCATTTTCCATTTTGTCGTATCAGAAAGTATAACTGTGTATCAGTGATATTAAATAACCCTGTAATGCACATAACTAGGTACACATATATCAATGTTTTGCATATTCTTGTTCTTTAGATTAGATTTTGAGACATGTTTGGTCTCTCTTGAATAGGTTATAGTATGTCTCGGTCACAAACATGATTGCTGTTAATTTTGTGTTATTTGTTATGTACTAATTAATTGCATTTGTTAATTTCACAAAGCACACGAAGAAAGCACGCAGGCTTGTCTTCAGATTGTAACCATCATTTCTGCAGCAGAAAGTGCCATAGAAAACTGATATCTGTCAACATTTCAGCGTCTTATCTGCTTATCTCATCTAATCAACCGCAAAATAAGGCCATTTATTTAGTTATGTTTCATTATTATTATTATACATTATTTTACACATTCTTGACTCATTAAAAAAAAACAAAAAAAAAAACATAACATATGCTCAACATAAACACATATAAACTCCAATTATAAAGTGACACTAAATTGTGATCATTTTAACTTCATGTCAATAGAAGAAGAATGTGCACAATATTCATATATGTACATGCAATGTGAACCAGAGACCAGTTTTTGTTCATTGAGATTAACTGAACTGACATTGAGGGTTCTGGAACCAAAAACGTATCGTGGTCCATGACACTAAAGCAGGATTTATACTCTCGCCTGGCTCCGCTTCGCGAGCCTCCACTGATTGCACGTGTGCACCTTCCCAAACGCACGAGGCTATTATACTTGACGCTTTCGCCGTTGAGATATTCTTTGAAACGACAGGGGCGACGAGGAGTCATTTTCCTCTAAAACCATCGGGAATCACTGGTGAGAAGAAGTCATTTACCGGTACAAGACTTGATGAATGAGATGAATTAACTATGTCTTTATGAACTGATTAAAATACTCTTAAGCTTATTTGGGTTTAATTTCGCATCAAACACAAGACAACTTTAAGCAAATAGTGTATAAATAGTGTCTACATTACTTCTAATTCTATTTTTATATATTACAATAAAACGTACTTGAATTAAAAAGCCTAGGACAACTTATGCAAAAAACCACCAAAAAACGATGTTTTCGTCAAAGCGTCAATAAGCACCTGATGGTAGAGATCGACCGATATATCGGTTTACCGATATTTTTCCCGATATTTAAGCATTTTACCATAATCGGATATCGGTTTTGTAAAAATATCGGTTATGCATATCAGTTATCGGGTACATAAACATGAAAATAATTGGTATCGGTAATAAAAAAATCAATATCGGTCGATCACTACCTGATGGAGTTTGAACTGTTTCTGTTTCACACAGATGCCAGCACAGACGTGTATGTTCGGCTAGAATCGCCCAGAACTCGTGCATCCTCAGAAACAGAGCCGTGTGGAAAGTTACAAAAAATGTTGTGCACACCACTACGTGAAAAGACGTCGTGCGCACTCAAAGCTAAATTACGCCAACATCGCGATGACGTCATATTTGGCGAACTTGCGGACGCTTCGGGTATAAATCAGCCTTAAGACCTCCGCTTTTGTTAGAATAAGTACAAAAAAAAGATGAGGAGAATTAAAAATTGGACCAACTTTGCAATTTTTGCACCACTTGAGATGGAAAGACTCAACAGAATAATTGGTAAATGCAGTCCGATAAATGGGAAAAGATTAAAGTGTCATACAGCCCATGGTGCTTCTCTCGTTAAACTCAAACACAAAGCAGAGCCGGTACTCACTTGACTTTCTCAGCCGTCTGAACAGTGGGCAGCTCGACCGTGACCATGCCGTCTGAGCTGGTCTTGCCGATCAGGTAGGGTTTGGTGCGCAGTATGTCAGGCGCTGTCATGGTGGAGACGCGGTGCTGCAGTCCTCCGGCGCTGTTCCCACGATTGGTGAGCAGGAAGGAGTACTGCGTCTCCGGCTGAAGGTTGGTGATGAGCTTCTGCATCTGCTTCCCATCCACCTCCACGCTCTGTCCGTTATCGTATAGGATCTACGAGGAACCGCCATACTTTAAGCAGTTTTAATGTGATAGCTGGAGCTAGGGATCCAAAACCTAGTGAGCAGTCTCTTTTGGCAGAATCTTAAGGGATGCTTCAAAACTTAGGCAGCATTATGAAGATCTTATTTTGCCAAATATGAAATCATAATTACAGGTATCCATCACGCTGTCGTTAGTGCTAATCTGCATTAGCAGGTCCATTGTGAAAAAGAAGAAGATAAACAGTACATACTTACTGCAAATTAGCATACTAAGAGTATTTATTATGAACTGCATCAAATGTTTTCAAACACTTAACTGCATTTTACTTGCAATTAAATGAAAACGAATCATAGTTTAAATAGATACTAAATGCACAGTTGAACTTTAGTGTTTTTGACCCACTTAAGTAGGACTTAAGTACATTTGTATATGCAATTTCATAATTTGTTATGTTATCTTTGAAATATGGATAAAGTACTGGGAAGCATTTATGATAAACCAAAATATACTTTAATGACATGTATAGTGTAACCATGTGTTAGTATATTTAGTGCAATTTAATGGATTTAAAATCTATACATTTGATCTATACATTTGAATAACACACCACAGTTAAAATGATAATCAGGTTCTATACATGTGCTTTAGTAAAGAGTGTTAGTGTTAGTCAACACATCAAAATAAGTGCACTTCGTTAAAACACAACAAAAGATTCATAAAACATAACGATTTTAAATGAATGTAACAAAGTAAAACCTTTAATTTGACACTATTAAAAAGTCGCTTTTCATTTTTTGTTATTGTTTTTAAATATACTACAAGTGCCCATTCAATACAATTAAGCGCACTCATTTTTCCCAAAGGGAAGCTGGCTATGAAGACGGTTTCTGGCCCACAGAACCTCACGCGGCTACAAGGGATAGTTCACACAAAAATGTAAATTATGTCATTCATTTTTAAAGGCGAAGGAAATACAAATAATGACTTTATTCAACTATTCGTCTCCTCAATGTCACCCTATAGTGCCATTTTGGAGAGTATCACATACATAAACAACGTATTTGTATGCGGATACGTTGTTTTTATGTTCAGATCAAAGCGTAAACAATGTAAACAGCGTATCCGTGTACGGTGCTGCTGACACAGGACAGCAAACGTTGTTTACGTATGTGATACTCTCCAAAATAGCGCTAAAGGGTGACGCAGAGACTTGAATAAAGTCGTTATTTTTGTTTTCTTTGCACATATAAAGTATTCTCATAGCTTCGTAAACTTACGGTTGAACCACTGACGTCACCTGGATTATTTTAACGATCTCCTTGCTACGTTTATTGGCCTTGATCGTGTTATGATCCTTACTGTCTATGGATTGTCAGCTCTAGGAATGCATCAACAATATCTTAATTTCTGGTCTGAAGATGAACAAAGGTCTTACAGGTTTGGAACGACACGAGAGTGAGTCATTAATGACATAATTTAAATTTTTGGGTGCACTATCCCTTTAACAGTTTCTCGGCGTTTCTCACCGTAAACGGCTGGGCAGCGTTGTAGTTCTCGGGAATCTCCCACGTCAGCAGCACCGAGGTCTTCATGGCAGCTCTCACGTGGAAATTTTTTGCAAACACTGCTAAAAGAAAGTCGGGGCAGATGAATTAGATAAACAGATTCACAGCGTTTGGTTTCGCCACCTTTTAGGATGGCAGCTTGTCAACATCAGCCTTACCTGCCAAGAACTTTGCCCGCTACCTCATAAGGACTAGCCCAGAGCTCCAACCTTACCTGCAGCTTACCATCGACTCTCCGCAGGATGCTAACTGATCCCAACTAGCTACGCTAGGGGCATTTTCAGATTCGGTTTGGTTCTGAAAACCAAACTCTTTCTCACAGTTGACTTAAGGTTGTAGGAGAAGGCAAACAGGGCCGAGAGGGTGTTGCGAGCCTCCTACCTTGGTTGATGGGTTGCGTTCTGAACTGGACGCTAGGACTGTAAGGACTGGGGCCCTTACTGGTGAAGGCACACATTTTAATATCGTACGTGGTGTCTGCTTTAAGGCCGTCCAGCGTGACGGTGGACTCGGGTGCTGTGATGAACAGTTCTGAGGGGCTACGAGGGCTGTTGATGTCTTTGTACTGAAGGGCGTATTTGATAATGGCTCCGTTGCGCTCGGCTAACGCCACAGGCTGCCAGCTGACCTGAATGGTGGTGGTCGTGCTACTTTGGGCTACGATGCCTTGTGGGTAACCGGCAGGAGTGTCCTCGGGCGTGGTGATCTCCTTCACCGTCTCCTCTCCGAAACCCACCCTGTTGCGTGCCGAGAGGCGGAAGGTGTAGGATGCCCCCTTGTGGATCTCTTTGGTGGTGTAGTGGTTCTCGCGCTCAGAGAACTCGATGATGGTCAGGGGCTCCACGTCCTTGCGGCCGAATCGGAGCCGGTACCCTTGCAGCAGGCCGTGGGTGTTGGTCGGCGGGTGCCACTGCAGTAATGCCGTGCCCATGTTCGTTGGACTCACCATGAGACGAGGCTTTTCCGGAACTGAGAATGGACAGATGGTACATAGAAACATACGGCAGGGTTTAGAGGTGGGCGACTGGACCCGAATCTAATATCACAATATGTGTCAACATGTATCGATATAGAGCACAATATAGGCATTTAGTGCTGGAAATACAGTTATCATGATATGGAAACCAGTAAAATCTCACAATTACAATATCACAGTAATAACCAGGGCTTGACATTAACACCCACCAACCTGCCAAATGCGGGTGTATTTCAGCAGTGGTGGGTAACACAGTCACTCCTACTAGCCACTTTGGCTGGCTGAATTATACAGCAACAGAGCTCGACATTAACGCTCATTAAGTGTAATTATGGCCGGTGAAAATACTGAATGGCTAGTAATTTTGGAAAACCACTAGCCACAATGGCTGAGCTGAGCAAATAAGTTAATGTCAAGTCCTGGCAATAACTAATGCTGGATTAACTAATTCAAGAAAGAGTAAAGTACAGCAGCTTAGAGGTCAATGATATGACCAAAATCTTGTGTCAGTATACGAGTAATTTCATAATAACAATACATATATAGCAATATAGTTACATTACCCAAATAATTGGATACCCCCTAATTTCGATATCAGCACAAGAAACAAATGCTATCTTATATAGGGTACATAAATGCAACTCAAGTTGTATTTATTTATAATGTTTTATACAAAACAGATTGTTTGAAAGCAACTTCAGTGCAAAAAACGAAGAAAATCAGTGTTAAATTATGAAATCAATTATGCAACTATTTTAGTTTCAGCTGTTAAGCAGCTCTACAAAAGACAGTAGTGTCATTATTCAGCTCAATTCAGATTCACTTCAGTTCAATAATAATGCATGCAAAAAGGATTCAGTCAAGAGCAATGAGTGATTTTCTCTTTGTCTTTTGTTGTTTGATTACCATCAATGACAGACAACAGCAGGCATGTAAGGCTGCTGTCACTTTAAGACCTAACGCATGGATCTAATGTATTGATATACAGAGGATTTTCTCCCAACTGTTTGCATTCACTTAAGACATGGCTAACAACGCTTAACTAAATAATACTGCAATTTTATGTGAATTTGACCATTTGTGTGCAATAAGCAGGAGATAAACTCTATTCGGACAATGTACGACTACCAAAATGCTACCAAACTTTGCTTCTCGCTATAAGCAGTTTAAAATCACTTGAATGTTTAAACTGACAAAAGGTTAAAATGCATGCAAAATGCTACATTATCTTGATGATGCAGTGCTACAATATCATCGTGCAATGCAACCAGAGACCAGAATCTAAAAAAGTGGTTCTCAACAGCAAAATAAATATACATCCAGCTTTTAAACTCTTAAAATGGACATGAAAACGCATCTTTTTTGATGTGAAAGGTTGTGTGTCCAATCAATCTCTGCAAATATTTATTTAAAGTAAAACAAAACTATCCAAGGTGAAACAGAATATAATTAGGATGATGGTAAACGTAGGTCAGCAATGCATCGGCTCTGAAGTTAAAAAAGCAAAACCAGTTTAGACTCACAGATCCATTGCTTGAAGTATTATAACGAAAATCATATCTTAAAATGAAAAGAAGCAGGCTTTTGCAATCACATCATTTTAAACCATAAACTCCTGGAAAGTTCAAGGATCCAGTGAACGAATCCAAATGCTTAAAACAGCGCTAATGCAGAGAAAACACGGCCGATTTAATCAGCGATTACAGAGAGAATAGTGACTTACGTCCAGATGTGAGTACAATTATTATTTTCAGCATTTATTTGGCTTAAAAGCAAGAGTGTTTATAATGAATGCTGGTCAGAGGTTTAGTGATTCTGAATGGAGGCGTATATTTAAGGCAGGAGGTTTAGTGGTCTTTGGTGTCTCCTGTGGTCATGTTTGGTATTGCAGCTTGACTTGTGCGAATTTGTATTGAAAACTTTTATTTATTTGATTATTGACTGATTGATTGTGGCACTATACATGCATTGTGAATTATTAAAAAGTACTTATTTATTTAATATAAATAAGTAAATAAATACAAAAATAAATAAGGGGGGGGGGTTCAGGTGAGTACCGGCACTTCTTTTTTAGCACTGCACAGATCTAACATACAGCCACCGATCCTCTTAATATTGCACTGCTGTATTGATTCTCCTAATTCTCCAGTCAAAAACCCTGCACGTTTGACAATTTGTAATGATACAATATAAATAGAAATCAACAGTGATACTGTGCACCTTTTCACAGTCATGTGCTCGAGGACAAAGGTGAAATAAAAGGCCTTTCAGGAGCTGAATAACAGCACAATTAGAGGTACAACAGAAAAGCGCCTGTACTTATAAGCGATTGTGCGTTTCGAGCTTTTCAGTGAAAATCGAGTATTCTTTTCTTTTGAAAAAGTCTATTTTGCCATTTTCCTGACGGGTTTTTCCATTATTTCCTCAACCCCTGTGAGCATTTCAAAGTCAGTGCCGTAGGTGAGTGGAATTACAATCGCCGTCATCACTGCGAGAGCAATTATAGGCATTCAGTCTTAATGGCTGCAGGGGAGAGGAGTGAGTCCACAGCAACAGAGGTAGAAATTGTTCTGAAGCGGCGTGAACCTACCGGCTCCGGAGGTGGTGACCAGCTTGGGTTTGCTCCGCGCTCCGTCACCTTTGGTCGTGTAAGCGGCGACTGTAACCGAGTACGTGGTCTCAGCCTGAAGGTCGGTGAGGATTAATTCCTGAAAAACAACAACAACAACAAAAATGTTTTTAACAAACAGCTTTTATTTTATTATTATATATATTTTTAAATAGCTCAAGAATGTGTTTGCTTACAAGTTTAAAATGGTACTAGTGCTGTCCAATATATATATATTTAAATACACACATGTGCATGTGTATATTTCAGAAAAATACAGGATGCTATGTTTATAGATTAAATATTTGTGCTGTCAAAAGATTAATCGCGATTAATCGCATCCAAAATAAAGGTTTGTGTTTACATTATATACGTTTGTATACTGTGTATATTTATAATCTATATATATATATATAAATAAATACACACACGTGCATGTGTATATTTCAGAAAAATACAGGATGTTATGTTTATAAATTAAATATTAGTGCTGTCAAATGATTAATCGCATCCAAAATAAAAATTTTGTTTACATTATATGTGTGTATACTGTGTATATTTATTATATATATATATATATATATATATATACATACACACGTGCATGTGTATATTTCAGAAAAAAAGGATGTTGTGTTTATATATTAAATATTAGTGCTGTCAAATGATTAATCACGATTAATCGCATCCAAAATAAAAATGTATGTTTACATTATATATGTGTGTATACTGTGTGTATATATATATATATATATATATATATATATATATATATATATATAAATACACACAAGTTCATGTGTATATTTCAGAAAGAAGATGATATGTTTATATATTAAATATTACTGCTGTCAAAGGATTAATTGCGATTTATCCCATCCAAAATAAAGTTTTTTGTTTACATTATATATGTGTGTATACTGTGTATATTATATATATATATATATATATATAAATACACACACGTGCATGTGTATATTTCAGAAAAATACAGGATATTATATTTATATATTAAATATTAGTAATGTCAAATGATTAATCGTGATTATAATCGCATCCAAAATAAAAGTTTTTTTACATTGTATATGTGTGTATACCTTATTATGTATATATAATTTAAAACACATGCATGTATATATTTCAGAAAAATATGTTATGTGTATATGAAATATATTTATATATAATATAAGAATATATTAATATATAAAAACAAACGTGTACATATTTTCTAAATATATACTGTATGTGTGTGCATCTATATGTATATAATAAATATACACAGTACACATACATATATTATGCAAACAACATGTTTTATATGCGATTAATCACAATTAATCATCGACAGCAATAGTCTGTACACATCAGGAATCGTTCACTAATAGAATCAGTGTGTCCTGTTTTGTGCTTTGCTTCTCTTGGATAAAATAATTAGCTAAATGTATAAATGTGTTGTTAGAGGTTCAAACACACATGCATTTGTTCTTACCCTCATTGTAATGTTCATGCATCTGGATTATTATTTTATAAATGTATGCATAATAAATGCCCACGTATTCTGCAATTATTTTATTTAAAACAATACATTAGAAAGACTTACTGTTGGGCCACTGAGTTATTCAGCTTCTTATGATAACATTATGAATAAAGATTTTAATATTTCTGAGTTTGCTTGAAAATGCAATTTTACCCTTTTGTTCAACTGCAAATTTATTCGGATTTGTGCGAGATAACAGATGCATTTCACAAGTATTTTGAATGAATGATTCAATGCCATCTTTAGGTGGTTACACAACATGACATTAAACATCTACAGGCCAGCAAGCAATGCTTGTGTATGTTTGTGAACGACGCCGCATGGCATGAAATAAAGCGCAAAGCTGCATAATTCTGTGATGTACTCACATGTTCGGCCGAATCATCATATTCCCACTGAAGCCCAGACCAGAGAGCAGCAGGAGGAGCAAACAAACAGACAAACAAGAAAAGACGTTCAGTTACACTTTGTTAAAGAAGACGCGAGAGAGTGTCAGATTATGTGAGAGATATCAGAGCAAGCAGATGCTGGTATGACGAATGATTCATAATTCTGGAGGATTCAAACAGCGTGTCGGTGTCTCGGCGTGCCACGCTGAGGTCAGGATGTGATGTGTGAAATCAGACGGGCTGATCTCATCACGCTGGTCATTGTCTAATGCGAAGGCACGTATAATCAAACAGATGTGTGTGTGATTCATGGCACTTCATCAATAACCTCACACGGGGAAATTAAAGTCTAAAGACAGCCTTTATGTCATATGGATCTGAAATTTTTATTTTACAATATATGTATTTGTGCTGTAAAACGATTAATCACGATTAATCGCAGCCAGAATAAACGTTTTTGTTTACATAATATATGTGTGCACTGTGTATATTTATTACACATATATAAAAACACGCACATGGATGTATATATTTAAGAAAAATATGTTACATGTATATATTAGATATGTTATAATATATATGAATATAAATATATGTACACGTAAATACATGTAGATATTTTCTAAATATATGCTGTATGTGTGTGTCTTATATATATATATAAATACATAATAAATATGCACAGTGCACACACACATATTATGTAAACAAAAACTTTTATTTTCGATGCGATTAATCGCAATTAATCGTTTGACAGCACTAATATATAGTGGGGTGCCTTGCTAACAAAATGATAATCAAATAAGCAGCAATAAATAAATACATAAATACATGCAGCATACACTTATTTATAATTGGCATCACTGCCATAAAAAAAACAACAAAGGTAACTTGCTCTAACCTCGTCCAAACTAGTAGACCATCTGTGACCAGCAATAAACCGGCACTATTCCCTCCCCCCCAATCATGTTTTGCATTGTGGGATTTATGGAAATGAACCCTACTTTCGGGTACCTAAGTAGTCAGCTCACCAGCAGGGGTGCGAAGTAAAGAATTACAAATACTCACGTTACAGTAATTAAGTAGTTTTTATCAGTAATGGTTCTTGTTTAACATAAATAACATAAATTATCCAAGTTTAGTTATCTTATTCTTTATTGCAAAACGCTAAAACTGGCACCGTTTTGGAGAAAAATGGGCTCTCATTTTAACCCTTATCATGCTGTGTGATAGTAAACTATGAATTTATAATGGTGTTTGTATTTGTACTGTGCTAAACATTAATGTTGTATGTGCAACAACAGCATGCTGTCTAAGTGGCCTTACACATGCTTTTACATTATTTCTTAAATGGGGATGATTGTACTGAGAATAACTTTCATCTTTTCTTCAACTGAATACTGTTTCTGTGTTGACAGTCACAGATAGATATTCTTCATTCTTTATGACAAACAAGATAATGTGAATTACAGAATGTACAATGTTTTCTTTTGTTTTATAATAAACGCTGTACACTGCAATGTTTTTTTATGACAGGGTAGAATCCACAGCTCAGTACTCACTACTCAATACTCATGAGCACTTTTAAATAGGCTACTCTTTTACTCTTACTCAAGTAGTACTTTTACTCTACTTGCACCACATTTTTTGAAAGGCAATGGTACTTTTACTTGATTTGTAAAACCACCACTGCTCACTAGTTTGCGAAAGTGTCCTAAAGTTCACATTTGTATGGCGGCCGAGAAAGCCACATGCAAATAGAAAAAGCACCAGCAAAGAGCTCTCTCGGCCACCGTACGTTTGGGTTCCTGACACACACACACACACAATCGAAAGAGTCGGGAGCTGGCTGTATGAACTGTGTCATAACCACAAAACTCGTCAAAGCCTGTAACGATTGACTTGAGAAGCAGTGCAGCTGTGCAGGTGGGTGCCTACCTGAGCGTCATCGATCAGGATGTCCTTGATGACAGGGTGCCCAACGGGTTCCCCATTAACCATCCTGACATAGTTCACCTGGTAACCACGGATCTGGCCGTGCTGCCTGTTCGGCACCGGCGACCGCCACAGCACTTTAACAGATGAGGAGTTGACAGCCTCCACCTCGATTTTACGAGGAGGGCCACTGGGCACTGAGAGAATTATGGGATAGAAGACAAAAAGGTCAAGCTTAAAGACGACACCTCCCGTCTGACCGGACGTCTACTCTGAGAAAGCGGTGAAGCAGACAAAAATCTAAAAAATGGGATCATACCATTAACAAGTACTGGATAACACTAATATCTCAACAATGGGAAGTCAAAAACAAAAAAGAGAGAGAAAAAAAAACAAAAAACAAAAACAATCCCCAAAAAACAGGTCACACAGCTGACCTTATTTTGTTCTGAAAAATGGGTTTAGTGGAGTCAAAATATGGAATAAGAACAAGCAAAAATAAGCCAAGAGGAGTGTTTCAGAGGTTTGAAGCACTCTAAACGAGTTTGGCTATGATAGAGTGAAGACAAAAAGAAAAACAAATGGGAAAATTTAAGAAAAATGTCATCAGCGTGGGACGTTAAAGAAGAAAAAAGCCCCATTTCTGAAGATTCACTGTCGATTTAGTCATTTTTTTCATGTAGGAAAATGAGTTTCACTTCATTAAAAAGCCATTGCATTTATCTTAATGAGAAAATGGGGAAAAAAACAGCAAGACATTTGGGATTGTTGGACGTTTAAGGTCGTCAGAAGAAAGTCTGATCAAGTAAAAATCTGAAAAATTCTCTCAAAAATTGTCAAAAAGGGGAAGGGGATGTTGGTTTGGTGAAAGGTCACAAAAAATCCTGGTTAGTAGAGTTAGTGCAAATAGAGGGAGCGAGAGGGGCGAGGGGTGTTAGGGTGCCTTGGGCAGAAGTCTGGCAGAACTGGGGTGTGTTTTAAGGACATAGACATTAGCATAGGGTCACAGTGGCGTGTGGGTAAGACATACCATCCTCCTCTGTACGGATTAGCTGAGGTAAACTCTCAGGGCCTTCTCCCGCTTCAGTGTGGGCGCTCACTGTCACACGGTATTCCGTCCATTTCTCCAAATTTTCCAACAGATAATGGTACTTTTCTGGCGGTATGTCCGAGACTTGCTGCAACGAGGTATCGTCGCCTTCGGTCGCCGCGTACTGGACGGCGTACTTGGTCATGATTCCGTTTTGGAGCTCCACGGGGGGCGGTTTCCAACTTACCAGAATGCTGGTAGAACTGTGACTAGTACACTTGACTTCCTGGGGCGGAGCTGAGGGCTCTGATTGGAGGATCAGAGGATTGTGGGAGGAGCAGAATAGTCATTGAATCGGATTTGAGCGGTTTTGGAGTTTGGTTGGATCCAGGTGAGGTTCACGGGGGTTGAGGTAAGAGGATTTTTTTGTTTTTGTGGTGGAGGTGGAGATGATGTTGATGGACAAACAAAAAAAACAAAGGGAACTTAAAATGACATCAAATGAGGATGAATCACAGGGACTACATTTATTCAAAACAAAAATGATAACATGAACATAAATTTAATGAAGCTTAAAAAAAAGAACAAAACGGGCAGAAATGTCACACACTTCTCATAAGGAGGTAGAAAAGATAAAATAAATTCACAAATTGTGCAGGGTGGGACTGGTGCAGACCCTAAAATTAAAGAACCTACCTTCGTAAATCTACAAATGTAATTTTCCCCTAAATATCCTAAAATAAGGGCTCATACTTCAACAGCAATGTGCAATATCTCAACAAGCCGCATTTAAATCGGGCTCTGTTTTCTCCAAGCAGTTACCATCAATCCAAAATTTCAAAGGTTGATGTGTCAGCTCTGTAAAAACAGTAAGTGCATTGCTCACCAACCTTTCCGAGGCCTGTTGGTTTGAGGTAAAAGCCTGGTTGGTCCAAGAGCTCATGACTGCGGTTTCTAGACTTAGACATGCAAACACTTGCCCTTCAAGATACTTACCTGGCATGTACTCAGAGGACCTCAGATTTATTCAGATTCTCTCAAATTGACAGTATGAAGCGAAACACAGTCAAGCTTGTCAGCATTAATTATTCATCAAATTAGGCAAGATTAATGAAGGAGTTGATCTAAAGATTTGGTTACAGTTCAACTTGAACGAATGAAGAATAAATATGAGGTCTTTAGGAAATGCAATTCTCTTTTCTAGCTACGTATCATTGCATTTGAGCTTACAACAAGGCTCCAGAGGGAACCTCTCCAAATTTGGTAAATCTTTCAAATGCAGTGTGGTATACAATAGCCATAGTCAAAAAACAAGGCACCCGGAAGCTGAACGACTACAGCCAAACAGATGAATAATTCAGTCGCATCTCTTACTTGGCTAATATATGATGCCAAATTCAACAAAGTGGCCTTGTCATTTGACTACATCTTCCACAAATTGACATTCATTCAAAAAAATGTGCGCTATCAAGGCAGAAAACAGAAATGCCTCCATCTCTCAAACATATCTCAGTGTAAACCACTGCTCAAACAAATTCAGGATTACATTAGCAAATGCTGTTAAGAAATGGAGGATTTCTGTTGTATTATGTGCTGCGCCTGTTCTTGAACCGCTGTGTTGAGGAAAGGCAGTAAAGACAGAAAGGGACCTACGTGTCTGAGGTGTTTCGGCTGAGATCTCATTCGTGTATGCGCCGATGCCGTGTTTGCTGCGAGCGGCCAGCTGACACGTGTAAGTAGTGAACGGCTTCAGGTCTTTCAGTAAATAGGTTGTGGTGGGCTCAAAGCTCACTCGTTTCTGAGGAAGGAACAAGAAAAAACAAACAGTTTATACAATCAACCAGAGCAATGAAATCAATTCTGGAATAAGTGAAGGCGTTTGCCAACGACAGTTCATGTTCGGACCTCCTCTTTGTCATCTCCTTTCTTATAGAGCAGCTCGTATCCGACGATTTGATTGTCCTGGCCCGTCTGAGTCGGGGGGTTCCACGACAGCAAGATGCTCGTCTCAGATTTGGCTTCGCTTTTGAAGTCCGTTGGTTGAGAGGGCACTATAATAATAGACATTATATAAATGGTAATTTCCATTGCATTCATTTTTCCTAATGTTTGTATTGTGAGAATACATTAGTAGACAAGCTTATTTCTAATGGAGTAACTGGAGGTTCAATGTACAATAGTGGTAGTTCATGGGCTGTCCCATAACTGATTCAATTGTGACCCAATTGTGACGATGTGTATGAATAAAGCCCACCCAATCAGAGTTTAGTTTTAAACTCATAAATTGATTTTATCAGAAATCATCTGATCTCTTGCTTTGTGTCCATCAAGTTACAGATTAAAACCGAAAATGTACCAAATTAAGTAATTCATTCAGGGGCTTACAACAAAACACACAATATCACATGAAAAATTTGTTATGTTGAATATCTAGCAAAAAGAACCACAGTGTGACAAACGTATTTATGACACTATAAATCGAAATTGAGATTTATGCATCATCTTAAAGATGAATAAATAAGTTTTCCATTGATGTATGGTTTGTTATGATAGGACAATATTTGAAAATCTGGAATCTGAGGGTGCAAAAAAATCTAAATATTGAGAAATTCCTCTTTAAAGTTGTCTAAATGAAGTTCTTAGCAATGCATATTACTAATCAAAATTAAGTTTTCATATTTTTATGGTAGGATATTTACAAAATATCTTAATGGAGCATGATCTTTACTTAATATCCTAATCCTAAGTAGAGCATTGCGTAAGCAGCACAAAAGGATGAGGGTTAAATTCCCAGGGAACACATACTAAAATGTATAGCTTGAATGCACTGTAAGTCACTTTGGATAAAAGCATAAATGCAAATGTAATCATTTTTGGCATAAAAGAAAAATTATAATTTTGACCCATATAATGCATTTTTGGCTATTGGTAATAGCCCAGTGACTTAATATACCCCAGTGTACTAATATACCCCAATATACCCCAGTGACTTAATACTGGTTTTGTGCTCCAGGGTCACATATTATGATTCATATATACAAAATAAAATAGATAACTGCACCAAGAGCTGTTATTCATTCCCAACACCCACCTCCAGTTTTGGCTATGATCTGCAAATCAGATGAAAGCGGACCATCTCCTACAGAGGTGTAGGCCAGGACCTTGATGTAGTAAGTCTTATTGGGTGTCAGGCCCGGAATGGTGAGGAAGTTGGAAGTCCTTACAATCTGTTTCTCCCATTGGTTGACATGCTGGCTGGGCTCGGTGGTGAAGTAAACCCTGTAGCCTGTAATCTGCCCATTTGCCTCCTCGGGTTCATCCCAATGGATGATGGCGGTCGTGGCACTTAGCATGCGCCCTCGGACTTGCCGAGGGGCGGTACTCGGTGCTTGCTCCGCTGTTTTGGCCTCGATGGTTTCGCTGGGAGGCCCGCGACCAATGTTATTCACTGCGACTATTCTGAACTGGTAGTCGGAGTAAGGACTTAGCCCGCCCACGCTGTATCGAGTGGTGGCGACTCCATCGATCTCTTTAAAAGAGTCCTCAGAGTTTTTGGACTTGTGCTGGATGACATAATAAGAAACAGGTTCGGGATTCCCAGAATCCCATGTGAGCGTGATGCTTGTTGCAGTGCGTTCCGTTACTTGGGGAACACTTGATGGCTTCGCAAAGCTGGAGCAACAATAAAAAAGATCATCAGTGGAAATGGAAAATCCACTGTTACCAGTAACTTATGATTACTGGAGCAATATTAATGACCGTTCGGGGAAATCACTCAAATTGAATGGTGCCTTTTTATTACCTGATTCCATAAAGGAAATATCCAAATCAGTTAAAGCCACAAATCCGCCTACTTGTCCCAGACAAGCGTTAATGTCAATTATGTAGGTGCATTTCAGCATTTTTAGCACCTGGATTTGCAAATTGTTAGTGAAGATGCGAGTTGTTGCACTGAAAAATGGCACCCATGCACGTATCAGTTTAGTGAATTATCCCCTCACTCTCAGAGGACTAAAACATGTATAAATATTTGAAAACTAACAAACTAACCCCATTTAGGTGTGAAATGGGTCTTCACCTGGTTTAGAGGAATGTCTATTTTGTGTGTGCTATTGTATTGGTAAGCTATACGGTGTCATATGGATTTGTCATTAGCATTCACAAACCATGTGCTCTTCCCTTGGGAGACTAGCCGAAGGTTAAAGTGTCAGCTTGCTCAGCCAACACAGGAACAGTAGATGTGGGTTATAGCGCCATTTGCCACTAATGTAATACAGCATGTTGACAGTACCTCCGCGATAAGGAGAAAACCAAGTTACCCCAGAGGAAAGAGAGACTCTGCAGTTTGTTTGGAACATGTCTTAAATATGTAATGCATTGCTTTAATTCAGAGCGCATTAGGTGAGGTTGGCGATAGGACAGATAATGTTTAGTCTTTGCGTGCTGTCTCTTGGGGCATATTATGACTAATGTGATTTTGTTATGTCTGCTGGAGACAAAGGCTTTGTGTGTGTGGATGTGAACAGCTGTATGTGTGTCGGCCTGTTTGAGTGAAAGAGTGTGCCAACAGTAGGAGCTTGTGGATTCATCTGCAGAATGTGAGAAGACAGATCAAATAACAGGAGCTTGGTGCCGGTTGGAATGTTAAGTATTGAGTCGTCTCGTGGATTCTCACCTTTGACCGTAATCTGCGCGACCGCCTCTATAACGCCCAGCGTTGACATGGCGACGCACGTGTAGTTGGCCGACTGTCGGACGTCGGTGAGTTCCAGCACATTTCGCCCAATGGGCATGTCATCTTCAGGGGTCAAATCCTCCGACCCCAACATCCATTTAACGTAGGGCATTGGTGACCCGACGGCCACACAGGTGATGTTAACGCTGCCACCGGGCATGATCTCATTGTCCGTCGGGGGAATGGAGAACCGGGGTGGAACCCGTCTCACTGCAAGAGAACACAAGCACCGGTAACTTCCTGCCCAGACGTAGGCTTAAGGAACATCTGGGAACATTTAGCAGGTGAGGAACTGACAAAGATCTGGTGGATTCCACCGCTAAACTGTTTCAAATGACTGAGATATAGCAGGAACCAACGGGAAACTACTGCACATGTACTGCACACAAACATTCCGCTTCACTCCCTTTGGACTGGGACATTGAAACAGACGCCATGCACAGGTGACCCACGCGTGACAGACGGACAGCAGCACACGGGGGAACTGGAGGGCCACAGCATGCAGTAGTAGTGTACGATTGTACAACTTCGATGCTGCGTTCTCTTCCAGTTGATGTGAAGGAATGTGCCGAATCACATTGCCACATCACACACACAGCAACAAGCCCCGTGACAGGGCCGCCACTAACTAACAATGGGTAGAGACCAGCTTTGACTATCTGCGGCTGCCATTCAAAAAGTGGACACACGTGTCAACGTAAATGGTCATGAAACCGTGAATAAACAAGGATGATGACAATGGAAGGCTGAATCTGAAACTGAATCAAAATGAAATTGAACAGATGCAACATATTAATAGATGAATAAAAGATAAACGCTCAATGCAAATGGGCCGTGTGGGGGGGCATTCCTGAATCTGTCATGCAAACAAGCAAACTGGTCATTCCACAGGGAAACTTTGGGAATTAGAGATAAATGGGGGACAAGAGAAGACAAGAGGGTGATGGGGAGGACTAGTAGAGTCAGATAACAGGAGTTCAACAGGGCTAATAAAAGCAGGAGTCTCCAAGACAGAAAGAGAGAGAGAGAGAGAGAGAGAGAGAGAGAGAGAGAGACAGGGATACTATGTGCCAGCTCCTCAGAAGAAGGTTTACAGGACAGCAGAAGGGTGGGAGAAGATTCGAGAGTACAAACTAACTGAACCGATGTCAGTGTTACTGCTTACATACTGTCAGACTCAGACGGCAGCGGCTGATGTATAATGCACACAGCAGTGGCAGGAGCTTTCTCAGACCCACAGGCTCCGCCGGCTTTACGCAGCTTCTGGGAGTCAATGTGCAGCGGTTTATATCAGTCCTGCTACAATGAGCCCATCTGAGGACAATGAATCATTGGATTTGACAAAGTTTGCGAGGTTCATCATAACAAATCTTTGTAGAGAGTTTTGTTTAAGACACGTAGGGGCAGTAAACTAGATCAGTGTTTTACAAACATGTTCCTGGAGGCACACCGAGAGTACACATCATCAGAGAACCAGGTAAGGATGATCTCCAAAATGTGCACTGTTGACGTGCAACCAGGAGCAGGGTTGTGAAACGCTGAACTAGATGTCTGTGATTAGAACATTACATTCCACTAAGGAGGGCTATCTCAAATCTGGGCCCCGGAGGGCCACTGGTCTGCAGAGATTGACTTTAACCCTAATAAGACATGGGAGCAAACTAACTGACCTATCGGTAAGCCCCGCCCCCCTTAGTTACTGTCGCTCCCTCGAACAAACAAACAGAGTTCCTCACTGTCTTACAATGACAGCTGCAGAGAAAACCTTTTCCCACGATGTTTTTGCACAATTTTGGACACAGAAGGCCACCAGATGTGAATGAAATATTCCATGGAGTGATTTATAAAATATTTTAGAATAAAATACAGTGGGAGAAGTGGGATACGTCTTATATTACGGTCGTGGATGACAACATGCAGGATCAACACTGTTAATGTATCGCAGGGTATGATTAAACTAATGTACATTTAACCAGTTTAAAATGAAGAGACATTGAAATGTAGACCTTCGTTTATGTGTTTTCTGACCTACACAGTACAAGACACGATCAGTCCGTTATTTAGGTTTGCACGTTAGCATGGACTCAGTAACTTTAACGTTAGCTAGTTTTAGCCAGAGATAAATTGTTTTGGGGTTGAATACTTGGGGACATTACCTAAATATGTCTGAGTTCCCATGCAACTGATCCTCAACTGCCATTGGCTATTCTGTGTTCGAGGGGAGGGGCTTACCGATAGATCAATTTAAGTCTTTAGAATTAAAGGTAGGTGAGTTTAATCAGGGTTTGAGCTAAACTCTGCAGGCTCAGATTTGAGGAACCCTGCACTGAGGTCGGGGTTAAATCCCATTTACCTGCTCCTGTTCATCACATCTACTCCTGTGTACATGGACGGTTCTTGGCCAGGATCTTTATTATATCACTTTCAATTAAATTAACAGCAGGATGAACCTAAACCAAAGTTTAGCCATGCGTTAAGGTCTCTTTAAGTCTTTAACCACCAGAAATGGAAGAAGAAAAGGTAAGAATATTCATTCAAATGGAGATGTCGCGCTTCTCTGGAGATGAAATCTCCAATTATTGCAAACAGATTTTCAATCCTTTCGCAATTAATTTCCAATTGAAACGCTGTTCCAGGAGACATGCTGTTTTCCCTTTCATCTGAATGCCGTTCCGTTTGTCGAGTCTTGAGAACAACGCTCTACATGCATCAATTGTCGTTTATTAGCAGCTCGTTAGGTGGAAAGGAAAGAAAATATCTGATCTCACAGAGCTACGGAGCATGTCTCATCACAGTGCAGTGAAGGTCAGCGAATGGGAGCTTGTTTCTAGGTGTTAGGAAAGCACGTGTCGGTCAAAGTAACGAAGCAGGACCACTGACATGTGGGAGAAGACAGACAACTTCAGCATGACCAATCCACCATGCAAACCCCCCGACAAACTGCGCACATTTTGATTGACATGCACCCCTTTTTGGTCAAGCAGTACAGCGGAGAACAGGGCATTCATTCAGACCACAACAAAAGAGAAAATAAGAAGAAAAAAACGGTCCAAAACATAGAACATAAGGAACCAAAAGCAGAATTTAATCATAGACACGCAAATGCAACTATACATTTTTTTCGTACTCTTGGGTATTGTAACTAGCGTCTGTATCATTTGTTGATAGTGTGAAGATGGTTATAAAGAAAAAACACACCAACCTTCTCGCAGCTCTGAGGGATGTAGGGAATTGATGCGGAAACAAAATAAAATGAGGAGAAAAACAAGGGAAAATACAGAGAGAGTAAAACAGGCCACATTCAACCCAGAGAATTGCTGCTAGAGACAGAATGTCTAGGAAAAGAAAAGTGTGCTGCATTTTACAGGCCTTTTATTGCGCTGCCCATTGAACGATATGACACAGGTCCAGTTATGAGCTTTACATGCCATCAGCAGTTACTGTGGTCTGGACTGACTTTCTTCTGGGGTTTTGATCATGCAGTATTTGAGAAACACATTGGTTCTTCATGTAAACCGCATGACTGGGACCTGTGCATGAATATATCCGCACTCTTTAAAGCAGTAACGTGTTTGTTTGAGCAGCGCTGGACATCAGGCCATCAAGGTTTATATATAAAATGGAACATATTTTGGCAGCAGTTTATGACACATTCGGGCTTAAAGTCAACATGAAATCATAAGCACCCTTTTCTGACTTATACCGGACATTTGGTGGCTGATGACCTATAGTAAGCAGGTGTTTTTCAGTTTACCATCCAATCATTTCCAAAATCAAGGCCTTTGTCTTGTTTTAATATGAAATGCATCACACGTTCGGAGTAAAATAGGCTGCGAACGCAGTTTCATGTTGACTTTAATGTGCAAAGATTATACAGATGTTCAATCATAAGTTAATATCAAAGAGCATTTTATATTTATACAGCAGAGTGATTCTTCAGTTAGAGGACCTTCTGACTTAATTTAATTGAATATTATACAAATATGTTAGGGAAGATTAACATTTATTTCTCAAACAAAAAAAGGATTTCAAATATTGACCAATTATGTAATAACATCTAATAAAGTTATTTTCCAATTACGATGTAAAACTTTAAAATGAATGACATTTCAAAATGTCCAAAATAACCACGTATAAACCCAAATACACAACAGTATTGAGTAATTATATCGCATCTCTCTGACATAATTAATTTCAGGCTACAATAATCTGTGCATTAAAACTACTGTGTTTTTTAACAAACACTGTATTTAATCATCCTAGCATACAGAAGACTTCACTTAATTGAAGAATCATCCATATTCATTACAGGCTTTAACACTACATTGCAGTGAATTTAAAATAAGTTTATGTTGTTTTCAATTGTTTTCCCCTTTTGCTTCAAAATAAAATAAAGTCCATGTTTGGCAGCAAAGAGAAAAAGACTGAGACGTGCTGTAGAGAGTAAAGAGGTTAAACTCAATCCATCATTCATGTTATCTTAAGAGTCAGTTGTATTACATACACAACAAGCATTCAAGTCAATCAAGGTTAAGTTGACATTAAACACCAGATATGCAGAAAATCATTATGTCCTACTTACAAAAATGCTCACGCAACCAGAGGGACCCCAACAACAAAAGTGACCCGCTATTCGGCTCAATTTGTTTCAAAAGTGTGTTTTTTTGTCGGCTTTGTTTACCGCCGTGAGCTGTTCCTACCTCTGACATACAGGTTGGCAGGTGCGGAATAGCGCGTGCCGTCGTTGTTGGTCGCGACACATTCATACTTCCCTTGATCCGATTCTTCGCTTTGTTCGATTTGCAGCGCTCCTAAACAGTGGGAGAAAACAGGAGCAGAGAAAAATAATTACAATAATATCATGAGCCATTAAACAACCTTCACTAAATCACATGCTAGGCCTATTTCTCTCTCCGAATGGCATTGTTTGTTCTGTTTAGACCTCCGTAAGGGTCAAGGCTAAAGGCCTGCCGCTATAATGATGCTTAACCCTGAGAGGCGACATCTGCAGGCGTGCCTCGCATTGGAGAGCTCGGTATAGACTTAACCAGTTTATGCAAGCTAAGCTCCTGGAAGCTGGGGGTAGAAATGTTTCCCCTTAAAATGTCTAATGCAGTTTTTCATTCTCTAGGCCCGATGCATCATGGAAAAGCAATTTCAGCACTAAAGATGGATTTCACGGTAGATCCGCGATGCATATTATGATTTTGCAGTCATTTCGAGGTGCTTAAATCGCGAGCTTGTATCTCGCCCTGCTGACTATCTTGGCGCCGGCCTAGAGAAGAGCGTGGCCAGCACTGCAGTAGACATTCGAGAGGGCACACAGAAAGGAACCAAAAGAAAAGAGACTTTGCAGCATTAATTATCTCGGACATTTTACAACCACATCAATGGAGAGGAAAACATACAGTACAAGATACATGTTGCAGGGTTTCTAAAGGCACTTAATCGTACGGGTGGTTCAAAATCGTTTGAGCTTTACTGTTTAGAAAAACAGCTGTGATCATCAATAATAATACTGATCGATTATTAATTGAAAGGTCTACAAAAGGTGATGGGGAGGGGGTTAGCCCTGCAATATTATTACACATCTCACAGGACTGTTCATTATGGGAATGAGTGAAAACTGCATTACAGCAGCATATGGCTCAAATAAAAAAGGTTTACAGTATACAAAAGCAGCATAAAAGGGGAGGACAATTAAAAAAACAATAATTTGGTGTTCAATTCAATTCAAGTTGACTGATCGATAAAACGGCCAAGGACTTCAGATGGTGGAAGTCAGTAAAAATCGCAGCATTTTCAGGAAAAAAAAATGCGCTGCTCGAATCGTTAAAAATTGAAGAAGAAAAAAATCTGTTGGGAGAATTATCGTTACCAGTACATAAACCTCTAGCACATGCAAATCTTTCCAAAGAACAAGAAATGTGTGTCGGCACAACTTACAACCTTTTGACAACCCTTAGCTGAAAAACAAAATGCAATTGTATTAGAGGTCAAAATTCAAAACGGCTTGCGCCGCCAAGAAAGCAACCAATCACTGCCATAGCTTTGAGCTAAAAATGACACCCATAAAAATCCACCAATGGGATCAGCAGTGTGGTGTCACATGACCCAGGGAAAAAGGTTTCTTGCAATGCACCGAAGCGCCGCCTCATGAGGAGCTTGACCAAAAAAAACACAAAAAAACGACACAAAACGGCCACCTCGGTTTCATCTGCCAGACCCACTGTTAGCTTTTCCCCAACCCTGAAGAATGGAAAAAATTAAAACGTCAAAAAAGAAAACAGCCTTCAACCCAAGAAAAGCAAGAAGGAAAAAAACAGGTGGTGGAAGGAAAAAAAAGCACCGCAGAAACTTTATCAAAAAAGTGGTTGTTTGGGCTTTTTTGGCTCCTTTTGAGAAGGGTACAGGTAGAGGAAAGCAAATGGAGGACGAAGAGCGAAAAAAAAGAAGTTTGTAAAGACAGAAAGATGCTTTTTGGGGAAAAATCGTGGCAGAGAGGTCTCCGGCGTGTCTCCGACGTCTGGGCTCATGTGCAGCTGAACAAGAACACAGCTAAGGGGGGAAAAATGTTTGGCTGTTTTAGTTGGACGAAAAAAGGGACACATGATCTGCTATGGCCAAAAGATAAGAAAAATAATACAAAAACAATGAAATAGAAGATAAAAAAAACATGTACAGGATATGCTTCTTTGGGCTGCAGTAAGCATATCGGCTCGGAAGAGAAAAAAACAAAATCAACCAAGAGTCTTTCTCGAACTGAATCCAAACCAAAGAACCAAAAAGCGCTGAGGCGAAAATGGCGAGGGATGAAACAGAATGGGATGGATGGAGGAGGATGATGGGAAGATGCCGGGGCGTTCGATGGATGCAGACACATGTGAAGTCAGTTGTTCATTCTGTGAACTTGAGTTGAGCACTCTTACCTCTTATCGGCGTACCACCTGGGTGGATTATATGAATGCAAATAAGATTAAGAAAGAAGAGTCGTTAGTACGAGAAGAGATGCTGGCCGCTTTGGAAGAAGAATCAAATTAGCTTTGCTTTGCTTTCTTATAGACTAAAATAGGCTACAACAGGAAAGAGAGATTCAGAAAAGACAGCCATTGGCTCTAGTGGAGGAAAGCACAGGATTGAGCATTGGTCACTTTAGGAGGTCAAAGAGCAACTGGTACAGTGGATGAAGCACAAGGGGCCGTTCTGAGTCCTGGGCCGTGATCTAGCGGGAGAGGGGAGCTGAGGACTGATTGACTGGGGGACAGTCTTTGAGCTTTTGAGACACAGATGGAGTGACAGTGTCAGTGTCGGTCCTGCCGTGGCCCTGAGCGTGTGCTTTCTGCTAGTCAGTGTGTTCTGCTGGCCTATCGACACCGTTAGTAAAATGCATGCCATGCATTTTAACAGTAGTTTGAGAAATATGGTGGAGACATTAGTGGGAGGCATGTGTGCTCATATCTACAAACTTACCAAAGGACTCTGGAGATTTACAAAACAGAGAGAAGAAAGACAGCATAGAAAATATGATTATATTCCTTACGTTTGCTCTGGTTGACACACTTAAATCTGACACTCTTATTGCACAGGGTGAAAAATCAAGAGAGAAATCAGACAACGGAAGAAAACAGGACAAGGGCAGAGCGGAGAACTCTGGGAAGACATGGCCTACCATAGAGGGCTGGGAAACACATAGAAGTTTTTTTGCAAAACTAAAACGGGGGTTTTGTGCTACTTAAAGAGAGACCGCCCGATGCAAAGAATCACCAACGTGTTCAGCCCTGAATTTGGTCAGCTGGATGCGCAAACACACAACGAGGGTCACACAAACACACACACAAAGGGACGCTCTTTTTATTTGCTTGTTTTTGGGCATAATCGAGGTTCGCCGGGTCGTGTGCTGCATCATGACATGAGAGCAACAGACAAAACAACTTTGATGATTCTTTCGAGAGCTCTGAATGAAGCCAGATCTTACTCATTGCGCATTGGAGGAAGGAAAATAAGGACATGGAGAACGACACTTATTTATTATGCATGGTTCGGCTGCTTTTAGCGACTAAGTGTTAAAATGGAAACAAAACAAAGCCCAATTTAAGCTGGCCAGAAATGCAGTCATAGCAGTGAATCATGGGTAATAAATTAAACAGACATAGAGGGGACGCAGACGACGTAGATGTCATTTCCTACAGAAAACCAAAGAAAAGGCTCCGTGAGAAAGAACAAAAACTCAAACGGAAAGAAGGACTTCTAGTGTTATGGAGCCAAGCGCTCGGAGGGAAATTACCTGATCGGAGCTGTTTGATGCGGCCGTTGTTGTTACTGGTGTTGACCGGGAGGAAGTCTTTGAACCAGGAAATGTCCGGGTCCGGGTTACCGCTAGCAGCGCAGAGCATGGTGGCGGTACGGGTGCGCTCCACCACCTTGAGCTGAGGGCCCATATCTATGGTGGGGAAACCTGGGGGCAGCTGATCCTCTGAAACACAGGAACACCAGCACTGTTACACACACACACACACACACACACATGTTCGCTGATGCTGGAACCTGGAGGAATTTGGGGTGAAGACCCACACACATCGAGTCCACATCACTTATTAGCAGTTTTTTACACTTTTTACTCATTTGTTTAACTCTCAAAGTCAATGCTTGATTACCTCATGTTGACGGGGGTGTTACACCTTTAACCATCCAAATTCCACACACGGTTTCATTATGTTTGTGTGACCTCGTCATTTTTCAATAAACACGCGCATTAAATAGACAAAATGTAGTCAGTAAATCCTGACAGAATGGGTTTGCAAGTAAAAGGCGTATTCTAAATTATGCTGGTCTGGTTTTCATAGTTGTATATAAACATATTTATCTTGAATCCTATCTACAATAGAAACAATGGGCCCGATTCAAGAAACATTCATAAATATAGGAGTAATTTGCGTGTAAAACAGACCTTCCTCAAAACTCTCCTCCGGATTCACAAACGCTTTGTAAACTTCCGATTTGATTTGAGTAAAACATGCGTATGTTAATGCATCCAGTCATTCGTAAATAGTCCGCTCGTGCACGCTCATTCACAATTAGCATAAATTATGGACTACATTTTGTGTCCATATTCTGGTCTACTTTCTCAGGTTTGGCTCCAGTATATTGCAATAAATATTCAATAACGTGTGTCCACCAAAGAGTTTTTAGCCAGCTGAAAGAATATCAGGCGCTCTTCTTAAAATGGCCGCTTGAGAACACTTTGGTGGCACAGCGTGTTTCCACGCTTCGGTTGCTATGATGTGGAATATCCAGGGCAGTAACGTATTACTAGTATTTTGAAGAATATTACTGGATATAAGAATGCAGTAATTAACTTCTCTATTGTTGCTCAGCTGTTGTAGAAGTAGGATGACTGGTCAGTGTAGTTTGTCCTGCCCCTCCTTCATTGAATGGATGGCTGGGTAAAGAGTGACACTGACAAGCGCTGCGTTCTACCCAAAGCTAAACAGTGTATCAACTCTCAGCTACAAATCCCCCCCCCCCAAAAACAACCCACAGAGCAAACAGACTTGTAAATGCTCGTTTATGCTCGTGTTTCATGAGTGAGGCCCGATCATTATATATATATTTTTTCAATAATAATTTGGAGAAATTAAGTGACATCCCTCAAATATTACAGGGAATCTTGTAAAAGTGCGAAAGTATTAAATTACTCTTATCATACCATGAATAAAGATTAGACATACAGACGACCAGCTATAGATCTCTCTAAAATATAGATAAATAAATACCTAGACTAGCAGTCTGATGGAAGTCAAGTTTGGCCAATATTTTCTGAAGTTTAACCTCCTTGTGTGTGTATATGTGTGTGTTTCTGTCAACCTACAGCAAACACAAGCAATCTAAAACAAACGAGTCAACAAGCCTCTAGGGAACATTACCAGAACTTTTAGAGCAAACGAGCCTCTATGATATCTGCTGTATAACTATACAGTTCCAGCTTGCATGTTGACAGTTTCAGGGCCATTTTCTCTTGTTTCCAGAAAACAGTGAAGGATTTGAATGAACGTATGATAGACAACGGAATAATATCCCTGTCTAAATAGTGATTATGACATTTCAGCGCCTCAGAGGGAGGCATCTGCTGTAATGGTGGATTTCATACAGCTCATAAAGAGCTTGAAACGCTCCTCATTGTCTCGGAAATCATTGTAATACTCTTTCAGAGTGCTGCGATTTAGCGAAGATTTGAAGATGTCCTTAATTTATGCCAACCAAGTGCCAAGATCTGCTTTTCGAAATTCATCCATCTCAAGGTTTAATTCATTATTTAAACACCTCAGTAAATGGAAATGATCTCAGTATAATAGGGCACTCAATTGTAATGAAAATAATGTCACAATGCAAAAAAAAAAAAAAACAACACATCTTTATGCAAAACACAGTTTTGATGTTGAGGGGGAAAGATGACCTAGACATGTTCTTTGCATGTTTCATCCATTTGAAATAAAACACAAAAGCAGCAGCAGCTGATCTGTGATGTCTAGAATCGCCTGATGTTTCCCATGTTATTCATTTAAAACACTTCCAGTAATCATCCCTTAGGCATGAACACACATTTCCATATCTTTGTGCAAACATTCGACTCTAAATCCTCCTGTGACCTTCACGGGCTGTGAGCTACATAAAGCAGTGTATGGTCTAATTTTAGATCGTCTGCGGTGTGTAGGCATCGTCCGTTAGAAGGTACTTGGCAGCTAAAGTTACGTGTCAGTCTGTTTTCCTAAACATGCAGGTATATAATTTACAATAAAAGCTGCTGAGGGATCATTTAGATGTCTAAACAATACTTGCATTTGACCCGACATGGTCTCACACATGCTGATAGTTTGTGGTTTAGCTGCCTTCACAATGGTGTACAATTGGATTCTGCTTAACACGGTTTAGCAATTTATCTCACTTCTGTGCATCATATATGCCACCTATTTAACCCCCATGCACAACACCTACTTATTATCTGCAAGATTAAAGGTTTACAGGAAGGGTGTGATCGACTAGGCACTGGAGTACCCCAAGGTTCAGTACTAGGCCCACTAATCTTCTCAATGTACACTGCAGCGATTATAAAAAGCACATGACTTTTGCTATGACTGTTACCCACATTTGTACCCACAGCCTACATGTTCTGGGTAACCTTTTTATTTACATTTCTGGGTTACTTTTGAAATTAGCTTCTAATAGCTATTATAAATGGCTTGTGTTTTCCTCTTTTGTAAAATGAATGAATGTACTAAATTATCTAATGTGAATGTTGGCTTACTGTTTCATCTTATTCATCTGTCAGCTGTGTTCAATGCAGAGATGCTAAACTCTGCTAATTTATTTGCCAGGTTTAATGGAAAGGCCAACAAATAACATATGAGACACTTATCCAAAGCTCAGCACAACGCTAATTGCGTACTGGCTGTGGGTGTGTAAGTCTTTAAAGCAATGCCAAGGTCGACGTGTGAATCAAGCTCTTTAAAACGAGCCAAATTTCACCTGCCATAAAGCCAAGTGCCTGCAGTCAACCTTAGAGGAACAGAGGCAATGCTGCTAATAATTATCGAACGTGACAATCCATGCTGCTTGAAAATCAATGCCGCTCAGGCTATATGTATTGTTGGACATCAGAATATGCCTGCGAGACTATATATTTTCTCTCCAGAGAGGAATCGATCGTTGGTCTCCGTTGTACAATACCGAACCTCAACTTCTCCTTCCACCAAAGCGGCAAGAACTCGACAAGTTCAGTCAAATACATTCGTCCTTGGTCCTCTCCGGGCATGATGGAGGCTTTTCCCTGGGATATGTTCTATTCAAAATTCATCAAACTATCAGCAAATGACTTTATTTAGCTCCGCTGCATAATTAAATATGGATTTCTGGAGTCTGGCATTGTTTTAGCAGCACTTTCCATGAATACACTGCACTTTGGTGTCCCTTTCTTTTAAAGCATAAGAGGTACACAACACTGTTTTCTACTGTGGGATGCATTAGTTTTGTTAGATAAACTTGAACTAGAGAAACGTCATTTAGCATGGAAGGTAGCTAGTTGAATGCCTTGCTGATTTTAACAATTACAATGATTAGTATTGCCATCGTTTTGACAATCATTGTGGCTCCGCGATGAATGGAACTCATTCAGTAACATGATTCGTCTTTTATACTTCAAACCTCCCTTCTGTTTTACTGTTAATGCGTTTGCAAAATGCACATTTTGACACCAAGGAAGTGATATTTAAGCTCCACATTTGCAGTTTACAAAAGCAGCGTCTCTACTGAAAACATGACAGAAAGAACTATTAACTAACATCTAAGCAGAAACCATGAGCATTTCACAAAAACATCAGTGGTGTGCTTTAATAAAAGTCAGTAATTGTTCACTTTTAACCAAGATACACACACACACACACACACAAAATTCAGCATTACATTTATAAATCACCTCACGAATTAAACGGTACTTCACTCTGCCAGTTCTCTGATTAACTGTTGAAAAACGGCACGGCAGAGGCAGAGATGCGTCCTCAAGCTAACGCCGATCGAATAACCGCCGTTAATTGTTATTTAATTTGTGCTTTCCACATGATCGTAAGCTTTTCGAGGAGAAAGGTTATTGACGAAAACAATTCAAAGCACAAATACATTGAGCTGTGTTTGCCATATGCTATGTTAGCACTTCTGCTCGCGGCCACGGCGAGGTTTTTCTGCTGGAGGACGAATAAATCACAGCCAGGAGAGCGAAGGGGAAAACAACAGTGTAGGTCGATTCAGAAGGTGAGGGAAAGAGGAGTTTCTGAGTTACGAAGACAAAAAGCAGTGATACGAGAGAGGGAATTAAAAGTTAAAAGTGCATGAGATCATGACCGTCTTTAACATCAAGGGCAAAACGGATCCCACCTGAGCTCTCATTATACACTGGAGTACAGTATATCTCCCTTCCTCACGTCACCTGATGCAGAATAATGGTGCAGTCGCCCCGTGAAGAGAGTCGCCAGCCGCCGCGGGCGAAAGAAAACCCCCCCGGTGACCATTTACACACATTAATGATGCTCAGGTCATCGAGCAACCGATGGATGTGCCGCTTAATACGCTGCTGACGGGGGAACGGCACCATGTGACTTCAGAAAGTGTTAGACTGCACTTCATCTCAAGCATTCATACATATTTAACTCTTTATAATAAATGCCTCCGGTGGGACTTTGCGCTAATGCATTATTAATTGTCTTAAGTGCCTAAGTGTGTTATTTTAGTACTATTTATATGCTATTACAGTATTCATTTTAGTAATCTACGTATGTGCTTTTGTCATTTCTGTTTAGCTTTTATTTATTTTCTATTTAAATTTTGGTTTTAGTAATATTATTTATTTAACCTAAACTTTATTGCAGGTTGGTAGTCATTTATTTAAATCTTAATTTCAATAGCAATATTTGTAATTGGCTTTAATCTTTCTATTTTAAGTGTTAATTTTAATTTAAGTTTTAGTAATCTTGTTAAGTTGGAGTTTTTTTATATATATATATAACTTTATTTATTTTAAAATTTCAGTTTTAGTATTTTTAATACTTCAACATATTTTATATTTGTTTTATAATTGCATTATTTTAATTCAGTTAGCTGCCAAGGCAACATATATAGCTTTCATTTATTAATTTATCTTTATTTCAATTTTAGTAATTGTAGTACTTCAACTTAAGCGTATTTTACTTAGACGCTTAGGTTGATGCTTAGACACTTAAGTACTTTTTTACTTAGTTAGTGACTAAGGTAATATGTATAATTTTCATGATTTGATTTATATGTATGTGATTTATGCAGTATATTGAGTAATCTTCTTATGTGCTTGTGTCTTTATTTAGATTTCTGTTTTAATCATTGTAGTAATTCAACTTAAGTTTGTTTTATTTCAGTTTGGCTTCTTAAGTTACGTTTTTCATTAATATTTATTTTTTGTTTAGAAACAGAGATTTGAAATCGTTGTACTTAACAATACGCACTTTCCAGGCCCACTGTATATTTCCATTACATTGCTGTAGCCACAAACACTCCCTAACGAGGAGGACGCACTAATTAAGCACAGCTTATTGAGTCTCTGCGGACCGGGCTAACGCTGATTAGTTACTGTTTACCCGCTGAAGTTAGCAGGGTTTGTTTAACTGACAATGAGCGAAGCCAGAGGAGGCTGATTCGCTGCAGCTGGAAATTAAAAGGTAATTGATTCCTTCGCTTATCTGTGAGAAACGCTGCGAGCGAGATACCAGGCATTCTTCTGCCGGCCGCGCCGTTATTCACCGAGCTCAAAAACACACAGAGCCACGGCCAGTTAATGGCTTTGTGTTGGGAATCGATCAGCGTCACACAGCGACTGATGCACGTATTAGATGCAGCTTTGCCTCGCTCTCATTCCTTTAGTGTCGTCGGCAGATGTTTTTGCCTGGATGAGGTTATTCGCTGTGGAAAATCCCCTCGGGCCGTAATAAGATATATTTGTTGGACGTTTTGAGCCGCTGTCACAGGTCAGCTGGTGTAAAGATGCATTGTGCTGTGGTCATCCCTCCCGCCGCATAAGCGCAGATTACCAACAGAGACAAATAGCACGAAACCCTTGAAGTATGACTGCCATCCCAGCTGTATTTTCCGCTTCCTTTGGCGCTTTTGTGCCGAGCGGCGGGCCAAAGCGGGTTAGGGTGGGCTTGTGTTTGCTTCACTTCGCTCAAGATAAGTTTGTGCTGGTGTTTTCAGACACAAAAGGGCAGAGGAGTGTTTTCTCTGCTGGACTGTGACGGCAGTCAATGTTGCCGGATTCGTCCTGGATTGCGGCTGAACCCCAGAGATGCGCTTACGCCGTATTGATCCGGGATTTGAGAGACAGAAGGTCCATCACAAAGAAACTCTATCACTGCTCTTCTGTTTCTGATGTGTGTAATTAGTCCCCCGTGTTAATTAATACAGAGAGTGTTTTGTACTCTGGAACAGTGAGTCACAACCGTGAAAGAAGGGGCAAATTGAGCACAGAGCTGGGAATCAAAAACCACTCAATTTTCAGGAACAATATTTGTTTAATTTAGCTATAATAAATCTAGGATGTCTATCTGTACTGTTTGATGATAAATACCATCTTTATTCACTACAGCTCAGACACTTCACACTCAGTACACAACACGTTATAATCAATTATTGCACAATAAATATATTTTTGTTCACATTTGATTGCATGCATCGATGAATATGGAAACAAAAAGCTTGCTAAAATGCATTCAAATTAAAGTATTATAATTATTACAATTAAACTGAAATAAAAATGTATTGAAACTAAGTAATATTAAATGACCAAACCACATAATTATTCTGCTCTTCCTCGAAGCTGCTGAAGAACCGACGCTCGACTATAGTTCAGTGCACATTATATAGAGACTCTTTGTATCATTTATTCAGCACAGCGAGAGAACAGAAGAGACGAGACGTCTGATAGCAGTCAGAAATAAAGCTCTTAAAACTCAAGTCAGTAGATTGCGTGTGCGTTTGCATTCCCCCCCCTTCTCCGCTCTCATGTACGCCCCCTGATGTATTTGCTTGTTTTCTTTGGCATGGTTCAGCATGGCCCGTTAATTACGCTTTTGTTCCGTCTCGAACAGAATCACTCCAGCGAACGTAAGAGCTTTCCATTAAAGTTCGACTCCTCTCCGTTTGCTGTTATTTTCCTCTTCTTCGTGTGACACTTGTTCTGTGATAATAAAGGTTATCTTTTACATTTGGCCGCGTGGTAAATGACAGGCAGCTAATCCGGCCACCGGCGTGTTTATCAGTGCGTTCCAGCTGCCGTATAATCTTGTGAGCTCTTTCGCTGAGATGGAGGGGAAAAAGCTGCAGTGTTTCCATCAATCATGTCTCTCGTACGTCAGAAATTTGACCTGTGCAGGTATGCCAACCTCCGGCGATGAGAGCGGCGCTCATGGGAAACCAGAGCAGATGTTCATGTGTCTCTGTCTGGACATGGAGAACACCGCTACATGTTTGCCTGGACGTTACAGGATCTTCATATGAAGAAACAAAAGATGTCAGATTCACGCCGAATCTCTCAATTCATTTCTCGCATCTTTATGAAGGCCATATTAAGAGAGCAGTTCACTCGAGAACTAAAATTTTCATAATTTACTCTACCTCATGTTTTTCCAAACACATAAGACTTATATTCTCTCACCATTTTACCATTTACCATTTTTTTTACTGTATTTTATCAACAAAAAATATATGGTAAAAATAATCAAAATACGAAAGTCTTCTGAAAAGTCTTTTTATGAAACACAGAAATACTCTAGGCTTTAACATTGATTATACCGTTTTTTTTATCGTGTTTGATGATATTTTCACTACTGATCTTACATTTCACTACTGATTATATTCTGTATAATTGAGTATGTTAAAAATTGAACCTTGAATCCTTGAATATTCTGATGCAAAGATTATCAACATTACTATAGGTTTGTAAACAGTGATGTACCTCAGGGTTCGGTGTATGGCCCTCTCCTCTTCTCAATATACACAACAACTTAAGTTTATTCTTTTAAAGTACATTGTTATGTAATACATACCTCCGTTTAAAGGCATGCAAAAGTGTACTTTATTTATCTATAGATGTGTCTACCTCATTTTAAATATAAACTGGGTGCTCCTTCTAATTAGAAATGTAAACAAAGTGTGACCTGACATGGTACATAATGTCATCTAGGCATTTTAATAAACAAATGAATAAATAAACAACTCTGGACACAACCTCTAACACAAACAGCTGTTTTTACAGAGCAGACCTGGGATCAGTTACAAACCGCTGTGGTAAATCTATGTAATTCTCTCCACTATTATTATGATATAAAACATAAGCATCCAGATGTTTTTATTCCTACAGTGTCAGTCCTCCACAGATTCTCTCGGCTGTCGATACAGTAGATAAGTGCTCCTCGTGGACTCTCTGATAGTGTGCAAGCCCTTGAGTGTAAACGCTTATTGATCGTCTGGACCGCCGAGCTGATAAAGTCTATCGATCGGCTCTGAATGAAGGCAGAGAGACCCAAGCGCTTAGAAAACACTCGCACTAAACCATCATAAAAAACAGCATCATTAACCCTATAAAGCTGCTCTATCATATTTGATACACAAAACAATCGCATTATGTCTGGATCATTTCAATCTCATCTTAGTAAGACGTATTATTGGAGAGACCACTAGATCATTTTATGTCAGTATCTGCTCTACTGTTATAAAGATCTCATTGGTTTACATTACAAGCAGCAGAATGTCAGCATAGAGATACCACGTCTGCAGCAAATGGCATATTATTGTTCAGTCTGAGCTGTTTGTATTCTCACTATACCAGACTGAAATGTTCCAGACTCTTCTTTATGCGTCAGGCTGTAGAGGGTTAACGTAAGC
>CM050413.1:197500-235000 GCA_027564155.1 Gymnocypris eckloni scoliostomus | reverse complement strand
TCTTCATAGTGTGCCGCCCGTGACACTACATTCGGCCATAATTACACAGCGGAGAGTGGAGCTTCTCCTCTCGAGAGCGTCATTAGATGAATTAAGGGCGACCCGGAGGAGGCCGGTTCATCTAGCTCAAAATGACTCCAATATGCATAGCATCAAAGCCGTCAAATAAGAGCCCTTCACTCCCCCGCAAAGCCATTAGCACCTCCTCGACGCCAGCCAGCGCTCAACAAAACCAGCACAACACAAACACATCCACAGCTCCAGTCCCAAACTTCCCCGACAGAGCCAACGCACGTCTTGGAAAAAACACAACAAATAGACTCTTCCAATCATGTTTATAAATTATAAGGTCCCCTAAGGCTGTGTTGCACAATTAATCAAAATAAAACACAAACCGATATGTCTGAGCACATCGGAAAGGCTGATTTAATTAAACAAATATATGCACTTCGTGAACAGAGTGAAAACACAGAACTGTTTTCAACTTGTGATGAGGAGTGCGTATACATCACTTGTATAGCGCTATACATATAGTGCTTATAAATCACTATATATATATATATATATATATATATATATATATATATATATACACACAACTATTATTATTATAATACGTTTTTCCCAAAGTGGTCTCTACTAATCAGCTCAATCTGGTGTGTGGTGTTGATGTTGCTCCAAGAACAGGGTTTGAAAGCACTAATCATAGCGTACTTTAATGAGAAGAAATGCTCCACCAGTGTGCAGCATCCACCTGGAGGATGCGACGGCAGCCATATTGCACCACACACCAGCTACAGGTGGAGAGGAGACAAAGTGATGAAGCCAATCAGTGTATAGGGATGATTAGGAGGCCATGATGGTCAAAAGCCACTACTGTAAGTAATTAGACGCACTTTGCCATCGACTTCACAGCGTCATAGTATAGCGTCACCTGGATGCCTGTTCAGAACAGTGTGTCCATCTTGCCACATGATGGCCAGAACATTTAAGAGCAGAAGAAGGGAATCAGAACATACTCTAGAAACAAATCCACCCACAACAACAACAACAACAACAAGCAGCAGCTCAGGCTTCCCTGAGAAGAAAATGAAAGTGGAAAGTACCACAGCCATCCGTAGGGATCGATATCCATATCCACTCAGACCAACACGCCATCCATCAGTGGCTCTGTACAACTCATACTGTACAATTACCCATCGCCTCCTCTCCATTAATTACACACGAGGATAGATCAATAACGTCTTCAATTATGAGAATAAATAACTCGTCATTATCTGTTGTTCCATTTCTGTGATGAATAGCATCGGCGGAAGGAGGGGGTCGCGTACAGAAACTTTCCTCGAACAAAGCCGCGCCGGCTTTATGTGCTGTCTCAGGTCCTTTCTACATTTCTATTCTCCAGCTCAAAGAAAGGTTCACCTGGGTTGTGAGATAAGTCAGCATGTTTGCAGCAGTGAAAGGCCCTTCCAGGTTGTCGCTAGCTTTCTCCTTCTGTTAACTAGTTACCAACTTAGCTATATATATGTTCTATAATTAAGTAAATAAGTATATTCATGTTTTTTTTTTTGTAATATGGACAAATAATGCAATAACAGGGATGAGCACTCATTATATTTTTGGTAATTAAAATTAGTTAACTAATACATTTCATAATGTTATGAATAAATATTAATGCATATCACTGGATCACAATTCAAGGCATTGTTGCATGATTTAGGATCATTGTTGGACGTATAGATGATAATGTGGAGACTGGCCAAAATCCCCATTTTAAGGCTGAAAACATACATTTGATGTTTTTGAAACGAGTTACTCTTCGTGGTAATGGCTTCTGAGATGTGTATGGCCGTTTTCAGGACGGGATGGGGGG
The DNA here is from genome assembly GCA_027564155.1 of Gymnocypris eckloni scoliostomus. NCBI lineage: Eukaryota > Metazoa > Chordata > Actinopteri > Cypriniformes > Cyprinidae > Gymnocypris > Gymnocypris eckloni. Next base: position 233,127 of record CM050413.1, on the reverse strand, counting down.
GTGCTGTAGGGTCAGCGTTGATGACTGTGAGAGTGGACGTCAAATGGACATCAGGTCACAGTACATTGAACTAAATGAATTCAGTTAATCTCTCTGATGTTGCTCCATCCCTGGAGCCAAATTCTGATGCTAATGTTCCCCCTCAGGGTCATTTAAAGCCCTTTCAGTTCCAGCATGTCTAGAAGCACTTTACTTCTCCACAACTTTATCCAACCAATAACGAGAATCAGAGAATCGGTCTCATTTGCTCTGACGCATCCATTTACACTGGATTGTTAAAGTCATGCATGAGTTTTACAGGACATGTTGTCACTATTTACACATCTAATGCTCTATTGTTGGTGTTTTGTTTACAAAAACACACCATAAAAGCACAACTATAAGCAGTATAACATCAATCCATGTGACTCGTGTGCTATATTCCAAGTCTTGTGAAGTCACATGTTGACGTTTGACCCAAAATAAGTTACGTCTTTCATTATTTCCCCCTACGCTGAAGTGCTAACATCATATGCGCATCAGGTTGTGGAAAAAGCAGCTTGAACATCTCACACGTGTTTCCAACGGTGAGTAATCGTTAACAGGGCTTTCGTTTGGGTTTTTTGAGGTGAACCACACCGTTAAATTCGTTTCTCTGAAAAGTACTCGCGCTGCAGCAACATCCGCGCTTCTCCATGGCAGGGATCTTTTGTTTTCTTTGACGCAGAATGCATTGTGCCTGTGACCTTGTTGGCATACATGGGCCTGAAATGCCTGGCCAGTCTGCGAAAGGCCCGAACGCATTGGTCCCGCTTCAGTGGGTGCATTCATGAATAAGACATGACCCATATTCCCACACAACACAAGCACGGCCGATTGAATGCCATGTTTTTAGGGGAAGAAAAGTATGTCGTGGCTTAAGACGCTCTAATGCGGAGCTTGTTTTCGATGCTCGCGCAGTCTGCCGCAGCCTGATATCTTACGGCGGAATATGTATTCGTTTTGTGTCATTATTCATGCTGCTTGCCCACTGGCTGAATGTGCAGTAATTACTACAACTCGGCTTCCTTCGTTTATATTATTTGTTTAGGGCTTTCTGTTCGTAATTATAACATTCTCATTTAGAGCGTCATCCCAGGTGAGGCTCGGAGAGAGAAAAGCACGATCATACTGCCTTTATAAAGCATATACTGCTCCAGTGTGTGAGTTCAGATGAGACGCTCTTCTGTGTGCAATACTCAATCACACAACGCTTTGTGCTCAACTTGAACTTCCATTGCAGTGTGACGAACCAACGTGTTTAATCTGCCTTGACTCATTATTGGATTGGAGAGCCTGAGTTAAGACGTTTTACATCACATTTGATGAAGGTAAAATAATCATGTGTATTCCCACCATGGTCACTTCACGTGTAATCTTTACCAAAAATCTCGTTTCCAAGTATAAAAGCAATTTCTTTGGGTTTAACAGATTGTAATTAACATCTATTGTATCTCCAGGTTGTCGGGTAAAAGTTCAAATAAATGCCAGATAATTAAACTCTTGCAGACAGGTACTGCTCTCGTTATTAAATAAATCTGACGTTCTTTGAAATATGCAACAGACATTATTTCATCTAAGTATTAGTGAGAGACTAATCAAACTATATTACGTAGATCTCACACTGCAATTTGTTTTAAATGCATATTATTTCTGACAGATATGAGAAAATATTCAGTAACATTAATCACTGTTGTTATTAATAGGTTAAAAAAGGGTAGTTGACAAAGCTGAATAAAATACAAATGTCCCCAAAAAATGACTAATTTAAAATTATTCTTTGGTAAATAACCGAAATAAGCTGATATACTTAAATTAAATTAAAACTATATGCAAATGTTAAAACAATCTAATAAAATTACTAAAACAATTAATAATAATAAACAAAACATTAAATTAATTAAATTTGTATACTTAATATTAAAGCACATACATAAAAAAAAAATTAAATATGAAAAACTACAATGAAAATAATTGATAATTCAACATAAATAATAGTAAAACAATGAATGCTACATTCAATATAATATAATACTTACGTATAATACAAGATATAATGATATTATGACTCAATCTGGGTCAATATCATTGTCTAAATATAAAGGGGGGGCTACTGTACATCTTTAATAAGGTAATAAATGTAATATTATAATGAACATGCACGACTGAGGCGTATGTTTCTCAGACCCACAGATGGCAGAGAGATCTGCGAGTTATGAAGGACAAGTTCTGCTGTAACATCGCCTTCGGTCTCCCCAGCTGTTCACATCATATCTGTGCAGACAGCAGTATATACTGTAGTGTGCACTGAACACTGGACCCGTATTCTCAACATGTCCAGAGAGATTCACAGACTCCCCCCTGATTGAGTTCTGCTGTAACATCGCTCTCGGTCTCCCCAGCTGTTCACATCATATCTGTGCAGACAGCAGTATATACTGTAGTGTGCACTGAACACTGGACCCGTATTCTCAACATGTCCAGAGAGATTCACAGACTCCCCCTGATTGAGTTCTGCTGTAACATCGCCTTCGGTCTCCCCAGCTGTTCACATCATATCTGTGCAGACAGCAGTATATACTGTAGTGTGCACTGAACACTGGACCCGTATTCTCAACATGTCCAGAGAGATTCACAGACTCCCCCCTGATTGAGTTCTGCTGTAACATCGCTCTCGGTCTCCCAGCTGTTCACATCATATCTGTGCAGACAGCAGTATATACTGTAGTGTGCACTGAACACTGGACCCGTATTCTCAACATGTCCAGAGAGATTCACAGACTCCCCCCTGATTGAGTTCTGCTGTAACATCGCTCTCGGTCTCCCCAGCTGTTCACATCATATCTGTGCAGACCGCAGTATATACTGTAGTGTGCACTGAACACTGGACCCGTATTCTCAACATGTCCAGAGAGATTCACAGACTCCCCCCCTGATTGAGTTCTGCTGTGCTGCAGTGTGTGTGTTTTCCAAGCGACGCGCTGCTATTGTGTTGCCGGTTTTATCAGGCTTGAGCTGCAAACAGCAATACTCTCCCTGGCTACAAAGGAGCGAGAAGGAGGGAAAATATTTTGCTAATGTTCGGAGGTGGAAAGCATATTCTTCTCCTGCATTTCTTCCATTTATGTCTTGCAGAATCTTTCTCGGGCCAACCAAAGGGCTGTTTTGTTTAGTAGCCACGTTTCATTAAAAGATAAGTCGGGTAAAAGCCTTTCGTTGGGTTCGAATGGTAAAAACTGGAGCACTTTCACTCCGGTTTCTCCACACGGACGCTGACACATCCAACAAGGCCTTACAAGGCCACTTTGTAAGAAATGTTGTAAATGTAGCATAAAATTAGAGTTATATTGATGATGCCGAAGCGAGCAAGCGGGAAAGCCTGTCTGCTAATTAGAATATTAATCACCCCCGTTTTAAAAAGCTCCAAGGTCAGTGAGAGCTGAAGGAGCTTTTCCATTTTTCATGCTCCATCTAGCTTTTCTAGAAATAAAACGTAATTTGCTGCATTGGCCAACTACTCAAACGACACACACACACATTGAAGAAAGATACAGACAAAGCCAACATACCTGAGAAGGCAATGAGAGAGCAAAGGTTAGCGCGGGGGTTTGGTCGTAAACCTACCACGTAAAACAGTGAGTCGTGTGGTGGCGCTCGTCTCCCCAACACTGTTGGAGGCGACGCATTCGTAAATGGCTTCGTCACGCGGCGTCCGCAGTGGCTGGATTCTCAGAACGGAGCCCGATCCATCATCGAACTCTATGACCTACAGGTGCGAGAGACAAGATATGTTACGCAAGTTTTTTTCCCACAGTTGATAACAGATAATCATGCTCTCACACACACACAGAGCTCTGGACAGATAACGGACACCATAGCACAATATTCATTTACGCAACCTGACGCAACAGTACGAACACAGGACACAGAAACAGTCTGGTTAAGATCTGCGATTGGCTTCCTCAGAAACATGTGTAGCTGTTGATATTTCCTGAAGCCCAGCGAACACAGAGATTTGAATTAAGTGCATTTTACTTAAAACAAGTAAAATTATCTGCCAGTGTGGTAAGTGAAATATTATTAAAACAAGAGTATTTTACTTACCCCACTGGCAGATAATTGTAATTGTTTTAAGCAAAATGCACTTAATTCAGTCCCCCCCGCTTCCCTGGAAACAAGACTATATCTTAATATATCTTAAGTCATTTGCTTATCTAGTTGAATTATCTTGATTTAAGATTATTTAGATATTTTAACTAGAAACAAGACGAAAATACTAATATAAGCCATTTTTGCGGTGTATACTTAAATTCTACTAGAATCATGATGTTATTTTTGCATACAACATATAATTTGACTTCGAATATGAAAATTATACTTAAGCGTACTTTCGAAAACTAAAACATGGGCTAGAAGTACAGAGCTAGTAAAAGTAGAGTTCACTTGTAGTATACTGTAGTTCAATAAATAAAATAAAACCATGCAACGTAAAACTAGTTGTGTACTCAATAGTTTACTACTGCTAGCTACTCTTAAAATATGCAATTGTACTTTACTAAAAAGTGGGCCAATTTAGTCCTTTGTAGCATTGAACATGCATACAACAGATCTTACAAAAAAGACGTATACTTCAAGTTCAATTTAACTTAAGTTTATTAACTTAAGTGAAGTTTAAGTGTATACTTTATGTAGTAAGCATAGTAGTTCCTATGCACTAGCTCTGTACTTGTATGTATTGCAACACATTTCAGAGCTAAATTGGCCCACTGTTTAGTTTATACAAGTATACTTTCAAGTGTAATTTGCAAGTAACAGTAAATGTTGGGTACACTTTGGGTTTTGTCAAATATACTGTATACTACATGTTAAATTAGAGGTATAATTTTAGTTACCCCAGACTTTATTCGAGTGCAATTTGAAATATACAACTTTAATATTGGCCTATTAAGCAAGTATAATTGCATGTTATATTTAAGTGTTATATTTTCATCATATTATAAACTTGTAAATATATGCTTTTCTGAGTAAAAGAAATACTAGCTTCTTATTAAGGTGATTAACATCTGTTGAAATCCAAGTATACTTAAGTGCAATTTTAAAATGAACTATACTTAAGCATATCTCTCTCTATATATATATATTCAGTCACCTCATGTTTGAGAAGCTGGATTTGGTTTGTGTAAAATGCTCAGTGAATGTGATGCTAATTCTTAAGCCAGACGTTTCACGATAAACCCGGCGGCTTTAAGAATGGGACGGCATTTCCTGGCCCACTCTTAAAGCGGATCGCATGGAACATGAAACGAGAATGGAGATGTGACGTCACAGGCACAAACGTCATCAGACAGTCGATTAGCCTCAACGCCAGACGGACGGGACACAGGACGCTCACAGACAGGTTTAGTTGCTGGCAATCGGGAGATGTATACTCACTTCTGACAGAAACAACCAGGAAGGATTCTCCGGTTTACAAACTTAAATACATCAGTGGGCTTTTCTTTCACCGTCATCTGAGCTTAATTTGTATTGTCAAATGTGTATCTGTTTCTGCGTGGATTAATAACACTGTGTGCAAAAAAAAAGTCTGAATAATTTCCACCATGTATTATTTACTCTAAAAAGATTTTCCACCGCAAACTGACTTATTATAAACTTGTAAATATATGCTGAAGTTGATTAGAAGAAACAAGTGTGTGTGAAGGAAATACTTAAGTATATAACAATTGCAAAAACCAAATATACTTAAGTGCTATTTTAAACAGAAGATGAAGATATCTCTCTGTGGAAATATGATATATATTCTGTCTTGTAATGCACCGGGCAGAAATCAGTCACCGTGTATTATACTTTAAGCCACCAAAACAGATAAATAAACATGCAGGAATATATGCAAATGAGATTTGAGAAAAATAAACCAGTGTGTGTGTGAAGGAAATGTAAACAAACTAAATCTTTATATGACAAGTATACTTAGAATAATAAATTATAGTTTTAAGTATACTTGAGTATATAACATCTGTATTTGTATTAAGTATACTTATTTATTTCTATTTTGTAGTGTCTGTTTTCATTTACATTTTAGTTTTTTTTAGTTTTTTCTGATTATGATATGCACAGAAATCAGTCACCATGTATTATATTCTTTAATTTTTTAGTTATAAACTGACTCATTATAAACTTGTAAATTTTATTCAATTTTTAATTCAATTTTATTTTCAATTTTAATTGATTTAGATAAGGATTTAATTTAATTGAGTATATAACATCTTTAATTCAAGTATACTTAAGTGCAATTTTAAAATGAACTATACTTCAATTACTCACGTTGTTTCAAAGATTCAGTCACCTCATGTATCTTCAGAAGCTGGATTTGGTTTGTGTAAAATGCTCAGTGAATGTGATGCTAATTAAGCCAGACGTTTCAGATAACGGCGGCTTTTAAGAATGGGATGGAATTTCCTGGTTCAACCTTAAAGCTACGATAATGGAACATGCTCAAAATAAATGGAGATGTGACCGACAGGCACAAACGTCATCAGACAGTCGATTAGCCTCAAGCACTATTTTGGAGGGACACAGGACGTAAACAGCGTGTTTAGTTGCTGTGTCAATCGGGAGATGTATACTCACTTCTGACAGAAACAACCAGGAAGGATTCTCCGGTTTACAAACTTAAATACATCAGTGGGCTTTTCTTTCACCGTCACTTTTCACGCAAAGAAATGCGAGTATGACCACGCGCTCTCACGCATGCATGCGCTCGTGTGTGCATGAGCCGGTTAACGAAGACTTAAACGAACAAGATATTAGTAATGAGGGGCATCATGGGTGAAGGTGAAGACGCTGATCGAATGTTAGCGTATTAGTGGCATGTATGAACGCTGATAAGATTTGCTTTCTGCAGGTAACAAATGAGATAAAAGCAACAGACTAATCCATCTTAAGACAGCCTCGTTTAAAAATAGTTATGTTAATTCACATTAAAAATGCAATCTTGAATGCTGGACTTTGGTGGAGATGAAAAGCACTTGTGTGCTTTTTCCAAAAATACTAACACATTTATTCCTAAAACCTTAAAGGATTTCAGGAGAACTGCACTTAGGAACTACACTTTAACTTTTATTATTATTATTTTTTCCAAAGATGATTTCCGTGAATCCGGTAGCGGGACATGAGTGACCATGCATGTTAGTGGTGGGAGGATATGCTAATGAGTGGGTGTGGCTGAGTTAATGGGTGTGGTTGTCGTTAGCATTCACTTGTCGAGCATTTTACATCAGAACAATAGACCTAATACCTCAAAACGCTGGTTGCTGACTCTCTTCCCCTTCTTGTTCCACACGATCTTGGGCTGCGGGTCGCCCGTAGCCTGGCAGATGAAGGAGGCGACGCCGCCCTGAACGCCCGTCTGATCGTTCGGGGTTCGTGAGAACTTCGGAGGCGCTGAAAGACAAGAAAGAGGGAAGATTATTACTGAACAGAGACGAGTTACACAAAAGAAGAAAGATGCGACGATAGTGCTATGAACACCGAAGGCAGAATCCCTCATGAGTTAACTAAATGCATTTAAAAACATCATAGAGAAACATACAATTAGTGAATGCTTTATGTATGCATACTATTGAATGTTTTAATTGATTTAGTTCCCAACAAAGCATAATACAGACATAATTACCAACACACCAATCATTATAATCAGCCGTTTAACTTCCCTCAGAAGTTTGTGTTTGCTAGTGATGGAGACTGGATCACATCCGAGCCACGAGATCAGAAACGCCGGTTATTTTAAGAGTTTTACATCATGATCTGAGCGCTGTTTATTAGCCGTCATTAATAGAGCAGACGGTAATGAATCCCAGAGTCCAAAATTAGCACTCAACACCATCCAAATGAGGTAAAAACTGCAGAATTAATATTTGTCCTGTTGCATTATTAGCAACATAATGCATGATTTAAATGCGATATAAGAACAATTTTATCGTGCTGATGTATCAAAATCAAACACATTCAGACAACCGAAATGCCAGTGACTGAAGATCAAGGTAAAAACAGTCCAATATTTCATACGCACTGTAAAACAATCGACCAATCAGATGAATCTGGGGGCGGGGTCTTGAGTGCACTCGGACATTATAATAATAGTAATGATTATTCATATTTATTTACTTTTATATAATTTAGCAATATTTTAAATGAGTTTCATATTTTTAGTAGCTTTGTTATGCACTTTCATAAATTTGTATTACTATTTTATTACTATAATTTCGTCCAACTATTTGGAGCTAATCAACATTATTTTAGTACTAATTATATACTATTCATTAATGTTTTGAATTAATATTTTCCGTTTTATTTTTCATTTCAGTCATTTTATTTTAATTTTACTTTAATTTGTTCAACTATTTGGAGCTAATCAACATTATTTTAATACTAATTATATTAGAGGTGGGCATAGATTAATTTTTTTAATCTAGATTAATCTAGATTAATTTTGGAATTAATCTAGATTAATCTAGATTAAAATGGCTCATTTGAATTCTGCCGAAGGCATTCAGAATATGTGTGCTACCCAAATAATGACTAAAAGTAAGTCTTTGAGAACGGGTTTCTCAAGCCAGGTGGCGCATTAGACCAGGGGCTCATCTCCTGTTTCCAAAATGCATCACAAACTTTAATCTCTTCCCGTCCCAATCCCACGAAAAAACTGGAGGAAAATCCCGTTCCACTCCCGGAAGAATGACTCCCATTCCCTCCACTCCCGTGTTGTTGTTGTTTTGGGGTTTTGCGATAACTGTCAATTACAGTAAAAAATAGTACAGATCTGGCGTGCCACCTTATTAGTTGAATAAAACCAAATGTCGTTTTTGTTATTATATTGAACTGAAAGCCATCTTATTATGCACAGTGTTGCACAGATTAAATTTCATAAATCATTTGCTAACACACGTCTTAATTAACATTTAACATTTAACCTTAACATTTCACTACCTATTATACTTAACATTTCACTACCTATTATACCCTGTATGATTATGTATGTGACAAATAATAAAGAACCTTGAACCTTCTATTTTTATTTTTTTGACATTTCACTCTCTATAGATATATTTTTCTATGTACTGTATTTTTTGATATATTCGAGTTTCGAAGTTTCTCGCTCAAGTTCACATGAGACCTAAAGCGCATCCTGTTTGCTTAAAAGCGCAACGTTTCGTTGTTATTCTGAGTGCACACAAATAAACGTAGAGTCTTTACAGATTCGAAAGATGTATTAGGTAGAGCTGGGCGGTATGACCAAAAATGTATATCACGGTATTTTTCTAAATTATACCGGTTTCACGGTATATGACGGTATTTTTTTTTCCCATGCATGACCGGGTGTTAACCACATTTTCTACTGACTGAAGAAAAACTGCAGTAGATTGACTTAGAATGCCATATTTTAGTGTCATGATGAGTGAATATTGTAGAAAAAGTACACACTAAATACAGGGGTTAAAGCAAAAAAAAATATTTTGACTGTAAATATTTCCTCGGCCAAACCCCATTCCACAGCCATACGGCTACATTCACACACAGTTTAAGAGCTGTTTTTCTTCTTGTAATCAGGAGTGCTTGTCCTCCTAATTTAGAATATTTAGAGCGCCTTCTGATCAATAATAAAAAATTCTGATAGAAAATGAGTCTTCCGAACACGGTGACATTTGACTCCTTAAAGTGACTTACAGGGTATTTTCTTTTTACCTTTGCAATGGCATAATTTTCATCTGTCAAAAAAAAAATTATGTTTATAAGCTTTTTAAAATGTATATTTAAAACAATATAATAAGTACAATACTTAATAAGTTACTAATCATGAAATTAGTATTAATAAAAATGTATTTGTACTACAGAGGTGGCACAGAAGAACACAAACGTGGCTTGAACGTACATTTTCAGACATTTAATGAGTCTCAGGGTGGCATGTGTGCAATTAAATTCATAGACTAGAGCTTTTAGAGATGCACAACGGCTCAGCTGTAACTTTATTTGGAATTATTTTTGTTGATGATATAGAGTAAAATCATGCAGTACTTGTTTATTGATCTGTTGTATTAAATCAATATATCACATTTGCTAACTCCCTTATAATTATTAAAAGCTGTCACTCTCCTGATCGCGATCTGTGGGCGCAGACATTGAGAGCGTGAGTGAGCTCAAGAATCAAAAGCACGTGCAAATGTGATGCATTCTGTCGGAACCTGCGGAATGAGTATAATTATTATTATTAGCCGCAATCCCGACCGAAATTCAAGTTCTGCTCGGTGTTCTCTGCTAAGAACCCGACTGTGAATGATGCGAGTGGCGTTACTATGTTGTCAGTGAGAAACTGCAGCCGAGGCGGGATGATTTTGGTGTGCCGCAGAACAACAACAGTGCGCTACAAGTTTATTTCCCTCAGTAATCCCTGATAACGCTTAAATGGAGTGAACGCGAGCAGTTTCTCCTTGAGCGGAATGTAAAACCCGGATTGGATCCAGAGGAGTGATTACAGAACGCTTAGAGCGGAGAGAGAAACGTGCTTTAATCCACTCCAGGCTTTGATCATAACTCCCTCAGCAGACTGAATGCACCTCGCCTTTCCTTAATTTAAGACCTATTCGTTAAAATTAAGACCTCTATAACACTATTTGAGAAATGTAAGCGTTTATTTACGGTCTTAAAGTTATGAAAAGTGAATTTAAGAAGGCGGGAACCCTGCAATTGACGGAAATCCGTGATCGACGGAGAACTGTTGTGTGTGAGAGGGAGCTGATGCAGCGGACGGTGGATATTTGTTCTTATCTCATCATCATTCTACTAGTGCTTCAGTTTCGAACTTTCACGCTTAGTAACACATACAGCTGTATCCTCGTCAAAATGCAATAGTGAAAATAGACCCTCTGTTACAATGTCGCGTTCGAACGTTATTTAAATGACACCGGTATTGCGGTATTTTAAAAATTCATATCAGAAGAAAAATAAACACCGGTATTCGGTATGAACCGTATACCGCCCAGCACTAGTATTAGGCTACTTTTATCTGTATGACCAAAATGACGGAGATTTTAAGAGCAAGTGAGCGCACGGAGCCTGTCCTGCAGCAAACACGCTCCACACAAACACTTCAATAGCGCATTTCTAGGTTAACATCATATTGAGCGCCATGTAAAGTTGTTACCACATACATCTTTCAGATGAAAAGCCATATTTGAGGTTGATGAATGATAGGTGAGCCGTTTGGATGTCCTGCCCGATTGTATTACCACAGACCAGCCGTTAACAATCTGTCCATCACGGACTGCGAGCCTCTAGTTCAAGACTCGCTTCTCGCCCCTACAGTGCAATTCGCTAGTATACATCCGCTTAAAATATCAGGGTGAAAGTCATCATAGCTATGTAGTATAGACCCAGCTCCAACCCAACTTTGAGAATCAGATTAACGGCGTATATTTTTTTTTTTTATCGCCGATAAGTGAGTCTCAATTAGTTATTAAATATTAAATATTGCTTGGTTAAAAGTAATATTAATATTTAACTTAGTTATACTGTATTAAGTGACCGTCCACGAACACTAGCCTCAGCATATCAACTTGAGCTTAGGTAGCTTTCTCTTTATGGCAAATAAGGAACAAAACTTCAAATCACATTCCAGAGACAATTCTTTATGAAATGAAAAATGGTTTATTCGTAATACTGCTATTCTAACATAAATGGATTAACTGATAACACACAAAACATACATACATACAAAGACATGCATAAGGGATTTTGGTAAGTAATTCCTAAAATTAAAGTTAGCCCTTTTAGCTATTTAAACGCTTGACTTGACCGGACAGATCACGACAGATGCCTTATTGCTCTGTTACTGCATTCAGATCAGATTCTACCAGTTCAATCAGCAATATAGATTTAGTTAGAATGTACTTGCTTGTTGACAAGAAGCAGGTTGGAAGTTGTTTGTTTCCTTCAAATGCGTTGCTCTGGTCTTTGTGCTCGGGAACCACGTGGGTTGGTTCGTGCGTCTCCGGGTGCTCTCGGGTGGAAACACGAGAGATGTGGCTGCTGCCGCGTGACGTCACAGAAAGCTTTCCTTTCGTCCGTAGGCGTTCAGCTCGTTGTTCTTTGATGTTGTGCCTTCTAGCCTTGAATAGATGGTTGGTTTAGTCGGTGTCGAGACAAAGTTCAGGTAAGGCGCGAGCAGGCAGAGTTCTGACGCAGCTCAGCGATGTTAAAGAGAGATGTTCCAGAGAGAGTCACGCCATGTTTCAGAGAGAGTGATTTGCAACTGGCGCGTTGTTTTTCAACAGTCCAACTTGCTCCTCCCCACGGGCGGCTTGTCGAATCCGATGGTTCGTATGGGGCGGAGCCCCGCCCATGTCCAGGCTTGCTGGGTGGACCAACAGTTCTGTGATGTCTCATCACTTTTGGGAAGGATAAACTTTATGGATCTTTATACGTGTATAATTATGCAGGGTATTACAATTTAACGGTCATCACCACAGTCTATCACATCTGAGTCTAGCTTTCTTTAGAGATCAAACACCGCATAATAATACACACATTACAGTTTATACCCGTTTTAAAGCATGATTAAAATTCCCACATTGTCCTAAATAATTGGCACTCGAAATCATCACATCATGCCTATGAGGGAACAAGTACACATTAAATATCCATATATTTATTTTGTGTAGTTGCAATAGTTATACGTGTCAAAAAAGGCAAGGAGTTTGGTTTTCCTTGGTCCGTCCGGACGGAGAAAAAGTCCTGCTTTGTTTTAAATGGGGTTTTGAACTATGCTCTGGAATGTAGACGGTGTCCAGAACCATTCGAGCCGTCCATTACCTTTGCGAGGCGTTTAGTGATGGGGTCGGTTGACCTCTCCACTTTTGCATGGAAGGGAGGACTTTTGGGTCATAATTCATTTCTGTTGCTGGGTTGGAATTCTCTGTGTGTGTTTTCAGGTCGACATTGTGTTACAATAGTTATATTTCAATTTCACAAAGAAACGTGCAGCATTCTGTCCGAGCAATACTAAAAGGACACATTTAATTTATAATGTAACTTAATGTTTCATCTAACATGTATGCTTAATTTCATTGAACTAAACCGTGCTTTAATAGCTTTAGTTAGTAATGAGAGCAGCGTCACATCTCTCGTATGACGGCAGTGAGTCGTTCCCTAGTTAGAGAGCAGCGCGGGCAGTTAATACAGGATGTGACATACGTATCCCATAGTCCCTGTCTATAATTGGATCTGTGACGGGGTGTCACCGCTCGACCAGAGGGATTTTACTGAGCCGTCCAAAATATCTGCCGTCGCTGCCAACACCCTCCACCTCTCTCGCGCTCTCTCGCTCGCTCTGTACTTCAAAGCGCAGTTTCTCAGCGTGTAAATATGTAAAATCGTATCTGGTGCGGCTGTCATACAGCTATCTGAACACACGCAGAATAACACATCAAAGATGCGGCTGTCAGTGAATCTGCTCTAATGGTGTTTTGGGTCGACGGTAAATCCTGCTCAAGAGCTCACGCTGCACATCAGCACCAAACACAGACGAACAGCAGCACACGTGTGTGTGTGTGTGTGTGTGAGAGAGAGAGAGAGAGAGAAAGAGAGAGAGAGAGTGTGTGGGTGTGTGTGTGAGAGAGAGAGAGAGAGAGAGAGAGAGAGAGAGAGAGAGAGAGAGTGTGTGTGTGTGTGTGTGTGTGTGGAGAGAGAGAGAGAGAGGTGTGGGTGTGTGTGGGTGTGAGAGAGAGAGAGAGAGAGAGAGAGAGAGAGTGTGTGTGTGTGTGTGTGTGAGAGAGAGAGACCATCATATAGAGAGGACATGGACAACATGAGCTCCTGAACCTTCTAGAGTTTCTTGCTGCGAATATGAGGTAAACCAAAGATAAAAACACAAAATTAACAAAAAATGTGATAGTGAACACAAGTTCACTCTAGAAAAGAAAGTTTTTAAAAAGAACAGGACTACTCCGGAAACCACAGAGAACATCAGCCTTCCCCCAAGCACAGAACTACAGAACTGGAAATAGTGGAACTGAGTGAGCAAGTCCACGCCCTGACCACCAAAGACACAGAACAACACAGAGAACAGCTGGACCAGATAAGAAACCAGCTGAAAATATCCATCCAGGAACTTAAGGGGGAAATGAACACTCTGAATCAGGACAGGGAAACGTTTAAAAAAGACTGCAAAGAACTTCAACAGACTATGGGGAAGGAACTTTCAGAAATGAAAGACTACATGGGGAGGGAGCTCGCATGCTTCAAAGTTGAGCTAAAACAACGGAACAGACAGATAGAGACCCTAACAACACAGATGAGGTGTCTCTCTCTATCCCTGTAAATGCCCCAAAAGCCCCCCCACCCTCACCAACACCTACACAGCCAAACCCCAGCAGCACACCTCCGGCACCCACCAAATCATCACACCCCAGCAACAGCCAAAGGGAAGCAGAAACACCTGCAACCCCCAGAAACCCAGAAACCCCTCAGAAAAACACCACTGCTACAACCCCAGCTGAGAAACAGCCAGTGAAAACAGAGGCTGACATTGCCATCCTCATGGACTCCAATGGGAAGTTCCTACAAGAAGGAAAACTGTTTCCAGGCCGTAAAACAACAAAACTCTGGTGCCAAAAAACAGGTGATGCCCTCAGAATACTTTCTGACTCCAGCTTTGGCACACCCTCACATATCATCATACACACAGGCACCAACGACCTGAGAAGGGAACAGGAGAGAGTTGGGCAGCTGATCTGCAGAGTAGCAGAGAAGGCTACAGAGACCTACCCCAACACAAAGATCACCATATCTACCCTCCTACCCCGCAGAGACATTCACCCAGACACCATCCAGAGAGTCAACGCTGACATCTCCAAAGGATGTGCTCGCCTGCCCAACGTGTACCTGGCTCATCACCCCTCCCTCACAATCAGAGATCTGTACGACCATGTACACATAAGGAAGGACAAAGTCAATGTGTTTGCAAAAACACTGAAACACATAGCATGGAGCAGACAAACCACATCTTCTCCCCTGAAAACAACACACTTGCCAACCCACTTGCCAACCCACAGAACACAAATCCAGACACCCAGCAGAAACGCACAGTCTCATCACAGAGAATGACCCCCGCTGGATGCACAAAACTGGAGACCCACACACCATGCTAAATTCCCCATCAGAACACCCCATGCACCAGCGCTACACCACCACAAAACACCCCAGTCTGAACCAGATGACCACCTATGACACCCCCGACCACCACAAAAACACCACTCCAGGCAGAGGAGCAACACTAGGATGGGCCCATCACCAGCAGCGAACAATGCACCCTCAGCTGATAACACACCGATCTCAGCACCACTCCCAGACTCCAGGAGCTACGCTCAGGCCCTGAAAGGACAAGCAAATACACTGGAGATGAGCGAGATCAGACAGCTGCTGAACTACATCAGTGCCCAGCTGACAGCATGAGGGTCCACACAGCATACAAACATCTGCCTAACAATGAGAAAAACAAAACAACAACATTATTTTTAAATATATTAGATTACATTAGAAAAGGATTACCTCTATTTTTGAAAACAAGAACTCTATACATTGAACTCTTGAAATGACTCTTTCGATATCAATGTGGAATATTCAAGGCTTGAACTCAACAGCGTTTGGGCTGAAGAGCTTAAACACAGAATTCCAGAAGAGCATCAAGGAGATGGACATTATAATTCTACAGGAGACATGGAGCAGGGCAGACGCAATCACCCACTGCCCACCCAACTACAGAGAAATCATCCTACCATCACAAAAACTCAGCACAGTCCGACAGGGAAGAGACTCAGGAGGACAAATAATCTGGTACAAATCAAAATTCCACAACCACATCAACACAGTAAAGCAAGGCAAATACTACACCTGGCTTAAAATCCACAAAGAACTGCTCTCATCCAGAAAAGATATATTCCTGTGTGCCATATACATCCCCATCAGAGTCCCCTACTACAGCGAGACACGTTCTCCACATTAGAGGAAGAGACGAGCCACTTCCAGGCCCAGGGAAGCGTGCTCATCTGCGGGGACCTGAGCAAGAACAGGACTACAGCCGGACTTCACCGACACACAAGGGAGCAAATACATCAACAACAAACTGACTGTTATTAACAACACTTTCTCCCATATCCACAGAAATAACCACGACCATACAGTAAACAAGAATGGAAAAGACCTCCTGCAGCTCTGTCAAGCCTGGGTCTGTATATCATCAACGGTAGGCTACGAGGGACACTTTAGGGAGACTCACATTTTGCTCACCTCTTGGGACTAGCACAGTTGAGTTGATTATATGATAACAGACATAGATCCTTCATCTCTCAGATCATTCACTGTTAGAGAACTGACCCTCTGTCTGATCACAGTCAAATCACTGCGTATCTCAAAAGACTGAAAATAACATTAACACAAAGCCCAGTAAGCTGTACAACATCAGAAAACCATACAGATGGGCTGAAAACAGCGCTGAAGAATATCAGAAAGCACTTAGCAGCCAAAAATACAAGCGCTGATAGATAACTTCCTAAATAACACATGCTCACACTAATGAAGGGTCAATCTTGCTGTAAAGATATCAATTACATATTTGAAAAATCAGCAAAACTATCCAAATTGAAAACAAAAATGGACAAAACAAATCCTCAAAATGACAAAAATTGGTTTGATCAGACCTGCCAAACTATTCGCAAAAACCTGAGAACATTGTCAAATCAGAAACATAACGATCCCAATAATGCAGAGATCCGTCATCTTTACTGCGCAACACTAAAACAATACAAACATACACTCAGAACCAAAAAAGCACAATACACCCAAAAACAACTAACAATAATCGAGAAGTCAGTGAACACAAATTTGAAAAACAACCTGAAAAAAACTGATCATGAAGAACTGCCCATTCAAAATGGAGAAATATGGGAAAGTCATTTCCAAACATTGTTTAATAAAGTACAAACAGACACGAACTGTGAGCAAAATCAAACAATCAACCAATTAGAAAAACTAGAATTAACAATCAAAGATAACCAAAACCCATTAGATTTCCCAATAACTGACAAAGAACTTAAAGAAAAAATCAAAAACCTCCAACTCCAAAAAGCATCAGGACCTGATGGGATATTAAATGAAATGATAAAACACACAAGCAGCAAGCTCCAATTAGCCGTTCTAAAACTATTCAATGTGATCCTGCGTGTAGGTTACTTCCCCGACATCTGGAATCAAGGCTTGATAACACCAATCTTTAAAACGGAGATAAATTTGATCCTAACAACTACAGAGGCATCTGTGTGAGCAGCAACCTGGGAAAGTTATTCTGTAGCATAATAAATGCTCGACTACTAGACTTCATCACCACACACAATGTACTGAGCAGAAGTCAAATCGGATTTTTACCAAATTACCGTACATCTGATCACATCTATACATTACATACTCTGATTGAAAAACACGTTCATCAAGATAAAGGAAAATATATGCATGCTTTATTGACTTTAAAAAGCGTTTGACTCAATTTGGCACCAAGGACTATTCTTCAAACTTATTGAAAGTGGAATAGGAGGTAAAACCTATGACCTCATCAAATCAATGTACACTGAAAGTAAATGTGGCGTAAAAATCAACACCAAACGCACAAGGTATCTTTCCCAGGAGCGTGGAGTGAGACAGGGCTGCTGCTTAAGCCCAACATTATTTAACATCTATATCAATGAACTGGCGCTCAGTCTGGAGCGATCTGCAGCCCCTGGCCTCACTCTACACGACTCACAGATCAGATGCCTGCTGTATGCAGATGATCTGGTTCTGCTGTCTCCCACTAAACATGGTCTACAGCAGAACCTGGACCTGCTGGAGCAATACTGCCAGACCTGGGCCCTGACAGTCAACCTGAAGAAAACCAACATTATGATCTTTCAGAAAAGATCCAGATCCCAGGGAACAGAACACATCTTTACATTAGGCACTAACCAGATAACACACACATCACACTACAACTACCTGGGTTTGAAAATCACATCCACTGGAAACTTTAACCATGCTGTGAATGAACTGAGAGATAAAGCACGCAGGGCCTTCTACGCCATAAAACGGCAATGTCCTATAGAAATCCCTATTAGAATTTGGCTGAAAATAGTAGAATCAGTAATTGAGCCCATTGCACTCTATGGCAGTGAGGTGTGGGGTCCACTGACAAACCCAAGTCTAGATCTCAACAAATGGGAAAAACACCCGATTGAGACCCTCCATGCAGAACTCTGTAAAATATATTACACGCACCGCACACAACAAATAACGCATGGAGGGCAGAATTAGGCAAATATCCTCTAATCACTAAGATACAAAAAAGGGCAATTAAATTCTGGAAACATCTGAAACTCAGTGATCCCCAATCATACCATTATAAAACCCTGCAATACCAAGAGATGAGCAAAGAAAGCAAGCCCTTCTTCCAGCTGATCCAGAGCTTCAGTCCTGATGCTTCACTAACATCTACTGATGCTCTGAATCACAACATCAGAACCAATCAGATCACTGCACAAATCAAACAGAGCTACATCACTCACTGGCAAACCCAAACTCAACAACAGAGTAAAATGCAATGCTATCTGTCCCTAAAGAGAGTACAGTATGGCAGAGTATCTGTTCACAGTGTCAGATAAGAAACTGAGAAACGTTGACCAGATACAGACTCAGCGGACACAAGCTGATGATAGAGACGGGCAGACACAGACAAACATGGCTGCCCCCGGAGCAGAGATTGTGTTCACACTGTGACCTGAATCAGATGGAAACAGAACTGCACTTCCTGACAGAGTGCTCCAAATACACAGATATACGAACAGTGTACTACGACAAAATACAGCAGATCCATCCCACATTTACAACTCTTCCAGACCAGGAGAAACTAGCGTATCTGCTCGGAGAACACAAGACATGCTGTGTGCTTGCTGCTCAATATGTGTCTCTCTGTCACCATAGAAGAGAAGACACTCCGTCTGCCCTGAGCTGATGTTTCCAGCACATGTAGAATATATTATGACATATTACTCCATTATATTACTTAAATGTATATTTTGCCTCTGTAAATCTTATACACATACTTACAATAGTCACTCATTTTGCACTACATATTTAATACGGTTTAAATATTTGTTTTATTACTATTACTATTCTATGTATTTTTTTCTGTTAATTCAAATGTGCACTACTTGTGAGCAGCCCAGCTGCAATTGCTTTGGCAATACAAATGTATAGTTTTTGTCATGCCAATATAGCACACTTAAATTGAAATTGAAATTAGAGAGAGAGAAAGAGAGAGAGTATGTGCGTGTGTGAGAAAAAGAGAGAGAGAGAGAGAGAGAGAGAGAGAGAGAGAGAGAGAGAGAGAGAGAGAGAGAGAGAGAGAGAGAGAGAGAGAGAGGCAGCGCTGGAAAATAATGGTGGTCACACAAAATATTGACACTCTGGGCTCAATTTGTAAATTTTCACTTAGGGGTGTTTTCACAACAGGACAGCAAATTTACACTGTTATACAAGCTGTACACTCAATACTTTACATTGTAGCAAAGTGTAATGTATTCAGTGTTGTCAGATGAAAAGATATAATATAATATGTAAAAAAGTTGAGGGGTGTACTCACTTCTGTGAGATACTGTACTTCAGTATTCAAGGCAAAAATAATAATGAGAACTTCTGCTTTCAAAATAAATCTCAATACAAATTTGGAAAAGATGCGAATTTAGATGCGACTCAAAGCGCTGGCGTGTAAATGAACACAGCTTCACTCTGAAACATGCAGCACATGAACCACATCACTCAGTTTGACTGTGATTAATAGTGCAGCTCTACCGCTATACAGCAAACTCAATGACTACGCTTACATGGACATCAGCAATCTTATTCTGAATAAGACAATATTATTGTTTACATGAGTTGCATGTCTTCAATGCGACTAAAACAGGAATACTCCACATGTCTTAATTAGATTTGTGTTTACTTCAAGTATGACTTTATCTGGATCAAGGTAATCAACAATCTCTGTCTACATGGTAGATTCTTAATCAGAGTATTGTCATAATCGTGTTAAAATAGGAATATTGTTGTCCATTCGTCCAGTGTGACGAACAAGCAGACGTGATATCAGCAGTGTTTTTGATTTCTGGTTATTTGATCAGGTCATGTATGCAACGGTTTAACGTATTTTTGATGCATAATGCATTCAGTCTCCTGCAACGCTGCATGACTTACGCTTTGCTCATCACACTGGAAATGGACGCGGTGCGCACTGCATTGTGGGATACGGTGTCGTGAGATCTGCAGTAGATCATCTGGGCGCTTCACGAGCACAGAAACAGTCTCTCAGTCCATCAGAAGACATTTGTGTCTTTTCTCTTCTTCAGAAACGAGTGACACGTTCGATTTATTCTGCGTGAGCGGCTTGCATTCGCTGTCTGTCAGAGACGCTTTCATGATTAGAGTCTGTCAAACGAGTGTCTCTCACAAACCTCCCAAAATCACAAATACCACCTCCCTGAGACTTATTAGATACCTAACATCATATTAATGTGAGATCGAGTGAAGCTGCAGCTTTAAACATCAGTTGTTTGTTTGTTGGAAGAAACCATTTCACGCCATTTAACTCAATTATACACACATTGTTGACTGCATTAATCCAGCTCAATTGTTCTTCATTACATTCACTGTATTGTATTATAGTGTAAAAAAAAAAGGCACATAATAATTATTATATTTTTTAATAATAATAATAATCAGAACCCTGTTATCAGTTTGTATCTGATCTGGTTGAGATTCAGGGTTTGTCGTTTCACTGATGTCCTTTTATTGGATTAATATGTTTAGCCACTACTTCAAATATACATTTTAAAATGCAAAACAGCAGTTAAAAACAGGTGACACGACTTTACCACACACACGCTATTGCTTTTATGATATTCACAAAAGTGCATTTCTTAATACACGCTTTAAACACGCCGGTCACAGACAACCATTACTGCTGTTTGACCTAAATGCACTAAACATGCTTGAGTATGCATCAGGACCGGCACACCTGTTACCACCCTCCTCATGCTCAGGTGCGTCTGAGAGTCCCACGTGTGACCGGTGACCTCCATTACAGACCAACACACACCGACACACACAAACACACACCGACCGTCTGCCATCAGAACAACACGCACAACAAACACCTCCAAAACCTGTTCACTGATAAACGTGTGATCTTTGCTCTTCATTACATTCACTTTCTAATACAAACAAACTAGGTTGAGACCGCACTAAACATTAATAATTGTTTTACAACTACTACTACTACTGACTGTGCTATTGCTGTCACTGCTGCTGCTAATGTTGCTGTTTGTTGCTGCTGCTGCTGCTACTGCGGTACTGATACGCTGGTGCAACAACAATTAGCTGGGTATTTCACTGCTGCTGCTGCTAGTAAACAGCATGATGTATTGATGATGATGTCACTGCTATTGCTAGCTGTTGCTGTTGGCTGCTGCAAATATTAATACTACTGTTAATAGTAATATTATTACTACTACTACTACTAATATTAATATTTCTACTACTACTACTACTACTACTACTATTAATATTAATACTACTACTACTACTACTACTACTACTACTTACTATTACTACTAGTTTATTATTATTATTAATATTACTACTACTACTACTACTTACTATTACTGCTACTACTACCACTACTACTATTATTTTATTATTAATATTACTACTACTACTACTACTACTGCTACTACTAATTACTGCTACTGCTGCTACTATTACTACTACTACTGCTACTACTTTATTACTGCTACTATTGCCACTGCTGCTACTAATATTACTACTACTACTACTACCACTATTACTGCTACTACTACATTAATTTACCACTTATTACTTTTACTACTACTACTACAATTGTTTTAATACATTTGTTGACACTGCTGTGTACTCCAGTTGCTCCTAAAGACTGCAGGATTGGCGAATATCACACATACACACTTGTGTGAGAGCAGCGTGACCTTTCACACCACATTAATTTAATGGTGGTCTGTGAGAATGTTTCAAACCATTTTCACAGCACAGCGACTTTATAACGGCCACAACAACATAAAATCTGCCCTGCCAGAGGTGACCGGTCCACACACACCTGACAGACACACACACAGCTGTCTGTCTGACACGTCTAGTGCAACACAAACACATACACAACACTGTTTTCAAGCAACAGATGCCAGAGGAAGCTATCATGTGTTGTTCAGCATTTCTCCACAGTCACCTGCATCAGCAACTGAGATCGGCAGAGTGAGGACCAAAAGGTGTGTTTGTGTTTAACATGAAGATGGCAGTGTATGAGGCTGACCTCTACAGAAGCTCTTCTGGCATGTGTGTGAGTGTGTGCGCACGAGCTCCATATGGCTGACGCTCAGCTAATGAGAATCTCTGGAGAGCGACAGCTCGCGGGACCTGAGCGATGATCTCCAGCGTTTTAACGCCAGATGACGACCTTCGATAAGAACGACATCATCTACTCGTGCGATTTGATTTATGAGGCGACTTCCCCAACATCCGTTATCGCCGGATTCCCGCCGACTGTGGCCCGGCTCCTGACCTCCAGGATTTCCGTTCGGCCACGAGGAGCACGGCACACAAACATTTCAATCGTGCAAGAGTCTGATGATCTGATGTTCTCCGTCATCCTCTTCACCTGATAAAACAGCTGATCCTCTTACGGAAGGATTCTGGACTCTGATTCACGCGGCGGGTCACGGACATCACATGGTCCCTCAGACAGCAGCGGCCGTCACAGCCCACGCAGGTCTCGGCTCATGTGGAGGTTTGACGAACACCTCCGGCCACGTTTACAGTCTGACATTCGTGTTCCTTTCTTTACTCGTTGGTGTGCACTAACATCTTTTTGAAAATGTTTAAGCAGATGACGCAGATACGGGTCGGAGCAGATTCCTTTGAGACTCTGCATCATCAACACCTCCGACACCTAATATTTAACTCTGTGACAGTGTGTATGTGTGTGTTTAGCTCGAGAATCTGGCCTTGAGGGTTTGTGTGCGATGGCTCAGGGTTATCCCACAAGAGTAAACCAGCTTTCTCCTCACTAATATTTACCTCAACAGCCGATTACAGGATCAAGGACAAAGTGTACATATGATGACAGGAACAAAGTGCAATACTCTTGCAGAAATAAACATGCATCCTTTTACCTCTCCTCATGTTGGTTTTCTTTCTAAAGCTCAAGGCTGGCGAATGGAAGGTTTCGGGTTTTTAGATTGAATCATGAACTCTCAACCCCGGATACAATAAGTCAAATTTAAGTTACTTGGAACTGTATATTACTTCACGATAAGTTATGATGGAGCATTTGGCAGATAGTTGTGGATGTGGAAAGAGCTAGGTTTGAAAATTACTGTGAAGTGGATTTCTGGAAACAAAACTAAACTCATTTGTCTGAAACTTTCTTTGGTCAACAAATACCTACATTCATGAGCAACTTTGATCGTTTAGACCTCATTAGGACTTGGTTCTCCAAACAGATCAATTTGAAGCCATTACATTACAGTTTGAATTAGCTGGTATGTGTGTGCATGTAAACCCAGTGACAGACTGAAAGGTCTCAGGAGTTATAGTACATTTGAAGGTCCTAGTAAGCACCAGGCGTCACTCACTCACTAGCTGCAGAGAATGGTACGGATCGATGAAGAAGAGGGTGCTGATCCAGGGTCCTTAACGTGACTGTCAGGGCCTTGAATTTGTCGTGGGCTGCTATTGTTAGCCAGTGCAGTGAGATCAAGAGTTGAGTGACGTAGGACATCTTGGGTTGGTAGAAGATCTAATACACCCTCATGTTCTGGATCATACTATATGTAGAGGCTTAACTGCAGAAACGGATCACTGCAGTCAACCAGTATCGGCTCTGATATTATAGAGCATAACACTGCATGACTAGTCTGTCAATGAGATGTGGCCAAGGGACTTTAGTTGTTGAGCCAAGCTGTTTGGTGACACCATAGTTAACTGATGGGCTAAAAACACAAGAAAATCTGTCTTTGCAAGGTTAAGCAGAAGGTAGTGATCCTTCTTCCAGGCCAAGATTATGTTAGATATGAAGAGTTAAAACAATATTTTTTTTCAGAAATCACATTTTTTTTATTGCGCATTCCAAGTAATATCAATCAAACTGCAGTTGGGTTGTTTTGATTAAGTAATAATAACTCAACAAATACTGCCAATTTACAAAATATTGAAAGTATGTTTTTTTACATATTAAAAGTTTGTTTTATGGCAAAAGCAGATTTTAGAGTCAAATGAAACAACACTCGTCTAATATTTGTAATCTCCTGAGATGACAATGTAGATGCCTGATAAACAGTGTTGTTGTGATTATAGATTATGGATGTGATTACACGCAATACAGAGTTTTCCCTCTGCAAAGTAACGTTCTGCTTTTTCAAGGCTCCATGAAAAAGGCTCCGTTTTCCCTTTACACCCTGAAGAAGATATTACATGTTCATCAAGTTCGTCGACATTTTCCATCCTCGATCACTTCACGTCTTAAATGAAAGTAGCCTTGTCACCTGACCTGAATACCGAGTGCTGATTCGCTAAAATGGACTTCTGCTTCTGTTCAAAAACAACACGGGCGCTTGCCGGCTTCTGCAGTAAAATGTGAACTCGCGATGCCTTGAAAGTGGACAATACTGTCCTTTTTGACAAAATGTGTTTAGGGTTCAGATCAGAATATTCAGTTCAGAATATATCTTTTTTTTAAGTGCCATTTATCGGGTTTTTGAAAATGAACTCTTCATATATAAAATGGAATTTAAGGCTGAAATAACAAGTGTCATTGCACAGTATGGATAGGAAAAGCAGTGCACCTTTAAGATTGTGCCCGGCGAGGTTTTGTAAATGGAGAACAGAAGGGGGCCAAGAACTGAACCCTGAGGTACACCGTGGTTATTTGATGTTACTCAGTGACAGACGGCAGGGTCCTCCGAAGAAGCTGAATTGGTTATAACAATGGCATCTTTAAAAACAAACAGCAATGATCTCCTTTTGCATAACTCTGAATAGATGCTTTAGAAATAGACATAATTAATTATCGATTTATCTTTTCTCCATTCTATTCATTCCTGCTCTCTGAGAGACAAAGACAAAAGCTGATGATTTAACTTGTCTTTTGTTCAAGAGACTTCATTGGAACTGACCATGTGACCTGCTAATGGATGCTGGGATAGTCCGATGATAAGAGCCCATCTGACATGAAAAGGTCTTCTCCTCGTTAAGTGCTCAGCCGTGTGTGTTAAAGAAAGAATTTGCCAGAAATAAATACGCACACACAGATAAATAAATGCATGATGCTGCAGTCAGAGTTTTCCAAATGGCATAGATGATACCTTTCTAGGGCACTTTGAGTAGAAACGACCATTCAAAACAGAATAACTACTTCAAAGGACCCTTTGAAATGAACGTTTTTGTGGGGTTCAACTAACGGGCACTTCACTCACAAGATTCTTCACCCTGCATCAGAAGCGCTAAGCCTGCGCAAGTTTGTAGCTCAAATTAAGCCAGCAACACCTGGTTTGTTGTTGATTAAGTAGGTATTGTACTGTTAATTGTTTTGATCTGTCATCATAATAAAGAAAATAACGGTACTTTAAACACACATGCCTTTATGAGATGGTAACCACAGTTTTTTTGGCTTGTGTTGTGAACAGCCACCCTCTCGGTGTACAGGGAATAATGTATAGGCTCTGAATGGAACACATCCAATTTAATACGTCCTCATAGTACATGCTCTCCCTTCAGATCAAGCGCTGTTTCTCTCTCTTGTTGGGGATGGAAGAACACACACACACACACACACACAAGGGGAAAAAATGAATGGACACAAAGAGAGAAGATGAAGAATTGGCTTCCATTTCATTCTAACCCTCATTTTCTCTTTCTCTCTCGCTCTGTCGTTATTTCTTAGCCTACAGTCTTCAGAGTTAGATTTATGCCATTTATCATGCTGACACTCTCCCTGTCTCTCTCTCTCCCCCGTTTCTCTAACGGATGAGACTCATCCTGTCTGTTTAGACACACAAACCTCGTCCCATGTATAACGCAAAGACGGAGGAAAACACACACACAGAAGAATGGCGTTGGTTTCGCTGAGCAGAGTTTCACAGATGGCGAGGGGAAGTGACTGTGTGAGGTGGCACAGTGGGACACACACACACAAATACTCCTCAGGGCTGCCAGAAGGTGTGTGTGTGTGTGTGCCATCCACCGCACGGGTTGGAAAATCTACTCCATGACTCTAGATATGTTCCCATTAGTCTGAAGAATCAACTCTCCTCAAATCACAGTGGACTTGCGGTGTTGTGGTCTTCGCTGATGAATGTCGGTGGGGCTCGTGAGAATGCAGGGAGTCCCGTTCGTCATTACATCATTCTGAAGTGTACTCATGAGTGCCCCCTTTGTGCATTCTCAATGCACTAGTGTGGACCTTACAGAGAATGAGGCTATGCATAGTCTGATTAAAATTCAAACACACACTGGCTACATTTTACCTTGAAGGTACCTTTACTCAGCATGAGGTAAAAATTCAAAATGAAAATATTTTATATTAAAAATACAGTTAGTTAGGCAACATCACACAACGTTTTCACCATTAAATCTGTTTAAAAGTTCTATAAACATCTCAATAAGCAAGTACAATAATCAATTTCTTGTTTGTATAATACAGACAAGTAATCTCATAAGACACTGATAACTATCAAATCAAATCAAATGCAAGTATTATTCAGATTTGTATTATATTTAGAGTAATTGGCGAACAGTGGATATAGCTACTATATATAAAGCATCTATTGACAGCATAAGGTTGTGCTACATATTTACAGACTGTACAGGAGAAATCAAAACACGCTACATTAAGAAACTCAGCATGAGGTAAAAATTCAAAATGAAAATATTTTATATTAAAACATACAGTTAGTTATCAAACATCATTGTACACGTTTTCACCATTAAATCTGTTTACACATCTATAAACATCTAATAAGAAGTGCAACAGATTATAAATTTCAGATTGGTTTGTATAATACATTTTTTTAATAATCTTATAATATTATTTAATATCAAATCAAATCAAATCACTTTTATTGTATCACCATAGCAGATGTGTTAGTGAAATTCAGTGAGCGCAGTGCTCCAGACAGTGCTGTGTACATATGGACAGTACATATTTTACAGACTGTTCATTAGACAATAGCCTGAAAATACATATACTCAGTACACATAGTGTACTATAAAGACATACTTAGTTATCAATACACATTGTACACCATATGTACACATCTACATTATGTACACATCTATACATAGTAATAATGTGAAGGTGCAACAGATTATAAATTTACAGCAGATTGGTTGTGCAACAGATAGTTGTGCAAAGGTGGACAGATTATGCATATGCAGTGTCGTGGATGTGCTTTTGTATGGTGTCCAGTGATAGCAGATGTGTTAGTGCAGTGTGTGCGTGTAGTCCAGTTGAACTGTGTTAAAGCGCAGTGCATGGCATGTTGTGTGAGTGGGAGTGTGATGTAGGGTGAGTTATTTCTGACTGTTCATTAGCCTGATAGCCTGAGGTGTTGATGGTGATGGGTGTGTGTTCTCTGCTCTGTCTCCTGTAATCCACCACCAGCTCCTTGGTCTTGTCGATGTTGAGTGAGAGGTGGTTCTCCTGACATCATTTAGTCAGACACCTCCTCTCTGTAGGCCGTCTCATCATTGTTAGTGATCAGGCCTATCGCCGTTGTGTCGTCGGCAAATTTGACGATGACGTTGGAGCTGTGTGTTGCTGTACAGTCATGTGTGTACAGGGAGTACAGGAGTGGGCTGAGGACGCAGCCCTGCGGTGCACCAGTGTTGAGGATCAGAGAAGATGAGGTGTTGTTGCCCATTCTGACCACCTGACTTCTGCCTATCAGGAAGTCCAGGATCCAGCTGCACAGAGATCTGTTCAGTCCCAGAGTCTGGAGCTTCGCAACCAGTGTGGCAGTCACTATGGTGTTAAATGCTGAACTATAATCCACGAACAGCATCCTAGGTGTTAGGTGTTCTTAGGTGTTCTTATTTTCCAGGTGGGAGAGAGCAGTGTGCAGGGTGAAGGCAATAGCATCGTCTGTGGAACGATTACTGCGATATGCAAATTGTAGTGGGTCCAGTGAAGCAGGCAGCACAGAGCAGATGTGTTCTCTGACGAGCTTCTCAAAACACTTGCTGAAGATGGGGGTCAGAGCAACGGGCCTCCAGTCATTCAAGCATGTGATTTTATTTTTCTTAGGTATGGGCACAATGGTGGATTTTTTGAAGCATGAGGGAACCACAGACAGAGAGAGGGACAGATTGAAAATGTCTGTAAAAACCCCGGCTAGCTGGAAAGCGCATGCTTTGAGCACAAGGCCAGGTATACCATCCGAACCCACGGCTCCTCGGATGTTCACCCGTTTGAAGGATCGGGTTACATCCGTGACAGAAAGCGAGAGTGGACTCACCTCTTCTGCAGCAGCCGCGGGAGCGGGAAACGCTCTCTGTGTGGGTGGTGTCAGCCTCGAAACGTGCATAAAAAGTGTTGCGCTTGTCCGGTAGAGAGGCGGCAATGTTCACAGTAGCTGGTTTATTCTCTTTAAAGCCTGTGATGTTGTTAATGCCCTGCCACATGCTTCTTGGCTTGTTGTTGTTGAAATGTTCTTCAACTTTGTTTTTATATTGTCGTTTGGCTGCTTTGATGGATCTCCTGAGATCGTAACTGGCTTGTTTTCGATCATCAGTGTTTCCGGATTTAAAGGCAGATGTCCGCGCTGACAAGGCTGATCGAACATCGCTGTTAATCCACGGTTTTTGGTTGGGATAGATCCGGATTGTTTTGGTCGGAACTACATCATCTATACACTTCCTGATGAAACATGTTACGGAATCTGAATACGCCTCTATGTCATCATCAGACGCTGCCCGTAACATGTTCCCAGTCCACGTGATCATAACAGTCCTGTAGTGTAGCGTCCGATTGGTCCGACCAGCATTGGATTGTCCTGAGGGTGGGTGCTTCACGTTTCAGTTTCTGCCTATAAGCAGGCAGGAGCAGAACGGAAGAGTGATCCGATTTGCCGAAAGGTGGGCGGGGGAGGGACTTGTATGCGTCCCGGAAGGGGGAGTAACAATGGTCGAGTATACGATCTCAACGCGTGTTGATGGTGATGTGTTGAAAGTATTTTGGAGCTATTGTTCTGAAGTTGGCTTTATTAAAGTCCCCCGTGATAATAAAAGCTGCATCTGGGTGCGTGGTTTCCTGCTCACTTATATTCCTGTACAGTTCCCTGAGTGCCTGGTCTGTGTTGGCTTGGGGGGGGATATAAACAGCTGTGATTATGATCGCTGTAAATTCCCTCGGTAGCCAGAATGGTCGACACAGAAGCATATGAAATTCCAGATCAGGGGAGCAGAAGGATTTAATAGAGTGCATGTTCCTTTCATCATACCACAAGTTGTTGATATAGAAACAAACACCTCCGCCTCTGCTTTTCCCTGTGAGCTCTTTCGTCCTATCCGAGCGGTGCACGGAGAATCCCGTGAGCTCGATGGCTGAGTCTGGAACCATAGCAGACATCCAGGTTTCTGTGAGGCAAATAACGCAGCAGTCCCTCGTTTCTCGTTGGTATGAGATGAGTTTGTTATCCAGTGACTGAAAGTTAGCCAGCAAAATGGTTGGGAGAGGGGGTCGGAAAGCACGGCGTCTCAGTCTGACGAGAACGCCAGCTCTTTTTCATCTTTTTCGGCGTCGGCTGCGTTTTCCTCGGTTTAAAAAGCCTTCAAACACCCAGACATTAAGGGCCATCTCTGATGTGATGTCTGTGAACAATACACCGGCATTCAAAAACTCAAAGTCCGGTTCGCGTTGCGCGACGGAGGAACCAATGTTTAAAACGGTTAAAAACCGTTTTAAAAACCGTTTTAAAAAACGTTTTAATAAACAATGTTAAAAACATGTTTAATACAGTTGTATCTTTCAGTGTAAATAATATAATTGTAATATATAAGCCCGATAGCCCCCCATCCCCATAACAAATCCCAATTTAACAATTTAATTGTAAAGTCTATACGACGCCCTACATCAGAGCACAACCCGACAGTCGAGGAATTGGAGAGGAACGCCACTGTTTGGGTCCTCAGAGTTTGGCTTCGAGGAAACCTAGATGCTTGTTCTAGAGAGACCGGTTCTGAGATCTGTCTCAATATGATTAATGAGCCTTAAAACTGAACCATTTAAAAAGCCTTCAAACACTCAAGTCACATTACTGGCCATCTCTTATTGTGATGTGACAGATGAAGAATGTCCTGCGCAGTGATTATCGTGTTTCACGAGCGGGATTGAGTTCGAGTCATCAGAGTATTTACACTGCGATTATAAATCTATATCAAATGGAGAGACGCCAATTTAATTACCATCTTATCAATACATTCTGGATGTGGTACTAATGGAGTATGAACAGAGCGAGAGAGAGTGTGTGTGTGTGTGTGTGTGTGTTTGTCCAACGAGCGTCATGACGACCCCCTGATGGGACGTAATACTGAAAATGCCTCCTGCTCCGCCTGGGCGGAATAGTTCACTGTTTGCAGTTGCTCTCATTCTGTGAAGAAGAAAGAGCCACGCTCGTTGGCTTATTGATCCCATGTTTTATTTTATTTCATTATTTCAGGTATTATTTATTTTAGGCGCGAGGTTTGTTGAACGTATGAGCCTCTAGTAGTTGTTCATTGGCTAACAACAAACAGATGCAAAATCATGAAAAAAGTCATATCAATCAATTATGATTTCATATTGTACTCCATATTGATTAGTCAGGGCATGTCAAGACTTCTCCAGGACCCACCACACCTTCAGACCCCAGAGGGTTACATGCTTTCAGTTCACATCTGTTGTAATAACATGGAAAAGAGCGGCTGGTGCATTACTCAAAACATGTCCCTTCAGAAGAGAGTTGCTGAATGTGAGTGAATGACAGGAATTTACTACTTTTTATTTCAGCACATTTACATGCAACATGTCTCACTTGTTCTTTCTTTGCAAGTATTTGAAATACAGTAATAGACAAATATACACCGAGAGAGTGATGTGTGTGTGTGTGTGTGTCTGTGCGTCTGTGTGTGTGTGTGTGTGCGTGTCTGTGTGTGTGTTCTAACAAGTGTTTCTGATTTGCACTCTCTGTTCTACACTAATTTACATATTATACATTCACATTTATGCATTTAGCAGACGCTTTTATCCAAAGCGACTTACAATTGCATTCAGGTTATACATTTTCATTAGTACATGTGTTCCCTGGGAATCGAACCCACAACCTTATGCGCAGCTGACACAATGCTCTACCACTGAGCCACACAGGAACACTCATAGCATAATTAGCTGCACTCGTATGCATCATGAATATTCATGAGCTAGCATGCAGAGTGGACAATACATTTGCAAGCAGGTGATAATTACTAGATTTGGGTGATGCCCCCTTGAGAATTGTTCAACGCCGTCTTCCTTCACATCTGACAGAGCCGGTAAAAGAGCCGTGACGATGAGGAAAAACTGCTTCTGCTCGGTGTGTGTGTGTGTGTGTGTGTGTGTGTGTGTGTGTGTGTGTGTGTGTGTGTGTGTGTGTGTGTGGTGTGTGTGTGGAACAATCCCATAATGCAATGGGACAAAAGCTGAAGCACTTTAAGAAGGATCGTGTGTGTGTGTGTGTGAGTGCATGCAGTGAGAATGTGTGTGTGTGTGTGTGTGTGTGTGTGTGTGTGTGTGTGTGTGTGTGTGTGAGCGAGCGAGAGCGTGTGTGTGTGTGTGTGTGTGAGTGTGTGAATAAAACAAGTGAATTGTGAAATGATATAGAAATTGATGTGTGTGTGTGTAAACAGTGTGTGAATAGGATTATACATAAAATAATGCAGTCAGTTGACGTGCGTGACAGTGCTCATTCAACAAATGCACAGCTAAATAGATGAATTTTCCTGAACCAGGAAAATTGCTCATATTTGCTCAATTTAATGATTTATGAACAATTAATGCGGGATGATTGGATAAATCCAGACGTGTGTCTCAGAGACAGCGTGTGCTTTAATTAGACGAAGTGTAATTGTAGAGCAGACAGACGATCCCTCACCAAACGCTTCAGATGCTCTAAACGAATCTAGAGTTCGGTGTTTAATTAGATTGCACTTTATCCTCCACACTGGGCGGCTCTTTATCCCATCATCTCCGTGGGTCGATTAGGAGGTTTGTGAAGCTCTTCACTATTATTCCTGTCACTGTCCCATCCGCTCCGGAACCGCGCAGCACTAATTAAAGCCTGGAGATGTTACTACCTCGCACTCGTGACCACGCACTGAACACATGTGAACCCACAGACATCTGAGCGCTCGTCATTTCAGTCAAATTACCAAACATCCAAACGAGACGCGATTCAAGCAACATGCAAATAACAACCAGGCCTGGCAGCCGAATGCAAATACTGATCTAATCATCTTTATAACACAATGAACTAATTAAAATCACAATCACAACAGCAGAGCAACACTGATCTAATCATCTTTATAACACAATGAACTAATTAAAATCACAATCACAACAGCAGAGCAACGGCGATACACCGTGAGCGGATACAAGAGCACTGATCATGTAACGTGTTTAACTTAAACTTAAACTTTTGACTTAAGCGGATTTGTAGCAATAGCCAACAATACATTGCATGGGTCAAAATTATACATTTTTATTTTATACCAAAACTACCGTAAATATATCAAAAGTTAATTTTTGATTAGTAATATGCATTGCTAAGAACTACATTTGGACATATTTAAAGGCGATTTTCTCAATCAGAAACCCTTATGATTGGGTTTGTGCTCCAGGGTCACATATAATATTAATGGGACTTAAGTGACTTAAACAGAGACACTGTAATGAAACACGCAGCACTTTAAAAAAAAACGACCTTTGTATAATAATTTGTTGTGGCGGTTTAAAGTACACTAAAGCATATGATTACCATTTTAACTGTAGTGTGATATTCAATATAGCAGTTAACGTCATCTTTAAAATGTTTTAATTACAAATATATTTAAATACACTTGTAAAATAAATTAACGTATATTTGAGTTGATTGTAAATGCACATTAAGCAGTACTTAAGTGACCATATTTCAAAGACACTTATGAAATCACATATAGCGATGTACTTAAATTATATTTAAGTGGGTCAAAAACACTCTCAATTTAAGTCATATTGAATATAAAATGTAACTATAGAGCATTTGCATTTAAACAAAGTTACTATTGCAGTTGTCTAAAAACATTACGTTCAGTTCACACTTAAGTATGTTCTTTTAAAGTCTATTATTTCTGCCCTAAGTATGCTTAAGAGCACTTTTTTCCACGTACTGTAGGTGGACTGTGCATGTTGCTGGTCTGAAACTGGTAAATGATAACAAATATAAACACTAATGGAAGGGTCTTCAAATGTTTGATTTTAAAACAGTTTTAGCTGTGGTTTATTGTGTGTGTGTGTTCGGTGAGTCATCTGTGTTGGGTTCAGACGTTCACACAAACACACACACACACACACACACAAACACACACACACACACACACAGAGTCAGACAGAGTTAAAGAGAGACTTACTCTCGGCGCTGGTGAGCAGGACGCAGGCAGTGAGCAGCAGGAGATGGACGGGGGGGAACGCTACACTGACGCTTGGCACAGGCATGATGTTACGACTCACCCGCGGAGTGTGCCAGCTCACAACGCTCCTGCAACGCTCTCACAACCTGCAGAGAACACAGAGTAATCATCAATGCACAGCAAAACCAATGTGTTTCCATGCACTGCTCAGCTCCGAGGTCTGTCTTCTTTTACAGTAGTGCCGAGAAATACACCAGAACACACATTTAAGAGTGTATATGTCCCTGGAGCACAGTCATAAGCAACACGGGTATATTTGTAGAAATAGACAACAATACATTGTCTGGGTCAAAATGATACATTTATCCAATCATCAGAAAAGTTTAAACAAAATGGTGTACAGTTTGCATCTTTAAATGTACAATTTCAGAAAACTTGTATTACAGTGCAATATCCTAACGTACTGTGAATAGATCAGCACGATGACAACTCTTACAGTCTTTTCATCTAATTACACACTAAATATCTCCTCGCCACACCGTTTCTGAGAGCGGTCACTCAAACAGCAGAAGCACACATTACATCTAATTATCAGCCTTACTCAGATTTCAAACATAACACACGGTTCTCTTTGTAACACACACACTCTCACAAACACTCACACACACACACACACATGCACACACGCACACACAGATGCACACACATAGGGCTGTCACGATAACCGCAATATTGTAATACCACCCTATTGACAAGCCAACCGCAGAGGAAGGAAAGCAACCGCAGAAACCGCGGCAACCGCAGTTTATTTATTTATTTGTTTTTTTCATGAGGCTGTGGCCTTCTTGTTTTACAATTCATCACTGTGCATTGAATGTTAAATAAATTAATAATGATACAAGAGTGTTACGAGTGTCATTTTCCCGCGAACTGTTTGTATCCGGGGTTTCGAATGCTGAAACGATGGCAGGCGCTCTCATCCCCAAACCTAATGTCACATCGTCAGTTTGGGAACATTTCGGCTTTCAACCCAATGAAAAGGGAGAGCCAGCTAATTTAGATGAACCGATATGCAAAATTTGCGGCAAAAGGGTCCCTGTGACACGCGTAGGGATGAGTATCGTTAAGGTTTTAACGGTATTACTACTCTTACCGATACTGCTTATCGATTCGGTACTTTAACGGTATTCTTATCGGTACTTTTTGTTTTATGTATTATGTATATATACCGTATTATGTATTCTGAAATGTAAAATAAATATTTAATGAAATTAATATAAAGCATCAATTTGTAAATGCACATGTGTGCAGGCATTTTTTGTGTTTTATACATATTATAAGATACAGTAAGAAGATGAACAAAGAAAAAGTAAAACAAACTGAAAAATTCAATAAAACAAATATACAACTGAAAAGAAATAAACAGTGCTTTTTTTCATGAAGGTCCACTAACATTAATGTTCTGGAAAGTAATAGCTACAAAATAAATCTAAAAGTATTAAAATGTAAATGAACACTGCATAGTTTTCACTGTATGTATTGATAGATTGCTTATTAAAGCTATAACGTTATGCAGATTAAGAGCTTTGAGTGATTTTCTCTTTCATTTTGTTCTTTGATTAACATTGATGAAGCACCAGTTTGTCACTTTAAGACAATATATTGACACACATCAGATTTTCTCCCAACTGTTCTCATCCACTTAAGACATAAACTGTGTTTAAGTGAATATTCTCCAAGCCGGCCATTTTGACATAATTTGTGTGTAGGCT
>CM050413.1:187500-192500 GCA_027564155.1 Gymnocypris eckloni scoliostomus | reverse complement strand
TTAAAATCTGATTTCTACACAAGACACACAAAGACATCATCATGTCTGTAAACATACAGCAAAACCAGTGCAGATTCATAAAGAAAGCACATTTAACGACTCATGAAGTCTTCGTTAGGACCGAATGATTGTAATTTGTCACAGAATCAGTCAGAGATCAGAGTAAATCAAGCCCAGCTACAGACTGATAACTGAACACCATCTCACAGAGAGACATCTGGAAGAAATCCCTTTAGATTCAACAGAATTATATCTATCCACATTGTTATGTGTGTAACAAATACGAGAACAGAACTGCACACAAATGGTCCTAAACTGATGCTTTATCATATTTACATCACCTTTAAAGCTATCTGATCCCACAGTAACACACACACACACACACGCACATTCTTTTAAAATATGATAGTTTAAAATGTGACCTTGTGCATGTCTGTCTATCTCTATCTGTCTGTCTGTCTGTCTGTCTGTCTGTCTGTCTGTCTGTCTGTGTGTGTGTGTGTGTGTGTGTGTGTGTCTGTGTGTGTTGTGTGTCTATTTATGGCTTGAGTTCAAGTATCAGTGTC
This sequence comes from Gymnocypris eckloni scoliostomus, assembly GCA_027564155.1. NCBI lineage: Eukaryota > Metazoa > Chordata > Actinopteri > Cypriniformes > Cyprinidae > Gymnocypris > Gymnocypris eckloni. Next base: position 191,934 of record CM050413.1, on the reverse strand, counting down.
ACAAAAACATCTGAAACACTTCCAGTGACACAACACACATACACACAAACACACTCTCTCTCTCTCTCTGTCACACACACACACACACACACACACACACTCTCACACACACACACACACACACACACACACACACACACAGACCTGATCTGAACATGATTCTCTGAGCTTTATTTGCTTGTTTTAATGCAGAATCAGGAGGAGAACCTCATCGAACGCCTTTAACAGTGAAACCGAGAGTGAACCGAATATAGATCAGCGGCGAGAGACCGTGTGAAAGCACAGAGACACCAAGTACTGCACTGGGTTCGGCTCTCTGATGTACATCTGTGTTAAACTGATCAAAAGCACCAGTAACACATTTATACCGCTACCAAACCTTTCTATTTCAAATACATGCTGTTCTTTTGAACTTTCTATTCATCTGTGAATCCTGACAAATAATATGTATCACGGTTTCCACAAAAATATCATGCAGCACGACTGTTTTCAACATTGATAACAATCAGAAATGTTTCTTGAGAAGTAAATCAGTATATTATTATGATTTCTGAAGATCATGTGACACTGAAGACTGGAGTAATGATGCTGAAAATACAGAAATAAATTACACTTTAACACATATTCACATAGAAAACAGCTGTTTTAAATGCCAGATGCCAGAGTCTTTTCCAGCCTGATTTCCACTGGCAACAGCGATGTGGAGCATGTGAGAAATATTGAGTAGCCATGAAAACACACACACACACACACACACACACACACACACACACATCACAGGCTGTCAAAGGAAGGTCCTGCAGAGCTGCACAGCGTGTGATGAAGAACCCACCAACCCCCTTACGGTTACTTTTAGACGAAACCTACGCTCCCTTTCTCCCTCCCATCTTTCCTCTGTAGTATCCTCCTCTCTTCCCTCACCTACCCATTTCTCATCTCTGGATGTGAATTAGGGGTCGACCGATATGTGTTTTTCAGGGCCGATGCCGATACCGATTATTGCAGATCAAGTAGACTGATAACCGATATTTTGAACCGATATACGTGTCTGGTGTAAAAATGAAAATTAATGCCAAAATTAATAATAACAAGAGCTCTGACAAAAATACGTTCTTTAACTGCTTTTAAACATGTCTTTAATTCTGAAAACTGTTAATAACAACAACATTTCTGTTGGTTTTAATTTACAGTGCAAATGAAGGCATAAAACATTAATTTAATTTATCTTTTAATCAAATGAGAGTTAGACTTTATTTTTTGGCAAACAAATGAGTTTACTATTAAAAATTAAAACATGGAAGAAATAGCGTTTTGTGTGTTATTATTCTCAACAAAAGTTGTAATAATTGTTGTAGTTGTATTACGTATATTCTACTGCAATCATTAGTAATATATTCGGCTAAACCGAACTTATATTTTGACAGGTTGCCATGAGGACCTTTTAAGTTTCTGTAGCCTATGTATATATGATATGACGATCGTTTTACTCAAATGAAACGGTCAAATGCTCATGAAGTGACTCTCCGAGCAGTTCTGGGGATGTTCATGTATTTATGTCCTCATTTAGTGAGACGGCAGATGCTGAAGTTACCGCAAGCAGGCACACGCTTCAGTATGTGTATGTGCAGTAATGAAACCGCATCGCCTGTGTTATTCATTAACAGAGATGCAGAACATGCAGGATTCATATTTAAAGTGTTTTCGGCTTAATATTTATAGATACTAGTCCATAGCGCGAGTCGATTTAAGTGTACTGACCTACTTTTGATTAATTCATCCAAACTTCGACAAATTCCGTGACATTCCGTGTTATACGGTAAATTCCATTATATGACTGCGCATTCCGCGATTCCGCCGCATTTTTCCGCGATCAAGCGACATCATAGTTTATATTGAGGTGTTTTGCAACTTCAGTGTAGTGGATTGGATTTTATTGCAACTTCATTTGAGACAACTGATGCGTGATCACTGGCGCAGCTCAGTTAGCAAGTGCTTTCGGTGTGAGACTGCCTTCAGTTTCCGCGCTGGATTGGTCGGACTCAGTGACTCTCACATATCAGATGAGCGGTGGATTGCGGAGATTGCTCTCAGAGATTGAGAGATCACTCACTCTCACAGTGTTGAGAGTCAGACAGGCTGCATCGAGCCAAATAGTGCATTTAAACATTAAATAATTTCACCTGTATTATTTATTCACCAATAAATAATGTCACCTGTAAATAGTATGTTTGTTTGCATAATAATAAAAAAAAATAATAATAATTATCGGCAAATCGGTTTTGAAAATGGTCGATATCGATAATCGGTGAAATGCTTAATATCGGCGCCGATAATCGGTCGACCCCTAATGTGAATGCAGCTACTGACACTTTATGCTCTACCTTAACCTCTTGTCTAGACAACATTTGTCCTCTCACCTCCAGGCCAGCATAATGGACTGCCCCTTCTAACCTGGTTATCTGAAGTTGTTCGTGAACATCGGACCAGACTCCCGAGGCAGACAGAGAAAATGGCGAAAATCAAGCGATCCGTGGGACCTGAGTATGTATCAATCGTTTCTTTCATCTTTCTCCACAAGTCCACACTGCCATCGTCACACATTTCCATAACAAGATCAACAGTGCTCCAGATATGCGTAATCTCTTCAGAACATTTAATTCTCTCCTTTGTCCCCCTCCACCACCTCCCACCACTTCTATAACAGCTCATGACTTTGAAACTTATTTAGAGACAAAACTAAAACAATCAGCAGTCAGTTTTCACCTCCACTCACACAGGACCTCCAACCAACTAGATCCACTGCTCAAACTCCATCTTCTCCTTCTGTCCCTCACTGAGGCGGAAGTATCCAAACTTCTCCTCTCCAGCCATCCTACAACATGTCCTCTAGACCCTATCCCCTCACACCTTCTCCAAGCAATCTCTCCCACACACTCTTACCAGCACTCACACATTCATCAACACATCTCTCCTCACAGGCATCTTCCCACTGCATTCAAGCAGGCTCGGTAACCCCACTGCTCAAAAACCTACATTAAACACTTCTCTTATAGAAAACTACAGACCCTGTCTCTCTCCTTCCATTCATAGCCAAAACACTAACTTCGAACGAGTTGTCTTCAACCAGGTCTACATTGTTTCTTTCTACAGAACAACAAACTGAACACTAAACATGTCAGTTGGTTTCAGGAGTGGCCATTCAACTGAGACTGCGCTACTCTCAGAAGGTCACTGAAGTTCAGAACTACACTGGATGCAAAAGGTGATTCCAAATCATCAGTCCTCATTCTGCTGGATCTATCTGCTGCTTTTGACACTGTTAACCATCAGATCCTCCTGTCCATGCTCTCATCACTGGACATCACTGGGATTCCACTTCGCTGGTTTGAATCCTATCTCACTGGTTGGTCTTTCAGGGACTACTGCAATGCTCTTCTGGCTGGACGTCTATCAAACACAATCAAACCTCTACAAATGATTCAGAATGCAGCGGCACGACTGGTCTTCAACGAGCCCAAATTTTCTTCAACGAGCTTTATTTTCTTGCACTGGCTACCAGTTGCAGCTCGCATCAAGTTCAAGACACTGATGCTAGCATATAGAACAACCACAGGCTCAGCACCCGCCTACTTCCACTCACTATTACGAATCTACATCTCCTCCAGAAGCCCCGCCTACTTCCACTCACTATTACGAATCTACATCCCCTCCAGAAGCCCCGCCTACTTCCACTCACTATTACGAATCTATATCCCCTCCAGAAGCCCCGCCTACTTCCACTCACTATCACGAATCTACTTCCTCCAAGAAGCCCGCCTACTTCCACTCACTATTACGAATCTATATCCCTCAGAATCCCTCACTATTACAGATCTACATCCTCCAAAGCTCCCGCCTACTTCCCTCACTGTTAAGAATCTACATCCCCTCCAGAAGTTACTTCCACTCACTATTACGATCTACATCCCTCCAGAAGCCCGCCTACTTCCACTCACTATTACGAATCTACATCCCCTCCAGAAGCCCGCCTACTTCCACTCTCTACATTACTTCCACTCACTATTAAGAATCTACATCCCCTCCAGAAGTCTTCCACTCACTATTACGAATCTACATCCCCTCCAGAAGTCTGAGATCTGCTAGTGAGCGACGCCTCGTGGTACCATCACAGAGAGACACAAAATCACCCTCCAGTACATTCTCGTTCACCGTTCCTGGCTGCTGGAATGATCTCCCCCCCCCAACCGGAGCGCTGGATCCCTGTCAATCTTCAAGAAACAATGGAATACTCATCTCTTTCAACACTACTTGACTTCATCATAAACTTAAAACAAATAAAACGTAATATATCTCTTTATCCTTCTCTTGCTAGCTTGAACTTATTTGAACAATGCCTGAGACTTGGTGTTACGAGCACTTTCTCTGTCTGTTTGC
>CM050413.1:172500-185000 GCA_027564155.1 Gymnocypris eckloni scoliostomus | reverse complement strand
TGTGTGTGTGTGTGTGTGTGTGTGTGTGTGTAATGTTCATGCGTGTGCTAATGGAACTCATTCCTCATTTCACAGCGAGACGTGATTCCCATGAGAAACATAAATCAAGGCAAGGCAAGGCAAGTTTATTTGTATAGCACATTTCATACACATTGGTAATTCAAAGTGCTTTACATAAAAGAAAGTGAAATAATCATTCACAGCAATAAAAACAAGAAGTTAAAAATAATAAAACAAGGAGTTTTAAAATGATATAGAAATTGATTTAAAATGAGATTTAAAACAGTTAAATAGAAAATGATTATACATAAAATACAATGCAGTCAGTTCGGACGTAGCACAGCGCTCATTCAACAAATGCACAGCTAAATAGATGAGTTTTGAGACTGGATTTAAATGTGGCTAATGTTTTAGCACATCTGATCTCTTCTGGAAGCTGGTTCCAGCTGGGCGGCATAATAGCTAAAAGCGGACTCCCTTGTTTTGTGTGAACCCTTGGTATTTCTAACTGACTCGACCCTAATGATCTGAGTGGTCTGTTGGGTTTATATTCAGTGAGCATATCTGACATATATTTGGGTCCTAGGCCATTGAGCGACTTATAAACGCAGTAGAAGTACTTTAAAATCGATCCTAAATGTAACTGGAAGCCAGTGTAAGGACCTGAGGACTGGTGTGATGTGCTCATATTTTTCTGGTTCTAGAGAATCCTGGCAGCAGCGTTCTGGATGAGCTGCAGCTGTCTAATGGTCTTCTTTGGAAGGCCGGTGAGGAGACCATTACAATAATCCACCCTGCTGGTGATAAAGGCATGAACAAGTTTCTCCAAGTCATGACTGGAAACAAAACATCTAATTCTTGCAATGTTTTTGAGATGATAGTATGCTGATTTAGTTACTGCTTTGACATGACTACTAAAGCTAAGGTCTGTCTCCAGAATCACCCCAAGATTTCTGACTTGATTTTTAGTTGTTTGACCCCTAGAGTCAAGGTATGCATTCACCTTGAGAACTTCATCTTTGTTTCCAAATGCAATGACTTCAGTTTTCTCCTTGTTTAACTGAAGAAAGTTTAACTGAAGAAAGACTAAATCACAGTCAAGCGCTCCGCCTGTGTGTGTGTGTGTGTGTGTGTGTGCGTGCGTGCGTGCGTGTGTGCGTGCCTGTGTGTGTCTCTGTGTGTGTGTGTCTCTGTGTGTGTGTGTGTGAGCGTGCGTGTGCACGCGCTGCAGTATTTCTCTGATGTCAGCGGCTCTTGTTGACTGTCAGCTCGGAGGTTGTGTTTCCTCCGGACACGTTCAGTAGTTCACGGCTCAGCGTCTCAATCTCGAGCAGCACTGGAGCCGTTCGCTGCCATTGATTCCTGGCTCATTTTCATGTATCTTTCATGCTTCTCAGTTAAATAACTACTCATGTATAATACATGCACATATATAACTACACCGTATAACTGAACTGGAGCTGTATTAATACACTAAAATAATCACGCTTGCATAACGGATGTTCCTTCAGCTACTGGCACTAAACATTTAATATATGGACACATTAAACATGTCTGGACAACTTTTAGCAAATATGTACATCATTTAGTTCAGCTGCTTTTAAAAAAGCCTTTTCAAGACTTTCTTAAAATATCAATTGCATCATGAAACATAAATTATGTTTAAAACTAGTGATACTTTCCTCTGTGGTTCATTAATTTTTGCACACACTCAGATTTGTCGATTGAGATGTGGTATAATTTGCTAATTGCTTTAAAAATTTAATTTCTAAAAAAGTCTCGTTTATTTGATCAAAAACAGTAAACTCATATTAGAGTTTAAAACAGCTGTTGTCTATGTGAATATCTGTTCAAGTGTAATTGATTTATGTGATCAAAGCTGAATTTTCAGCATCATTTCTCTTCTGAAATCTTTCTAAACACTGATTTGCTGCTCAAGAAATATTCTTATGTATCTCTTATCTTTTCTTACTATTTGAAATATATATTTTTGTAACATTATAAATGCCTTTACTGTCACTTTTGACCGAATCAATGCATCTTTGCTTTTAATCTTACTGACTCCTACATTTTGAATAGTAAATGGTTTTGTCAAGTAGAAGTAATTTACGAAAGTTTACTTTCTAAAAGTCCAGAAGTGTCTATATACAGACTTCATGTAATAATACAGAGTAATGGACCCAGAACTCTTCATTGTTTCTTCAGTAATAGTCATTGTAACGTAACCAGGGGCGGCGCTAGGGGTGGGCTAAGGGGGCTGAAGCCCCGAATGAATTCAGTAAAGCCCCGAATGTTTTTATTACATGCCTCATAAGCACTATCACTGAGTTTTCATGCGCAATAAAATATTTACTACAACCGCAGATCTGTTCTCTGCACACATAACAGTGTCAACTTTACGTTGTCATTCATTCACTCCCGATAAGGACCGCCCACTGAGGCTCGTAGCCATTTTGACTGACATGTAAACTGGCCAACCGACGATAAGAAGTTATAGGATCTATACGATCCAGCCAATGAGATCAGATCTTGGGGAGCCAGATGGTTCATTTGTTGTGTGTTATTTTACTATATTAATTTATTTGAAAATAAAAATGGGCATTTCAAAATTCTTCCAAAAAAGGAAGAAAAACACGCCCAGCCAGCACTTAAACGGCAAGAATCAGCTGCCTCAGGTATCTGTAACTTACTATAACGTATCGCTGTAACAGTCTCGCCATCCGTCAAAATACGTTATTTGTTACTGAGTTGTCACTGTGAAAAAAAACTATATAGGTGTTTAATCATGATATTGTATTTATTGTTCATTTGTAAATTATGGGATTTGCATTTTTTATGGGATTTGCATTTTGGATCATATTGATCATATAACGGTTGAGAATGAGTATAGATTATTGTTGATAGTTTAACTCATTGTGACTATTTTATTTTAATAATACATATTTCTAGAAAGATGTACAGCTTTTTAAAAATAAAGCTTCTTAGCCAATGTGACTTTTAAATATATTTTATTTAAAGTTTATTCTGACAGGTATGGATGTCTCTGGGCTAAGCCCCGGATATACACTCACCCTAGAACCGCCCCTGAACGTAACACTAAAACAGTAGTGATAACATCTGCTCTCATCTGTCTAACGCAGGCCAGAATCCACCAGAAGATCACACACACACACACACGCACAAGCACACCACGCACACACACACACACACACCTCTCTCACTCACACACACACACACACACACACACACAAACCGATCGATCGACGAAGACCATCCATCCATCCTGACCCGCTCAGGACCAATGAGGGATGAATTGAAAAAGAAACACACACCCCCAAACTGAAGCGCAGCACAGAGCAACTGATTCTGAACAATAACATAGGCTATAAGCAGGGCTCGAAATTGCGACCATTTTGGTCGCATATGCTCCCGAAATGTAATCTGTGCGACTCCAAAATATATTTGGGAGCATTTGTGCGAGTGCAAATAATTGCTGTGGTGCGACCTCTACAGTTCTCTGCTAAACGTTCAAGAATTACTGCACAGCATGTGCCACGTGACCGGGAGCTAAAGCAGGTTAAGCTTTCATTCGCGCGCTCGTCTAAAGTGTGCTTTTTCTGAGCCCGTGCACCCGAAACGCGCAAACTAAAAAGCCTGTCTAACAGCACCTGTCTAAAGTTATCTTTTGAGCCAATACTGTCAAAACACACAAGGTTTACATATAGACTCAGTTGGTTATGTTTAAAATGAAATTAAACCGGTGAGTGGAACCGAAGCGTGCCTGTATATTAGATGCGTGCAGCTCTTAAAGGGACAGTATTAAACATGCAGCCGACTGTCATTAAAGGGATAGTTCACCCTACAATTTTATTTCTGTCATTATTTACTCACTGACATGTTGTCCCAAACCTGTATTAATTTATTTCTTGTGGTGAACACAAAAGAAGATATTTCAAAGAATGTGGGGAACCAAACAGTTGCTGGTCCACTTAATAGTAGGATATAAAAAAATACTATGGAACTCACTGGGGACCAGCAACTGTTTGGTTTTCCACATTCTTCAAAATAGCATGTATGTTCAGCAGAAGAAAGACACTCACTCAGGTTTAAAACTAATTTGGAGTGAGTAAATGATGGTATTAATATAAAACACTATGACAGAATCGACAGACAGATGACCGAATTTATTCTTTAATGTTAAAACAACAAAACCATAGAGAAAAACATAACTCGCTACTCTTGACTGAAAAAACAATACAGTTACTTTAATAGGAATCAATCTATAGTGTTTTATTTGTATTAATTGTTCATTCAATTTCTTGAATGCTCCTACTAAATATGCCTATTGTACCTGATAATTAAACACTGTTTGTATATTATGTGTAGTTGTAATGTGTATCTTTGTTCTTATTTTTTCATAACAAAGATAAAATAATGACAAATATTTTTTATCTTCGCCCACTTTGGCCTAAATATCCACCATTCTTATTTATATTTTGTTTCCTTGAAAGGCTTTGTCTTTATAATAGGGAAATTAGTTTGGCAGTACTGCTCAGACAAACTGGTAAAACTAACATGACAAAGAACTGTGATAAAATCGTGAAATGTCTAAAAAATAAAAATTGATATGATATTTTTGCCATATCACCCACCCCTACTTGGAACTGACCGGTTTTGTGACCGCACTTGCACAAACTGCATTGAAAGCATTTTCCAAAATTGTATTTGTGTGGAAATATTACCAAGTCTGTAAACAGCCATTAACAGAAGCCAGAGACGCTGAAGATGGACACAAAGAACATAAAATACTGTAGCAGCCTGAGCAAGCTCAACGTTCACTATGTGAAATATAGAAAGGAAATCCTAAATATTGAATTGGGAGTGGGGGTCTATATGAATGTATTTCTGAGGGGAACTGTTTTGAGAAAAGTTTAAATGACATTTTCTTCTCATCTTGCATGTATAAAAAACAAAGCACTGCAGCTTAAGGATCAGGTTCAATTGATGAAGCTTTTAATCATCAGGAAGGATGTTGCCCGCCCTTCCGCTCAATTGGCGGTTGTGTTGCTCCTTAATATTCAGTGGGTGCTCCTAAAATAATTGTGGTGCTCCTAACTTCTTGAAGTTGGGAGCACCAGTGCTACCAAGTAAAAAAGTTAATTTCGAGCCCTGGCTATAAGCCTGTCCAGACACATTCAGCTGAAGAACTACATTACCCACAATCCTCAAAACAGATCCGCCAATCAGAGAAGACGCTGTTACCATGGAAATGGATAATGCAGCAAGTGAGCTCAGCAGCCCCACCTGTTTAATGAATGAATTAAAAATTACATTAAAAAGAAACAACACACACACTGCTTGTATATTACTGTGTTTATATGTTAAATATATAAGTTGTTCCTGCACTCACTCACATCATTAACACATCCCTTCACTCTGGAGTTTTTCCCTCAACATTTAAACAGGCTCGTATAACCCCACTTCTTAAGAAACCCACTCTTAACCCAACTCTTTTAGGGAACTATAGACCTACCTTTCATTGCAAAAACACTTGAACAAGTTGTTAAACCAAGTCTCTGCCTTTCTCACACAAAACAACCTCCTGGACAGTAACCAGTCTGGCTTCAGAAGTGGACATTCCACCGAAACTGCCTTGCTCTCAGGTGTTGAATCCTTAAGAAATACAAGAACGACTTCCAAGTTTTCATAACTTATCTTATTGGATCTGTCCGCTGCTTGTGATACGGTCAACCACCAGATCCTCCCATCAACCCTATTGAGTGGTTTGAGTCTTACCTCTCAGATAGGTCATTCAAGGTATCTTGGAGAGGTGAGGTATCCAAGTCACAACATCTAGCTACTGGAGTGCCTCAGGGCTCAGTGCTTGGACCACTTCTCTAGCTACTGGAGTGTCTCAGGGCTCAGTGCTTGGACCACTTCTCTAGCTACTGGAGTGTCTCAGGGATCAGTGCTTGGACCACTTCTCTAGCTACAGGAGTGCCTCAGGGCTCAATGCTTGGACCACTTCTCTAGCTACTGGAGTGCCTCAGGGCTCAGTTTTTGGACCACTTCTCTAGCTACTGGAGTGCCTCAGGGCTCAGTGCTTGGACCACATCTCTAGCTACTGGAGTGTCTCAAGGCTCAGTGCTTGGATCACTTCTCTAGCTACTGGAGTGTCTCAGGACTCAGTGCTTGGACCACTTCTCTAGCTACTGGAGTGCCTCAGGACTCAGTGCTTGGACCACTTCTCTAGCTACTGGAGTGCCTCAAGGCTCAGTGCTTGGACCACTTCTCTAGCTACTGGAGTGTCTCAGGGCTGTGTTTGGACTTCTCTAGCTACAGGAGTGTCTCAGGGCTCAGTGCTTGGACCGCTTCTCTAGCTACAGGAGTGTCTCAGGGCTCAGTGCTTGGACCGCTTCTCTAGCTACAGGAGTGTCTCAGGGCTCAGTGTTTGGACTTCTCTAGCTACAGGAGTGTCTCAGGGCTCAGTGCTTGGACCACTTCTCTAGGTACAGGAGTGTCTCAGGGCTTGGTGCTTGGACCACTTCTCTAGCTACTGGAGTGTCTCAGGGCTCTGTGCTTGGACCGCTTCTCTAGCTACAGGGGTGCCACAGGGCTCAGTGTTTGGACTACTTCTCTTTTCTGTCTAGATGGCTTCACTAGGTTCTGTCATTCAGAAACATGGCTTTTCATATCACTGCTATGCTGATGAGACTCAACTCTACCTTTCATTCCATCCTGATGATCTGACGATAGCTGCTCGCATCTCAGCATGTCTAGCAGACATTTCTTGCTGGATGAAGGACCATCACCTTCAACTCAACCTAGCTAAGACAGAACTGGTCATGGTTTCAGCAAACCAATCGTTTCATCACAATTCAGTTAGGCTCATAAACCATAACTCCTTCAAAAACAGCCAGAAACCTTGGAGTTGTGATTGACGATCAGCTGAATAACTCAGAGCACATTACTAAAACTGCCCGGTCCTGTAGATTTGCATTATATAATATTAAGAAGATCAGGCCCTTTCTCTGGGAACATGCAACACAACTCCTTGTTCAGGCTCTTGTTCTGTCCAGACTTGGCTATTGCAATGCTCTCTTGGCAGGTCTTCCAGCCAGTTCCATCAAACCTCTACAATTAATCCAAAACGCTGCTGCAAGATTAATCTTTAATGAGCCGAAAAGAACGCACGTCACACCTCTGTTCATCAATTTGCACTGGCTACCAATAGCTGCTCGCATTAAATTCAAGGCATTAATGTTTGCCTACAGAACCACCTCTGGCTCGGCACCCCTTTACCTAGATTCATTACTTCAGACTTTTATGCCCTCTAGAAGCTTTACTGTACCATCCCAAAGAGGCCCAAAATCACTTTCAGGGACTTTCTCATTAACTGTTCCCATCTGGTGGAATGACCTGCCTAACTCAATCCGAGCAGCTGAATCCTTACCCATCTTCAAGAAACGGCTAAACACACATTTTTATTTGACCCTCTAACTCTAGCATGCACTATTCTAACTATATTGTATATATCTGTCTTATTATATATATATATATAAAAAACACACTTGACTAGGGCTGGGCGATAATTCGATAACGATAATTATCGCGATATCATTTTCCTCTAAAACGATATAAAAAGTTCGAAAAATGTTCAATATAATGTTTATGCGCCAAAAGCGGAACGAAACCACGCGACTCATTTGAATCGCGCCACACGGACCGTTTATCCGCTCGGATCACAGTTCAAACTGCCGCGTGGCAGGAGCTCACTAGAGCAGATGCGTTTACTCGGTCACGTGATCACTAAGCAGTGCCGTGAGATCCAGTCAGTTGGCGTGTTTGACTTAAAGCGGCGAAGCACAGAATGGTCAGTGTAAGACATCAAAGTACCGCGAGAGCCATTCGAAAGCATAGGATCCATCTGCTCTTATCACTCTCGCAGTATTCTGTGCAGCACCGCTTTAAGTCGAACACGCCTAATGTGAGAACACAAGCCGAACATGAGAAACACTGTGCAACGAGACAGTCAGAAGGCTTTTCAATATGCACATCGCCATTATTTACCATGGATTTACTGTAGTAACATTCACTGCACTATGGTATTGTGGCAGAAATGTGGGATATTCACATGTAATATTACAGGAGTAATGGTATATAATTATAGTAAGTATGTGTGGTTAAGGCAGCTATAGCATGTGTGCATTTATACTGAATGGTTTTAGACTACTGTCTTTCATACAAATAGACTACTTAAAAACCATTTAGTTATATTTTGACCATGTTATTGAGGTGCTATATGTGTGGTTTTAACTGTTTATCATTATTTAAATGTATGCTACTATGGGGGACCAATGTTTAATAAAAATACAAACTTGGTCAGAATACATTATACCATATAAAACTGAGTTTGCTACAGATGTTACTGATGTAAAGATGTTACTGATTTTGATAATGAACAAAAATGTTACTGCATCCTAACTCAAGCTACGATCAAATGTGTATTTCTAAGAGACAAAAAAGTGATATTATTATCATTCATATTATGAGGCAACCCAAACCGGTTTCTTGATTTTGAAACAATATCAACTCATTAGAACATGCAGAAACGAATAAATGCATATCTATTTAGATAATTATTGTGTTAAGGAAAATGAATGGTCTGGTTTCTAAAACTTTCACTTTTGAGCAAAAATCTGGCTTTAAACTTGAAAGAAATAAAGATTTGACATTTATCGTGATAATTATCGATATCGACTGATATGAAAATAATTATCGTGATAATTTTTTTGGCCATATCGCCCAGCCCTACACTTGACCCTCTATCAATTGCATATTTATTCTCTAACTGCTAGGTTTTCTTGAACAACTAACACTATCTACTCGTTTCTTAAAAAAAAAAAAAAAACCTTGCTACGTGTACTAGGCTAACGAGACTTGTCATTGCACTTGCATATTATTGCTCTTTTGTTGGTTTTGATTGCTTCTTTTGTCATAATTTGTAAGTTGCTTTGGATAAAAGCGTCTGCTAAATGACTAAATGTAATGTACAATGTAAATATCTGTCAAGGTAAAGATCAAACAATTTGTAATTAGAAAAAAATCAAATACATTTTACTCCAAATCATCGAGCCTTAAAATAATGGTTTGCAATCCAATTAAGTAGAGTATTATATATATATATATATATACACACTACAAAACAGCTAACTAACACAATAAGACACAATACAACATTATAACATAAGAAAAAACATGATTTTTGAAAATGTAAATATAATAATTTAAGTGTGTATATATATATATATGTGTGTGTGTGTGTGTGTGTGTGTGTGTGTGTCTTTCTCTCAATACGGTGAAGCCCTGGTACCAATATTTGAGGTCGATTTCATCATTCACAGTGCTTTACGGGACTGTAGTTCATTAAATAATTAGAGTAAAATAATAAAAGCGAGAAAGTCCACAATCCTGTCTGTTTCTGATTTTGATATGAGATTGAACGTGTAAGTGAGCATCTCTGTTGTGTTCTTCACGCGAGCGGCTGGATCTTCATCGTCTCCTCCATCACACCGTGTCTCTTTCATCGGCTCTTTCCCAATAAACAGGATTTATGGGAGTCATAATCATCCTCCATACACTCTTCGCTCAGCTTCATTGAGGAGCATCAGTTAGAAAGCGGCCGACCATAATCATGAGATCGTATGTGAAATAAACACATGGAAGAACATCAGCGTATGGATATAATCACGGTGTCATCTGTACAGCTTTAGAGAGGTGAAACCCACTCAGCAGTTCTCATTTATCAACAAACCATGAAAAAAGACTAATTATAAATCAAAACAATCTACAGAAGAAAACAGCTGCTTATATGAGTGAATTCAACTCTGAAATATGAGTGTGTGTGTGTGTGTGTGTGTGTGTGTGTGTGTGTGTGTGTGTGTGTGTGTGCATGTTTGAGTGTGTGTCTGTGTGTGTGTGTGTGTGCGTGTGTGCGTGTGAGTGGTGGGGGGTTAATAATACAATATAACAGCATAATATAATATAATATAGTGTGCCGGTCCATCCTTTTAGAAATCCCACTGAGAGAAATCTTGCATGAAGCAGTTAAATGGAATGTAATTGTAACTGTTAAATACATTTCAATTTAATAAAAAGAGAATAAAATATATCAATACAATTGTAGAGAAAATGGATAACACTAAAAATCAACTCACAAATGTGATGCAACTCAGAAGATTCATAAATATTAGTTTGAATTTGTAAAGCTGTTCATTATAAAATGGATTATAAAAATAGTGTGTGTGTATAGGAGTGTGTGTGTGTGTGTGTGTGTGTGTGTGTGTGTGTGTGTGTGTGTGTTTATTATTTTTTATTGTGTGTGAATTATTTTATGACTATGTAACAGTTTCTTGTAAAATTTCGTTTCATTTAGTTATTAATTTAATGTTTACAGCCAAAAACGGTCTTTATGTCTGGCATTTGGTAACAAGATGGTTAAAAACGCAAGTCTTCTAAGAAAATACAGCCGCTCGTTCAGTGTTTTGTGTTCTGGCGGTTGATCAGAGAAAGGTCTGTATTTTGCTCTGAAGCGCTGGAGGTGCACCGGGTTAAAGGTGCAAGTCGAGCGGCTCTGGATCCGGACGCGAGATCACATCGTTCCCAGAAGTTCTGGATGGTTTTCTCCAACAAGTCAGCGCCCCATAATTGCAGGCTCATAGATGTCTCTCACTCTCTCTCTCTCTCATGTGGATTGTTTTGAAGCCTTGGCATTCCAGAAGCTCTAGTCATGGACGTCTGAAAACATTCCTCTTGCCCCTCCGTCTGTTTTTCCATCATGTCAGGAATCTCACCGAGGGACTCGCAGCCACCGCTCGGTCCCAGCCAGACTCGGTCAGCGAGAGTCTGTGGGAAACACGACCGGCGGACTGGAAAACCACATCACTCTTCAGTTTATAATCTCCGACAGCAGTCCTCGTTTCAGCGACACACCCCAGCCGTTGGGGGCTCGTCCGGGTCGCGTTTCAACCAAATATGCGTCGTATCTGCTGTGAGCCTCAGCCCAGCATGAACTCGTCTCCAAACAGCTAATTATTGAGGTTTTTCGCCTGGTAGCTGCAGCGGGATTGGAAATCGAAGGCGTTTTCCACGGCGTTAATTGTGGGATGTCGGACTGCAGTGGAAAGCACTGATTGTTTGGGAATGCGTGTATGAAACACACACACACACACACACACACACACACACACACCAGTAACAGAGATATCTGGAGCCAGCACTCAGTAAGTGCTGATCGACTGCAGAACACACACACGGGGCACTTTAGCTCATTTTCATCGCCTCACCGACTCGCCCCTTTATCGCCTGCTTTAACCCTTTTACAGTCGCTCCTCATGGCATTAACACTCAATGCATCTCCCCCGGCTCGTGTGGGGACTTCAGGGACCCCTAGCGGACAAACACGAGCAAACAGACAGAGCGAGAGACGGGCGATCGTGTCAAACCTTATCTCAGAGTTCAGAGGTGTGTGGTGTTTTGGTCAGAACGTCCCTCTAAAGTTCATCTCGTACACGTTTACGAGGCAAGACCAAGACAGAAAGGGAAGACGGGATTGTTTTCGCATGACTGATAGTTTATTTGACATGAACGCAAACGCGCGAGGATGAAGAGAAAGCTCAGTCTGACAGAGTCAAAAGTGCTCAAACCCTCATGTAATCTGAGATGAGAAACATGATGAGCGTTTAATCCAGCAGCGACACGAGGCTTTAAAAACCCATCGACATGCCGAAAAAATCCCAGAGAGAGCCTCATGATATAGAGAGAGTCCTATAGTGTTTGAGCGCATAGACAAAGCCCAAACCACCAGACTCTGTACTTCACTGTGAAACACAGCTCTTCAACGCCTCTCACACACACACACTTATATACTGTCTCTCACACACACACACATATGCACTGTTATACCGTCTCTCTCACACACACACACTTATATACCGTCTCTCACACACACACACACACTTATATACCGTCTCTCACACACACATGCACTGTTATATACCGTCTCTCACACACACACACACACACACACACACACACACACACACACACACACTTATATACCGTCTCTCACACACACATGCACTGTTATATACTGTCTCTCACACACACACTTATATACCGTCTCTCACACACACTCACACACACACACACACACACACACACACACACACACACACTTATATACCGTCTCTCTCTCACACACACACTTATATACCGTCTCTCACACACACATGCACTGTTATATACCGTCTCTCTCACACACACACACACACTTATGCACTGTTATATACCGTCTCACACACACACACACACACTTTTGTGCACTGTTATATACTGTATCTCTCTCTCACACACACACACTCTCCATCTCTCTCTCTCTCTCTCTCTCTCTCTCTCACACACACACACACACACACACACACACACACACACACACACAC
>CM050413.1:162500-167500 GCA_027564155.1 Gymnocypris eckloni scoliostomus | reverse complement strand
CCAAAACAAAGACTTTTGAAAACGTTGCCGACCCCGTTTCAGATTGAAAACTCTAGGGTTGTGTTTCAGCGTAAACGGACCAAAACAGAGACTTTTGAAAACACTGCAGACCCAGTTTTAGATTGAAAACTCTAGGGTTGTGTTTCAGCGTAAACGGACCAAAAGAGACTTTTGAAAACACTGCAGACCCAGTTTTAGATTGAAAACTCTAGGGTTGTGTTTCAGCAGCGGACCAAAACAAAGACTTTTGAAAAGCGTTGCCGACCCGTTTCAGATTGAAAACTCTAGGGTTGTGTTTCAGCGTAAACGGACCAAAACAGAGACTTTTGAAAACACTGCAGACCCAGTTTTAGATTGAAAACTCTAGGGTTGTGTTTCAGCGTAAACGGACCAAAACAGAGACTTTTGAAAATGCTACAGACCCTGTTTTAGATTGGAAACTCTAGGGTTGTGTTTCAGCGTAAACGGACCAAAACAGAGACTTTTGAAAATGCTACAGACCCTGTTTTAGATTGGAAACTCTAGGGTTGTGTTTCAGCGTAAACGGACCAAAACAGAGACTTTTGAAAATGCTACAGACCCTGTTTTAGATTGGAAACTCTAGGGTTGTGTTTCAGCGTAAACGGACCAAAACAGAGACTTTTGAAAATGCTACAGACCCCGTTTTAGATTGAAAAATCTAGGGTTGTGTTTCAGTGTAAACTGACCAAAAACAGAGACTTTTGAAAATGTTGCAGACCCCGTTTTAGATTGAAAACTCTAGGGTTGTGTTTCAGTGTAAACGGACCAAAACAAAGACTTTTGAAAACGCTTCCGGCCCCCGTTTTAGATTGAAAACTCTAGGGTTGTGTTTCAGTGTAAACGGACCAAAACAAAGACTTTTGAAAACGCTGCAGACCCTGTTTCAGATTGAAAACTCTAGGGTTGTGTTTCAGCGGGACCAAAACAGAGACTTTTGAAAACGTTGCAGACCTCATTTTAGATTGAAAACTCTAGGGTTGTGTTTCAGTGTAAAGCGGACCAAAACAAAGACTTTTGAAAACGTTGCAGACCTCATTTTAGATTGAAAACTCTAGGGTTGTGTTTCAGTGTAAACGGACCAAAACAAAGACTTTTGAAAACGCTTCCGGCCCCCGTTTTAGATTGAAAACTCTAGGGTTGTGTTTCAGTGTAAACGGACCAAAACAAAGACTTTTGAAAACGTTGCCGACCTCGTTTTAGATCGAAAACTCTAGGATTGTGATTCAGCGTAAACGGACCAAAACCGAGATTTTTGAAAATGCTACAGACCCCGTTTTAGATTGAAAAATCTAGGGTTGTGTTTCAGTGTAAACTGACCAAAAACAGAGACTTTTGAAAATGTTGCAGACCCCGTTTTAGATTGAAAACTCTAGGGTTGTGTTTCAGTGTAAACGGACCAAAACAAAGACTTTTGAAAACGCTTCCGGCCCCCGTTTTAGATTGAAAACTCTAGGGTTGTGTTTCAGTGTAAACGGACCAAAACAAAGACTTTTGAAAACGCTGCAGACCCTGTTTCAGATTGAAAACTCTAGGGTTGTGTTTCAGCGTAAACGGACCAAAACAGAGACTTTTGAAAATGCTACAGACCCTGTTTTAGATTGGAAACTCTAGGGTTGTGTTTCAGCGTAAACGGACCAAAACAGAGACTTTTGAAAACACTGCAGACCCAGTTTTAGATTGAAAACTCTAGGGTTGTGTTTCAGCGTAAACGGACCAAAACAGAGACTTTTGAAAATGCTACAGACCCTGTTTT
The DNA here is from genome assembly GCA_027564155.1 of Gymnocypris eckloni scoliostomus. NCBI lineage: Eukaryota > Metazoa > Chordata > Actinopteri > Cypriniformes > Cyprinidae > Gymnocypris > Gymnocypris eckloni. The sequence continues at coordinate 165,726 of CM050413.1, read as the reverse complement.
AGATTGGAAACTCTAGGGTTGTGTTTCAGCGTAAACGGACCAAAACAGAGACTTTTGAAAATGCTACAGACCCTGTTTTAGATTGGAAACTCTAGGGTTGTGTTTCAGCGTAAACGGACCAAATCAGAGACTTTTGAAAATGCTACAGACCCTGTTTCAGATTGGAAACTCTAAGGTTGTGTTTCAGCGTAAACGGACCAAATCAGAGACTTTTGAAAATGCTACAGACCCCGTTTTAGATTGAAAACTCCATTTGATATCCTGGAAGACCAATAACATCATGCTCATTATTGTACCCATAGATATGTATGGGTAGAATCCCCATTCAAACGCTCCAAGCATACAGATGCCTCCGCAATTTAAACAATAGAGTATCTACTTATACACATCTATGGTTGTACCTGCATGAATGGTAATTTTCGATTGTGAAGTGTAGACGGAGGTCGTTTCTGAAACACAGTGAAAACGGCAGTCTAGACAAGGATTGTTTTCGTTTGTCAAATGGCGTTTTAAAATGAAAACAATCCTCGTCTATACTGGTGTACTAGTGTAAAAAGGGCTTCCGAGGGGATCGAGTCGTTTCTTTAGGCGTCTACTGACAGTCTTTACAGCAGAACGGCCTCGGTTTGAGAGTGATGGCACACGAGAGGGATATCTCTGCCATCCCCTCTTCTGACTGTAGTTGAATGCGGGACGTGACTGGATTTACAGTGGGAATCTGGGACTAAGTGTGTGTCACGCTCGGCTAATACAGCAGGCCCGTCTGATGAATGAGAGCAGGCTGGAATCTATCAGCCGTTGATATTATCTATCAGGAACGGACTCTGTCATTCAGTGGCTCTCGGAGGTCAATAAAGGAGTCGTCTGTTGCGCTGATGGATGGAGGTGAGGCATCAATACGAAAACTTGGCTTCAAGTCCAAGGAGAGAAGCTCCGATGTGGCACGGTTTGTTTTTATTTACTGCGATTTTTACTGAAGGTTGAGGCGTGTACTGTTCAATCAATGGCTGAGCGGCTGGATTTCGGTGGATTTGAATCTGTGGGAGTTCATTTAATCCTGAAGACGGATGGCTGTGTATTGGTATACGAACACAAAAAACGTTCGCCGGTACGACGAAATGGACGAAACAGCGCAGAGCTGGGTCAGCTTGGACGAACGGACGTATTTCTGGATCCCAAGAACTCTAGGCCTCAAGGTTGATGTGTGCCCGTGAAGTATCAGCTCCTCCGGGAGACTAATAGCTCCAGTAATGAAGTGTTTGACTGTGAGATTCATTCAAACACCCAAATCTTTATTGCCGTGTTAGTAAAGGCAGGCCGTATATCAGCGGCATCCCGCAGCAGAGCACGGCCTTGTTCTGGAGCCAAAGGCTGATGTGAACGTACACACAATCTCTTTCACCACATCTCAACCCAAGTGGATCAGTTTAAACAGGTATTATGATCCAGACACTCAGGCACCAAGATCAGGTCTCTGATTATACCTGAGGTTGATTACTTACCATCAGCGATGAGGAACGCATTGCATTACTGTGCTGCTCCGAAAAATCCCACTAATTAGTGGTATTTTCTAGGGCAAGAATCACTATTATCATCGTTTATAGCTCAAATCGTGTGTCTTGTTGAAGAAAGGTGCACTTTTACTTTACTTTTTAAGTGATTTACCTGCTAGATGATAAAACTCCAACAGATTTACGCTACCAGTCAAAAGTGATTGAAGAGTAACACTTTTAATGTTTTTAAACAAGTCTCTTCTGCTCACCAAGCCTGCATTTATTTGACCCAAAATACAGCAAAATCTTGAAATATTTTTACTATCTAAAATAATTGTAATATATTTTAAAATGTAATTTATTCCCGTGATTTCAAAGCTGAATTTGTATAATCATTACTGTATCATCATTACAGTCACATGATCCTTCAGAAATCATTTGAATATTCAGATTTACTTCTCAAAAACATTTTTTATTATCATTATTATTAATTATTATGTTGAGTAGAATGTTATCAGGTTTCTTTGATGAATAGAACGTTCAAACGGACAGCATTTATCCAAAATATAAAGTATTTTTATCACTTTTAAATAAATTTAAAGCATCCTTACTGAATAAAAGCATTAATTTATATAACCCCCCCCACATACACACACACAAGATATAAAGTTAACATAAATACACTGACTCGAAAATTGTGAATGGTATAGTGTATGATGTTACAAAAGCCTTTTATTTCAGATACATACTGATCTGTGGATCCAGCCCAGGCAACTACCCAGAAGATTTCCAGAAGAGAGAACGATATTCTCAAGCAAGCGTGTTTTATGATTCGAGCCATCTTCCAGCTCCTGTGCGCTGACTCCCGGCCACAGCGCTCGTAGGGTATGATAACGTCTGATCTGATCGTAGGGTATCATACAGAGGGTCTTTACTCTCTGCGCTTGAGCGTGATTCATAAACATCTCCCTCTGTAGCCTGTGACCTAATCCCAGAGAATCTGACCCGAGACCAGCCGCTTCTAAACTGATCTAAACTGCGTTTCAAAACCATGACTTCAGAGGGAATCAGATGGCAGGCATCAGAGTCAGATTAACCCACATCTCTGTCTCAGGATGAGGGCGTGTTGGTGCGGGTGATGTTTGGCTTGTTGCCCCGATTCGGGAAAGCCTTCGGCGACAAGCGCGAGGCACCACCATCGGATTATTCAAGAAACTGACACCACAAACAGACAGAAATCTCACGTTTGATCCTGCTCCGTCACATCAAATATCCTTTCCCATGATGCAATAGTGTGTACATGATACACTGCATTCAACAGTCAAGACATCTAGCTTTACTGCAGCAGAACAAGCTACGGACAACAAGCAGTAAAATGTTTCTTCATCCATCAGCACTTCTCTCTCGGTGGGCTTTGTGTAACTAACATAAATACCCATTCCCACCATATCTCAAGTGATTAAATCTGTTGCACTGTGGAGCTTCTGTCACCAAAATAAGTTCCTCGTATGTGTAAATATACCTGGCAAGAAAGCTCATTCAGATTCTGAAATCTTATAACTGTGGTTAATCGTTATAGATGAGCTCATCAGTGTCTGATGAGACTAAAATCAGGTTCATCTGGCCTTGAAAGTATGTATACAAATACTATTTTACAAATTTGCGAATAATTCATATTAAAGCAGTGGGTCAACCATGATTTGTGTGGAAGTAATGATGTATTACATAATTTT
>CM050413.1:52500-157500 GCA_027564155.1 Gymnocypris eckloni scoliostomus | reverse complement strand
TGGGTGGATCCCAGTAATTAAAACATAAATTGTGTCCATTGAGGGGGAAGCTGAACACACACGACACCCCAAACAATCACCCGAGTTCTGCTCCGCAAACACACACACATGCTTTCAAATCAAAGTCAATGAGCATCCAAAACCAAACAATCTGATCTGAATCAAAATTACATGAACGCAGAGCGTTATCAGAGACACACACACACACATGTGAAACCCCATTACACACACACACACTCAGAGACAGTCAACAACCTGCGGGGTCAGAGGTCAGAGGGACAGTAAGAGGTCAATGCTGTGACTACACCAGCGTCCCTCTCACTGATGTTTGATAAAGCGATTACAGATGTCCTGAGGTTCAGAGGTCATGAGTCAGACTAACTCTCTCTCTCTCACTGTGTTAGCGGCCCAGATTCCTCACCAGCTTGTGTGTGACTGGAATATGATGAGTTCTGTAGCCTCATATGGAGAACAACACATGACATAGAGTGTGTGTGGTGTCTAACATGAGCTGATCTACTAATTATGCCTGGAGTCCCCAACACACATACACACACACACACACACACACACACACACACACACACACACACACACACACACACACACACACACACACACACACACACACACACACACACACACACACACACACACACACACACACACACACACACACACACACACACACACACACACACACACACACACACACACACACACACACACACACACACACACACACACACACACACACACACACTCGCTCTCTCACACACTGTGTCTGTAAACCGAGTGAAGAATGAGCTGATGTCTAAGCGAGTTTCTTCGCACTGATGGATCGTGCTGCAGGTGTATAAAACAGTTCAGTTAGGCTTTGTTTGTTTCCTCAGAGTTTGTATTAATGACGTGCCAGAGATGCTCCCAGCATGCTTTGCTGGTGCTAACAGAGCTGATGGGATTGGGGCGGGCATTCATCACTGTCAGTCACAGCTCAGCGGCGGTTCTGATTGGATGGTCAAGATTCAGAGAGAAGAAAAGCTCAGCACAATGATTTCACAATCGGCAAACTTGACAATGTGTGTGTGTGTGTGTCTCTCTGTGCGTGTGTGTGTGTGTGAGAGTTTGTGTGTGTCTTTGTCTATGTCTCTCTCTCTCTGTGTGTGTGTGTGTGTGTGTGTGTGTGTGTGTGTGTGTGTGTGTGTGTGTGTGTGTGTGTGTGTGTGTGTGTGTGTGTGAGGCGGTTGTGCTGCTGAAGCGCTACACCTGCACTCCGTCAGCAGAACACGCTTACACATGCACACATGCATCGAAACCATGGGACGTTACCTCTGAAAGTCCTGATGAAGATCCAGAGGACTCAGGAGCTGAAAAACAAAAGCAGTTCAATTTAAAACCACACAAACTCAGATGAAAGCACCATCAGTGTAATCTCAGGAATCAGCCAGCGGAGGGAAGGAGAAAGTTCATCACGCCATCAGCGGAGGCTGAATGTGGGACGCGTTCATTTGGCGAGAAATTGAACTGCAGGCGTCTGAAAGGTCAGAGATTATTGGACAGCTGATAATCCAGGAAAGCCGCTTATTCATTTCACGAGAGAAAGATGATTTTTATGAGTTTCTATGAGACTCAACTCAACTCAACTCAACTTAAACTCAACTAAATTAAATTAAATTAAATTAAATTCAATTCAATTCAATTTGACTCGATTTGATTCAATTCAACTCAACTCAACTCAACTCAACTCAATTCAATTAAATTCGATTTGATTCGATCCAATACGATTTTATTTTATTTTATTTTATTCGATCTGATTCGATTTGATTCGAATTCAATTCGATTCGATTAAACTGAATTAAACCAATCACAACTGAACTGAATTCAGCTCAACCAAACTAATTGCAATTTATATTGGATATAAGCGTCCACCAAATGCATAAATTCAACTCAAACCAACATGAGACTCAAATGAAGTTAACTTTTGTTATCAACCCAACCAACTTCACATAAGTGAATTCAATTAATCTCAACTCAAAGCAACACAAATTAACTCATAACTGTTATGAGACCGGGCCCTGTCTTGCTTCCTCTCACCACCAGAGGCCATCAATTATGAATTCACCTATCCTCCCAGGAAGCGACTTACAATTCAATTATACATATTTTTTAGTACTATCATTTTACTTTGTATCACTCTACCACTGAGCCATAGGAACATTCATTTATAACTAATTTTATAAAAAAAAAAAATATTTGCACATTTATACGCATGTATTTTAAGTTAAATTATGTTTTAAAAGTATGAGTATTTTTACGAGAAAATGTTTTAAAAGTATGAGTAGTTTTACGAGAAAATACAATATCATTATTTCAACTATTTTTTTTTTTTTTATTCAGTGTGTTTCTTACCATTTATTTATTTTAATTAATTAATAAATTCATTTTTGGGGAAAAGATTTAGTTTCGTGCTCAGACAATGTACCATATTTCCAAAACAGCGTGGATGGGAGGGGAAATTTACTGACAATGCAGAAATGAAAGAACACAGAAACAACATCTCATTTACATATCGACAACATCTCATTTACATATCGACCAACACAATATAACAAGCCCAGCGCAAATGAGTGTAGTCGCAAATAAGCAGATCCTATGCTCAATAGGTGCTCATTAGTTTAAGACATGCATTTTGGGGGTGTTAAATAATGGTGGAAACATTAGTATATCATGTAGCGATCCTCCCATACATTTAGCATATAAACTCAATGCATATTTAATGAGGTCAGGTGCAAAAATAACTGCTTTTCAGTGCTAATTCTTCACTGCATGTCTTTAGTAAATCCTGATTTTAATGCCAAAAGACGGTTTGCGCTGGCGCTAAAGACGGTGTTGTGTAAACCACCCCTAAATCCCACACTGTTGTTTCCAGTGTATGTTTAGCAGTTCAGTTTGTTCTTCTACATGTGAACATAACGTCAGCTGTCTGCCTGTTCAGTCCCACACTGATGCCTGACAAAGCCATCAGCCAATCAAAACGCAGAATCTGAGCACTGGCTCCACCTGCTGCATCACGCACAGGTTTAGTGACGTCTGTGGTAAGTGTGATAGCGCTGATGGGCTCCTGCTTCAGGTGAGTGTTACAGCTTCTGATTGGCTGTGGCATCGCTGTCGTCGCATCGTCCCCTGGGTCCTCATTACACTGGATTCCTCAACACTCTCTCAATTGGTTCTGGAGTCCCATGAGGCTTTGCAACCAGTTGAAGTCCATTACGCTCACAAGCAGGCAAACGTCCAGATGCAGCTTCAGCGTAGCCGGCGAAAGTGTTCAGAGCAGACGATCATTTTGACGTTAATTGGTTAACAGTTCAAGAATAATTCACTTGCATTAGCGAGTAACCTTCAATGTGTGTGAACTAATGTGTCTTGAAGTAGGTCGGTTCATTTTTTGAGGTCTTAAATATGGGTGACAGAAAAATAGGAATCACAGTACAACCTAATATGAATATTAAACTTCATAAGGTGGTGATTTTTTTAATTAATGTGCATTCAGAGTAAAAAATGCGGTGCTGTTACAGTAGCTTTATCAGTGCAGATCACAACTAATGAATACAGCACTTTTATGCTGTGCTTACACTGTGATATGTTGTAGACGTTATAAGAGCGCATATTTGATCTGTTTGAATCAGCGGCTGGAAATAGTAAAGACATTTCAAAATAAGAGTCACTGGCAGAATTGTATTTGTATCCCCCCTCTCTGGTCAGTATTGGTATTCCAGTTACACTATAATCTGTACTTTTAATTCAATGTTCAAAATATAATATTCTGTACTGTTTTGCATTTAAATTAATTGTAAATGTCTCCTCATATCCCTTTTTTAAGGAAAAACGAATTATTTGATGAATTTTATTAAATTTTACGGTCATAACCCATATTACTGTTTACCTCAGCGTTTGGAAAACATGCTACTTGTGATTCATGACATGTCTTTCTCTTTACCACATTATTTTTAGTGGTTATCACTATTTTAGGACATATTTTAGTGCTCCAGTAGGGTGGTATATTAATATTTGATAAGTTACTGAAATATATGTGAGATAACTGTAAATTAAGGTCTGTGAAACCTAAAATGTTTATTACTGTATTTGTACCAGGCCCGGAGTGGCCATCGGGAGAACCGGGAGAATTCCCGGTGGGCCGCTCTGTCCCGTTCATAAATTGGGCCGGCAGACTCGCCTGCTTTTTCTTTTTTTTTTTTACATACACATAATAACGTATATGTGTTTAAGTTACTGTGTGACTGATAACTAAGCTAATAACACTAGATTTGAATTTATCATTAAAATGTGACGTTTTCTGTTGTCAGAGCGCGCGCGCTCTCTCTCTCCCTCTACACAAGCGCGTGTCCCAGGTCGTTGTCATGGAGACACACCGAAACCATTAATGCTGTGGTGTGAGTTAGCGAGAGTGCGCTAATCGCGGGAAGAATAAAATGGATAGTACAAAAAAATATATTCCTAGAGGAGCTGAAAAAGCCAGGTAAAAAAAAAAGAAAGGCATTGGAGGATGATGCGGCCAAAAGTACCAAACTTACAAATATTTTTTCAAGAAGACAAACGAGCACACGTGAACTGGCGACTCAAGGAAACCTACAGTGACTAGCAAGATTTACAGTTATGCATTTGGCAAACGCTTTTATCCAAAGTGACTTACATTGAAGGATTTTTTTTTCTATTGATTGTCTGTAATGTAATTGATTTTAGCCTGTTGACTTATTTTAAATGTTATTGTGGTTTAATAAAGATAAGCCTGATGCTGAGGGAAGTGAGAAAAAGAAAGAGACAGGGACAGAGACATTGATCTTCAGTGAGACAACAGCAGCCAGGCAGAAGGTCCCTGACGAACATACCAAACTGACAGATATTGTTCAAGACAAACAAGCACACAGGAACTGGCTACTAAAGGTACAGTGACTATAGTCAAAAACTATAGAACAATGAGACAGTAATAAACAAAGTTGCAGAAACCAGTGCACTGCTTAGGCGGTTGTTGATGCTGTGAGGCTTTGCCATTTTCAGTTCTGAGTGTAAACCAAAACTTGGGAAGAAGAAGGCCTTTCTTTCTTTCTTTCTTTCTTTCTCTCTTTCTTTCGAGATGCTTACTGATTTTCCATTTAGTTATTAAATTTACATTTAGCAGATGCTTTTATCCAAAGCGACTTACAGTGCATTCAGCATATACATTTATTGTCAGTATGTGTGTTCCCTGGGAATCGAACCCACAACCTTTGCGCTGCTAACGCAATGCTCTACCACTGACCCACAGGAACATAATGACTAACATATATGAATATTAATGACTGCTTGGCAGCTTTCAATTCAGAATTTTACTTTTTTAAATAATGTTACTGTTGTATCTTTTGTAGCAGAAATGTTTCATATAGTTTATTTCATTTATTACATTGACATGGATATAAAAACAATAGTGAAAAAAGTATATTTCTTACTGCATAACTTTATTTTAGTTTGAATGCAAACCATTATTTTCATAACGTAACAGTTGGACACTTTGTTGCAGAAAACTGGGGTGGGAGGGGGTTGGATGGGGATTGGTGGTGGGCTGGTCTTGAGCACTCCCGGGCTGAAAATGGACCCCACTCCGGCCCTGATTTGTACGGTACAGAAACCCCAGCTTTACAGTACATGATATCAATCATGGTAAATCACTGGTATTAGTATACTCTTGGGGACATTTGGTCCATACACACACGCACACACACACACACACACACGCACGCACACACTCAAACACACACACACACACACACACACACACACACACACACACACACACACACACACACACACACACACACACACACACACAATCAGACACACACACACACACTCAGACACACACACACACACACACACACACACACACACACACACACACACACACATTATTACGATGCTGCTTTTTACTTGATGATGGTCAAAAACAGTGAGATTTAAAAGTCATGAATAAATAAACAGATGCTAATAAGAGCAAACGCACAGACGCTTCTATCCGCAGGGAAACATGTGTGCAAAACAAATGAACAAATATATTCAGAATACTAATAACTCCATAATGCACTGAAAAAACACACTAAACAACCTTTACCTGCTCTGAACAAACACACACACACACACACACACACACACACACACACACACACCAACATGACCTCATCTTCAAACGTCCATACAGTAATAATACACATGTGTGTGTGTGTGTGTGTGTGTGTGTGTACACACACAATATGAAATGAGCAACATGAATCATGTCTGCTGTTTAGGAGCAAGAAGGTCACAACCAGACCTATGGAAAACACACACACACACACACACACACACACAGACACGCACGCACGCACGCACGCACGCGCACGCACACACGCACACACGCACACACAGTCTATATGTATTAAAGCTATAAAGCTATTTTAGTACTGTATAATTAAGTACTGTAATTTTACCAGGGTGTTGTCAAAAAGCCCATTAACTGTAGTAAAACTGCGGTAACTCTGCAGCTCTGCAGCTGCAACTCTACAGAAACATGACAAAATACATCAGTGGTCAATAAATAATGACTTTTATTAATATTAATCACAATAACATACAAATTTGGTATCATATACAAGCGAAAACTACGTTTCATATGCACGCTCATATCATTTATACGCCAAAGTCAATTGTTTCGTATCGATAGAAAGAGTTTTAGATTTAGTTTGGTGTACTATTTATATGTATTTTCATGAGACTGGGCTCGTGAAAGCACAGTGAGAGCGATGCTGATCTGTAAGCGTTCGTTAGTGTGGACGTCTGCGTTTGACACCTGTGCCGATCCAGTCTGACGTGACGGCACAGATGCTGAACAACGCTTGCGTGATCTCCGGCGCATAACTCCAAAACATCTAACCGTGCTGAGGAATCGATGTGTCACACAGCTGCTTGATCTGCCCGCTTCTGTTACGAGACGTGGAGGAGCAGGAGATTATTAGAGCACGAGACGAGTAACTCCAGGCCCTCGTGTGCCGACCCACCCGTGTGGAAGTTTACGCTAAATATTCAGCACATGAAGCTCTGAAGACGCTCAAAGTGCGAGGAAGTCAAGTGTGTTAAGAAACAGCTGAGATCAGAGGAGCATCTGCGGTTATTTATAGCTTTACATTCATTTAGACTTAATAAAGTACAGCTCCAGCATCCGCGTGGCTCGGGCCTGATCAAAAGAGTCTCTATTACAGCCGACTGTGTCGAAACATGACGTGAATGTGAACAATTACACGCGTCGCCTTGAGAAGCGCAGCGGTCGTTTAATTATGTTTACGAGAGTTTGATGGAGTGGAGGCTGCTGCTGAATTAAAAAGTGAGGTTAATCTCAAGACGGACGCCTGCTTTCTATCAATCTGCATCTCACACACACATGTGTTTTCACCATAACACCAACGAGACATCGAGGAGCTGGAGCGGAGCACTGACTGAATGCTTGGAGTATCACGGCGTACATCAACATCCATGCATCAGGGTGTTTTCTCCAGTCTCACGTGTGGAAGTGTCTCCTCAAAATTTGTGACTTTAAATGCAGACCTTGAGCCAAAAACTCCAATGACTTGTACATTCATTATATGGACAAAAGTACTCGCACCCCTTCTTTAGAAGAGAAAAAAGGCACTTCCAAACTGTGCCAACAAAGATGGAAACATAATTAATGTACTTAGAAATTGTATTTCCACCTCTGTTGCATCAGTTTTGAAGTGTATGAAATGACTGTCCCCATATTTACAAGTCATTAGTGTTTGGTGATGAGTTTTCGGCTCATTTAAAGTCACACCAGAGGTGTTCAGCTGCTTTCTGCAGACCAGTCAAGTTCTTCCACACTGACTGAATCATCATTTCTCTTTGATTCTTGTCTTATACACAGAGACACTGTCATGTTAGAATAGAAAATGGTTCTGTCCAAACTGTTGCTATAACATTAGATTCCCTAGAATATTATTATATGCTGAAACATTAAGATTTGTACTCATGAAAATGACTAAAGTAGTCAAACCTGTTATTAGACGGGGGGTGCCTATACTTTTGGCAATATAGCGTGTGTATATATATATATATATATATATATATATATATATATATATATATATATATATATATATATATATTAGTGGTGGGCGTTATCGTTAACGCAGTTGCGTTAACGTGAGACTCTTATCGGCGATAAAAAATATCGCCGTTAATCTATTCTCAAAGTTGGGTTGGAAGCTGGGTCTATACTACGCAAGCTATGATGACTTTCACCCTGATATTTTAGCGCGGATGTATACCTAGCCGAATTGCACTGTAGGGGGCGAGAACGAGTCTTCAAACTAGAGGCTGGCAGTCCGTGATGGACAGATTGTTAACGGCTGGTCTGTGTGGTAATACAATCGGGCAGGACATCCAAACGCTCACCTATCATTCATCAACCTCAAATATGGCTTTTCATCTGAAAGATGTATGTAGTAGCAACTTTACATGGCCGCTCAATATGATGTTAACCTAGAGAAATGTGCGCTATTGAAGTGTTTGTGTGGAAGCGCGTTTGCTGCAGGACAGGCTCCGGTGCGCTCACTTGCTCTTAAAATCTCCGTCATTTTGGTCATACAGATAAAAGTAGCCTAATACATCTCGAATCTGTAAAGACTCTACGTTTATTTGTGTGCACTCAGAATAACAACGAAACGTTGCGCTTTTAAGCAAACAGGATGCGCTTTAGGTCTCATGTGAACTTGAGCGAGAAACTTCGAATATATCTATAGAGAGTGAAATGTCTAAAAAATTAAAATAGAAGACGTGTGTGTTAGCATGGATGATTTACATGAAATTTAATCTGTGCAACACTGTGCATAAGATGGCTTTCAGTTCAATATAATAACAAAAAACGACATTTTGGGTTTTATTCAACTAATAAGGTGGGCACGCTGTGATCTGTACTATATTTTACTGTAATTGACAGTTATCGGCAAAAAAACAACAACACGGGAGTGGGAGGGAATGGGAGTCATTCTTCCGGGAGTGGAATGGGATTTTCCTCCAGTTTTTTCGTGGGATTGGGACGGGAAGAGATTAAAGTTTGTGATGCATTTTGGAAACAGGAGATGAGCCCCTGGTCTAATGCGCCACCTGGCTTGAGAAACCCGTTCTCAAAGACTTACTTTTAGTCATTATTTGGGTAGCACACATATTCTGAATGCCTTCGGCAGAATTCAAATGAGCCATTTTAATCTAGATTAATCTAGATTAAAAAAATTAATCTATGCCCACCTCTAATATATATATATATATACACACTAGTTAGCTTAAGTGGATCATCAAAAGTTGTCCTAAAACCTAAATCTAAAATGTGTTCTTGTCTTTGATTAACTTTTTTGATCCACTTCAAATGTTGACTACTGTATATATATATTTATAAATATACAGTATATATATATCGGGGTCGTTTCCTCCGAGGAGGCAAAGGAGGCAGTGTCTCCTCTCCTTAAAATTGGATGAGAAGATAATCGATATTACAAAAATAAAACAGCACAAATATGACTAAATATGATATTAAAAGTCACTTGTTTTTATAAAGTAAGACTGTCCAACAGCGACACCCGCAGGGGAAGTTACAGCGGATGCTTGCCTCCCTTCGGTCCATTGACTTTCTACAGAGACCCCGAGGCAATGCCTCCATCGCGCTATATTTGGATACGATCAGTTATGATTGGATGCAATTGGTTCTTCCGACTCTTGTTTTCGTGTGAGCTCTCAAAAATGCTGTTATTGACTAATTATAAAGTAAGTACGCAACACTTCCTCTTAGATATCAATGCTTTATGTCACATTAACATTACTGAGCATCCATCTTGATGACATGATAGATGTATCTTGTTTGTTTGTGCCTGTGACAGAGTTTACAAGGCTTTTCTGACGATGACCTGATGATGAGTTGAGTATTAAAAAGAACAGTTCATAAATACAAAAGGAGTGTCTGTTTACAAATGCAAATAGGCCGCCTTGTTAGCAGAGGTTATTTACGCTACCTCCTCCACCAACGTGTGATCACAAAGCATTACAGAAGACTATCTATCAATAACAGCTCCAGTGATGGTGAAGTACATGTTGAAGTCGTGTTTGACGAGATCCACTGGCGTTCAAATCCACGTTTTACTGAACCCCCCTCCCCCTTTGATTAGGTACAAAAATACAAAAAAATACTAGCTAACTAACACAATAAACACATTATAGCATAGTAAAAAACATGAGTTAAAAAACGGAGTTATCTGTTTTGCAAATAAACTCTTCATATTATTATTACATACTGTCTTATAATGTACTACAATACTAAGGTGCAGATAATTGACACTATTTAGCACTATATATACAGTGCTCAGCGTAAATGAGTACACCCCCTTTGAAAAGTAAAATTTTAAACAATATCAATGAACACAAAAACATTTTCCAAAATGTTGACAAGACTAAGTTTTATATAACATCTGTTTAACTTATAACATGAAAGTAAGGTTAATAATATAACTTAGATTACACATTTTTCAGTTTTACTCAAATTAGGGTGATGCAAAAATGAGTACACCCCACAACAAAAACTATTAAATCTAGTACTTTGTATGGCCTCCATGATTTTTAATGACAGCACCAAGTCTTCTAGGCATGGAATGAACAAGTTGGCATTTTGCGGATCTATTTTTCCATTCTTCAAGAATGACCTCTTTTAGAGATTGGATGCTGGATGGAGAATGATGCTCAACTTGTCTCTTCAGAATACCCCATAGGTGTTCGATTGGGTTCAGATCAGGAGACATACTTGGCCACTGAATCACTTTCACCCTGTTCTTCTTCAGAAATACAACAGTGGCCTTAGATGTGTGTTTAGGATCATTGTCATGTTGGAAAAGTGCACGCACCAAGGGCACGGGTGATGGTAGCATCTTCTCTTTCAGTATAGAGCAGTACATTTGTGAATTCATGATGCCATCAATGAAATGCAGCTCCCCGACACCAGCAGCACTCATGCAGCCCCACATAAGGACACTGCCACCACCATGTTTCACTGTAGGCACCATGCATTTGTCTTTGTATTCCTCACCTTTGTGACGCCATACAGTTTTGAAGCCATCAGTTCCAAAAACATTTATTTTGGTCTCATCACTCCAGAGTATAGAGTCCCAGTAGTCTTCATCTTTGTCAGCATGGGCCCTGGCAAACTCTAGGTGGGCTTTTTTGTACCTGGGCTTTAGGAGAGGCTTCTTTCGTGAACGGCACCCATGCATGCCATTCCTCTGCAGTGTACGCCGTATTGTGTCATGGGAAATAGTCACCCCAGTTTGGCTTTCTACTTCTTTAGATAACTGCAGTGAACTTGCATGTCGATTTTCTTCAACCCTTCTCATCAGAAGACGCTCCTGACGAGGTGTTAACTTCGTGACTACCTGGACGCCTCTGTGAGATGGTTGCAGTTCCATCTTTTTTAAATGTTTGTACCACTTTTGCTACAGTATTCTGACTGATAAGTAAAGCTTTGCTGATCTTCTTGTAGCCTTCACCTTTCTTGTGTAAAGAAATTATTTTCTGTCTCAGGTCTTGTGACATTTCTCTTCCATTTTGCAACACCTTTATAGCATGATGAATAATTGGGAAGTGGTTGTTTTCTTTAAGTTAACACCCTTTATGTAGGGTGTCAATTAGACTCACCTGTGTAATGAAGTAAAAAATATGTATCTAAAATTTAATTCTTTGCTCAAATTGGAAAATGTTATTTTGTGTTAATTGAGATAATGTTTAAAAATGTTACTTTTCAAAGGGGTACTCATTTTAACGCTTGAGCACTGTATAAATATATATATATATATATATGTGTGTGTGTGTGTGTGCGTGGTGTGTGTGTGTGTGTGTGTGTGTGTGGTGTGTGTGTGTGTGTGTGTGTGTGTGTGTGTGTGTGTGTGTGTGAGTGTGTGTGTGTGTGTGTAAAACCACCTCCTCATGTTAAAACACCACTGCACGCCACTGAACATTGAGATAGCAGTCCTGTAGCTCAAACAGTAGGTCTGTGGTGGGATTGGTTCTGTCCCGCATCTGAAAGGCTCGGCTGATCCTGAGCTGATAGAAACGCCACATGCTTATTAATCCAGCCCAACATCCTCCCACTCAGCGCTCTCCTCCTGAGGGGGGCGGCCACGCTCGCTTCAAAATCTGATATTTATTCATGAAATTAAAGAGGGCGCAATTAACCGAGCTTGACGAGGGAGGTGATTGCCTTCATTTGCATAGAGTGCAGGACCCGTTAAGATTATTCGCATTATTATTATTGTTATTATTTCTTCTCTGGATCAGATTGGAGATGTTTGGTTGCTTATTGTGTGAATGACACAAGAGGACGGCGGAAGCTGGAACATGGCGGCTTTTAGCAGCGACTGATGCTATGGATGGGAGTGAATCCTGAGCGTTAGACAGTCAGCGTGGAGACAGACGGGTGTTTGTGAGCGTATCCAGTGTGTGTTTGCATCACTGACACAGCTGCCAGAAACAGATGCAATGCTTCCTCTTAAGTGAGCACAACACACACACACACACACACAGCAGTTCTACATGGCTAATGCTATTAGTGTGGGAAGAAAAGTGAATGAGTTAGTCAGTACTATCCCCCGTAACTAACACTAAGATTCATACATGTGCACAGTTTTAAAAATATTGAAATAGTGATAAAACATTTGTATGTGATATTTTGTGTCGCCTGTTGTCTTATAAGCACACATATCAAAGGAACTTTGGGTGGGTGTTTTTTTACCATTTATTTGAATAAACTAGATTGAAAGATTATGTCGCATACTGACAAACAAATGTATAGCCTAAATGTACTGTAAGTCGCTTTGGATAAATGCATCTGCTAAATCCATACAAGTAAATGTAAATGAAAGAGATCCACAATTCAGAATTAAACCACATATTCAACATGACCACAATCCCTCGTGTTGCACAATATCCATCAGAAAATGTTTGGATGTTGCATTTCAGAATGGAGCCAAATATGAATGTGCAGTTGCTTAAACAAAAACTAGTTGTTGCACTAATAAATACCATTACAAACATCTCATCCACTAGAGTTACCTAACCACATCAGAAGAGTCATTTCTCAGAATGAATGAATTACTGCATTTTGATGAAAGGCATTGGAATGACGTGGTGAATCATCCATAATAGGAGCAAGAAAACCGTTTTGAAAAAAATGGTATTTGTGTCATTCATGTTCAATGTAGTTAACTACATGTGTTAGCTGTTTCTAGTGTAGATACAGTATCTCAGAGAAGTGAGTACACCCCTCACATTTTTGTAAATATTTCATGTGACAACACTGAAGAAATGACACTTTGTTACAATGTAAAGTAGTGAGTGTACAGCTTTTATAACAGTGTAAATGTGCTGTCCCCTCAAAATAGCTCAGCCATTAATGTCTAAACCGCTGGCCACAAAAGTGAGTACAACCCTAAGTGAAAATGTCCAAATCGGGCCCAAAGTGTCAATATTTTGTGTGACCACCATTATTTTCCAGCACCGCCTTAACCCTCTTGGGCATGGAGTTTACCAGAGCTTCACAGGTTACCACTGGACTGCATCACAGATCTGGTGGATTTTAGAGACCTTGTGCTCCTCCAACTTCTGTTTGAGGATGCCCCACAGATGCTCAATAGGGTTTAGGTCTGGAGACATGCTTGGCCAGTCCATCACCTTTACCCTCAGCTTCTTTAGCAAGACAGTCGTCGTTATCATGTTGGAATACTGCTCTGCGGCCCAGTCTCCGAAGGGAGGGGATCCTGCTCTGCTTCAGTATGTCACAGTACATGTTGGCATTCATGGTTCCCTCAATGAACTGTAGCTCCCCAGTGCCGACAGCACTCATGCACCCCCAGACCATGACCCTCCCACCACCATGCTTGACTGTAGGCAAGACACACTTCTCTTTGTACTCCTCACCTGGTTGCCGCCACACACGCTTGACACCATCTGAACCAAATAAGTTTATCTTGGTCTCATCAGACAACAGGACATGGTTCCAGTAATCCATGTCCTTAGTCTGCATGTCTTCAGCACACTGTTTGCAGGCTTTCTTGTGCATAATCTTTAGAAGAGGCTTCATTCTGGGATGACAGCCATGCAGATCTTTTTGATGCAGTGTGTTGCGTATGGTCTGAACACTGACAGGTTGACCCTCCACCCCTTCAACCTCTGCAGCAATGATGGGAGCACTCATACGTCTATTTCCCAAACACTGAGCACGTGCACCCAATTTCTTTAGTTAACCATGGCGAGGCCTGTTCTGAGAGGAACAGGTTCTGTTAAACTGCTGTATGGTCTTGGCCACCGTGCTGCATCTCAGTTTCAGGGTCTTGGCAATCTTCTTATAGCCTACGCCATCTTTTTGTAGAGCAACAATTATTTTTTTCAGATCCTCAGAGAGTTCTTTGCCATGAGGTGCCATGTTGAACTTCCAGTGACCAGTATGAGAGAGTGAGAGCGATAGCACCAGATTTAACACACCTGCTCCCCATTCACACCTGAGACCTTGTAACACTAACGAATCACATGACACCGGGGAGAGAAAAATGCTAATTGTGCCCAATTTGGACATTTTCACTTAGGGGTGTACTCACTTTAGTGGCCAGTGGTTTAGACAATAATGGCTGTGTAATGAGTTATTTTGAGGGGACTTAAAATGTACACTGTTATACAAGCTGTACACTCACTGCTTTACATTGTAGCAAAGTGTCATTTATTCAGTGTTGTCACATGAAAATATATGATAAAATATTTACAAAAATGTGAGGGGTGTACTCACTTCTGTGAGATACTGTAGGTCATAATTTGTAGTTTAAAGTTGGCATAATATTTTATTTTATAAATGCATATTATAAATCTTATCGTGAGCATATCATCTGTGCACAGGTTTGATTTTTATGTGCACAGATGAAATGTTAACAATCAGTGATGTCAGTCTTCTCTCTGGTCTCCAATTTAAGTCTTTTTAAACTACGCCCCTGCAAGGTCAAGCTCAACTGCATACGTTTGAGGGCCACACCCACATTTCAACATCCAATTAACAGTCAATGTGTAGAACCAAGCCCCGCCCTACATGTTTCTTGTTCAATAATGCGCTCCACTCAGATCTGTCGCCACTGCTGTTGTATCATGACTTTAACAATGAACGAATTAATATCTTGACAAGCTCCAGATGCAAATAGATCTTTCTGAGAATCTCGCTTTAGATTAGTTTTTCTCAAACATCACACGACTGACGTCTGGTATGTTTAATAGTATCTGTCATTATTCATAATCATCCTCCCGCGTAAAGCCCTTCACGCTGACCTCGTTTAGCCCTGATACAGGTACTCATTACGATGGGGGCCTGAAATGTTTAATAAATCAGATCTGGAGACTGGAAGCCTGCTCCTGTCAGAACCCATAGAACAGAAAACATTAACCCAGAGAAACCAAAGCCGTTTCTGACAGAAAGTCATCTTGCATAATTCTGCTCAATTTCCCATCTCTCTTTATCTTTGGCTGTCTTCAGAAGCTTCAACTATTGATGATTATGTCTTAATTAACATTAGAGCTGACGAGAGACACGGGACGCTTACAGAGACGGGAAACAGAAAGACGCCAAACAGGAAAATAAGATGGACAGGGGAATGAAAGACAAGATGCTGGAAGAGACAGGAAACTAAGGGCCAGGTTTACTAATCAGGGGAAATTAGCGTAAATGAGACAAATAAATGAGTATGGTTGGGTACCGAGATCCGCTACCAATAAGGCACCGGTTCCTATGTAAGAAGGCAGATTTCGGTGCCATGGCTGAGCGATCGGTTGAAATATTTGTCCGTCGTAAGAAGCATCATCACTGGCACCTTATGTGAACAATCATTTCCCGACTGAGAAGATGAATGTGAACTCGATTCGGAAAGCTCTAATAATACAGGTCCAACTCATTTTTGTAGTAACACGAGTGTGCGGTTTACACATTCAGACATAAAAGCACAACTCGGGGAATGAGAGCATCCGAGGAGCGCGTGAATGCAGTAATTACACTTGCTCTGACGACCTTCCAATAACTAGCTACTACTACTCCATGGGCTACTTATACATCAATTAGCAATGGATTATAAATATACTTAATTATGATGAAAATACCAGAGATGGCTTGAATAACACAGATAAACTGTACATAGTCATAGTCGAGTGTTTATTGTATTTATTTTATCATTCAAAACATTTATATCTTCTGTTTACTTATCCATATCCCTCGAGCATCAAGAGTTCTGCTGCTTCTGTGACTGGAAATGTGGGTTTTCTGTGAGAGGGCGCCCTTTGGTGTCCAGTATGAATGAAAAGCATGTTTATACAAATTACTTAAATGTCCTAATTGAACTATGATCTAATCCTGGTTTAGTCTAAGCCCTGTCTGTGAAACCAGGCCCATGTGTTTAGTGCTAATGGCCAATCCAATTATTAATTGGTAAAAAAAAATTTTATAAGTATCGGTTCAGGCACCGTTCAGCCACCGGTACCATTTTAAAAATATCGACACCGGTATCGAAAAACCCCCAAACGATACCCAACCCTATAAATTTAACAGGAAACAATGAGAAATTGAGATAGGGGTGTACGATATATATATCGTCTGCGATAATATCATAATTGCTGTTTAAACGATGTGCAATTTTTACTTTATTGAATATTTGGCAAAAAAACAAACAAAACACCTACGGAAAGCACGCATACATTACGTGATGAAGTCTAGTGGGATAAATATATCATTAAATATGGTTAAAATCACACAAAGAGTACAAATGTGATATTGATTGTATGCAACACTTCAAACAACAATAAGTTCATATTAAGATATGTAAGTTTTAGACAATATATTGCCTGTTTTTGCTTCTTTTCACCAACAAAAAATACTTTTAAACAGCCGCAGCACTGTTTTACGTATCTGAGCAACATGATGGTGATTCGTTCCTGAATGAATCAACCGGTTAAATGATTCGGTTCAGTCGCAGTGACATTATGCATTTGTAAGTGCAGGTTAAAGCACCCCGTGTCCCTCTGCGCTGCATTAAACAGTGTGTGAATACATATAAACACCTTCAGATGCAACTTCTGCACAGATTCATTCTGCTGATACTGGTTTCATTTGTTTGGGAACAGCCTAAATGTCTTATTATTCTAATTGACTGATTCAATGTAACAATTTGACTCAAAATATGCACACTTTTAGAAAGAAAATGGCTTTATTAAAGGTCAAATTACCCATAAAAGGTAAAAAATCTATTAAAACACATGCAAATATTAATTTCTATCACTGATTTGACCTGAGCACACAGAATATGAAGAATATCAGAAACTGCAGCTGTTCACGGTATTCAGATATCATCACAATGACACACTCTGCAAAATATCGTCTAATTATCGTTATCGAAAAATCCCCCAAAATATTGAGATATAATTTTAAATATCGCACAACCCTACGCGAGGGAGAGAGACGAGGGAAAATAAATAAACTGATGCCTTGTCCAAATACCCACACTTACGGTCTATGCACTTGATCACTTGACTACTTACATGACGTATTTCCAGAATTTGACCCGAGTCTTCAAGTGAGGATAAAGACCACAAATGTGTGTATTTGGACAAGGCATGAGATTCATAGGAAGCTGAAAGAAAGAGGAAACTGCTGGCTAAGAAAAGACACTATGAAGAAAGGGAAGATATACACAGCAAGCTGAGAAAAACAGGGCCTTGGGAAACACTGAAAACTGAATGAGAGAAAACTGACAACTGAGTGAGACAGGAAGAGAAAACACAGCAGTCTCTCTCTCTCTCTCTCTCTCTCTCTCTCTCTCTCTCTCTCTCTCTCTCTCTCTCTCTCTGTGAATGAGTTACTAGCATCACCCACACTGAACTCTAGCCATAAAGCCTGCTGGTTAATGACCTGCATTTTCTCATAACACTAACATGTATTATAGTTGTCACAGAAAATGGAATAGCTATTACACACACACACACACACACACACACACACACACACACACACACACACACACACACACACACACACACACACACACACACACACACACACACACACACACACACAGTCCTAATGATACTCGTAGTGCTGCATATAATTTAGACTCCTTGCACAAACTTCCACTTTCTCATTTTAGTAACAAAAGCTATTTAACACAGAAATGCGTATTGTAAATGATAGTTCATAATAACTTGAGTTTTAGCATAAAATTCATGTCGAAATTGTATTTAGTGGAACAAATATTCCCTGCAGCACTATTTCCATTTCTGAATACACACACACACACACACACACACACACACACACACACACACACACACACACACACACACACACACACACACACACTATAACACTGGGTTCAGATCACAGAGAAAGACCTCTGAGCTGGATCCTGGATGGTAATTATCACTACATTGATCTACAATACACCATCAAACCACATTTTCATTTTTTTTCGCTCAACTAAATCCATATCCAGGACAGCGTTTCTCCAGCCGAGCCATTACCAGCGAGTCCATGAAAGCCTGTCAATGTGCAAATCAATTTCCTTTGACTTTGTTACGGGGGGCTTTTTAAGGGGTCCCTGAGGGGCTCTTCAGTCCGACTCTGCAGCTTGTGGTGTTTACTGACGCTTGGAAGATTTTAAGGAAATCGGTCGACATTAAACAGAAGAGGGAATAAAACGTGGACCTGCTCCGACATAGAAGAGAATATTAGTTGGCCGATGAACCGATGAAAGATGTCTCTGATACGTGAAGAAGTTTTAAAGATTTTAGATTGAGAAGAATGTCAAGTACAAGCAATTCTGTCTTACCGATTGTTTTTCAGTCTGGAGCGTTTGTCAGATTCCTGCCTTTTGTTTCTGTACACGTCTGCTTGAAAACAGTGGTCTGGGGTAAGGTTATAATGATAGTAATCCTGATGATGATAATTAGATGTGCTGCAAAGTGCACAATTGGCATCTTGTTATTATTATGAGTTGTTCTTCATATAAAAGCTCAATCTTTCTCCTGACGATTGAAGTGCGTCAAGGCATTGTGTACCCACACTGCCCGAGGAATAAAACCACTGCTGAGCCTTTTGGTGTTGGCGAAAAGTGAGCATTTAGTCTCAATCTGGAGCCCTGGCTGGGAGAGGGAGTTGTTTTTACCATGAACTGCACTGTCTTGAGCTTTGAAGTATTGAGGTTTCAAAAAGAGAGGGATACATGTTGATGTCCTCAAAGGTTCTTCTGTACCTTGTTCTCCTCAGTCTCCAAAGAAAGACAGCTTTCTATCTAGTGAGGTTATACTGAGGGACTGAGAGAGTTTGGTTTGGTTTGTGATGTACAGACACAGTCTAGTCTAGTGAGGTTATACTGAGGGACTGGGAGAGTTTGGTTTGGTTTGTGATGTACAGATCTCTGCAGGGCATCACTGGTGTGTCGGCGGGGAACTGTCTTTGTTTTGTAGATATTCTTGGATTGTGTTGCTTGCACAACAGTCCACTAGACCGGTGGTTCTCAACCATGTTTCTGGAGCGCTCCCTACACTACACATTATGTCTCTCTTCAGGTCTTATAGTCTCAACGAATGTGCTGATGACCAGTGTGCTTGATTAAGGAAACATGCAACATGTGCAGGAGATGTATTAAATGTGTTCCAGGCAGAGGTGGAAAATAACGAATTACATTTACTCGCGTTACTGTAATTGAGTAGCTTTTTTGTGTACTTGTACTTTTTTAAGTAATATTTTTAATCTGTAATTTTACTTTTACTTAAGTATATTTTGTGTGAAGTATTGTACTTCGCTACATTTTAAAACACATTAATTACTGAGTAAAAAAAAAATCGCTCCGTGGAAACAACTGCAGTAAATAATGGGCAGAAGAAGAAACTGGCGCTAAAATCACAAGAAAGATGCAGACGGACAAGACAGGCGTTAATGGTGCAGACCCAGCTGAAAACCAAACCCCGTCATACTCTGCTGAAGTTGAACTCGAAGGAAATGAAGTGAACCCCTGGCCATATTCATGCTCTATTATGCAGTGTAAGCTGTGTTTGCCTCGGGAGACCGAACTAGCAGCTTATAACATCTCGACATCGCCCTTCGCAAGCATGTAGAGGTAACGTAAGGTAAATACTTGCATCGTTGCATTGGTGGTTAAAATGAAGCTTAAACAGTTTAACAAAAGGTTTTACACAAATGAGCCAAAAAGACAGTGGTGCAGTGTGTGCAATATCGTCTGCGATAATATAGTAATTGTTGTGCGATTATCAGTATTTTGCCAAAAACCAAAATCACTCTAAACAGTGTGCCGTGAAATCTAGTAACGTTATAAGATAAGACTAATCCGCGTGCATATGGAGTGCTTTCTTTCACTGCGTGATTCAGTCTGTTAAAATGCGTTTAGAATGATCACAAAATTGAAGATATAGAAGCAGAAAATGTATATATTTATATAATTTAATATAGTAGTCAACATCACATGAAGAATGCCGTTTTTCTAAAAAAAAAAATCACCATGATTACATAGGCCTGTAGTTTTTCTTTTTACAACAGTTCAAAAAACAAGAAGTTAATTAAGAGACTTACGTTTTAGACACCATATTGCCAGTCTTTGCTCTATTTCGACAACAAAAATAATTCCAAACAGCCATCATACACAGTTTTGCGTCTCTGACTCTGAGCAATGACGTGTTTTGTTCCTGAATGAATTAACCGTTTAAATGATTCTGTTCAATCGCAATGACTCTCTTATGAGTGACTTGCTGACACCTACTGGTGGTTCTAATTTAACATTTAAAGTATCTTTTGATTTATTTATTTTTTAATTTCAAATGACTATTTAACATTTGTGACCCTGGCCTGGAGCACAAAACCAGTATTAAGTCACTGGGGTATATTTGTAGCAATAGCCAACAATACATTGTATGGGTTAAAATTATACATTTTTCTTTTATGCCAAAAATCATTATCATATTAAGTAAAGATCATGTTCCATTAATATATTTTGTAAATTTCCTCAAGGAGATTTTCTCAATATTTGGATTGTTTGCTCCCTCAGATTCCAGATTTACAAATATTGTCCGATCATAACAAACCATACATCAATGGAAATATGATTTATTCAGCTTTCAGATGATGTATAAATCGCAATTTAGGAAAATGGACCCTTATGGTTTTGTGGTTCAGGGTCACATTTTATGTCTTATTTTTCAAAACATTATTTCTGCATTTGTAACTGAGGCTAAATGCATTCATGTCAGTGTGTAATACATCTACTCCACTTCAGATGAAGCTTCTGCGTTTCCTCTGCATTGCAAAGATGAATTTTGTTGATACTGATTTAATTTCCCTGGGAACAGCCTAAATGTCTTATTATTCTAATTAACCGATTCCTTTATTTAAAAACACCTAGTTTGAGATTTATAGGCCCATATCCCAGGGGTGTCAAACTCAGTTCCTGGAGGGCCACAGCCCTAAAGAGTTTAGTTCCAACCCTGCTCCAACACACACACCATGTCGTTTTCAAATAAGCCTAAATGATTAGTTTAGCTGGATCAGATGTGTTTAATTAGGGTAATATCTACACTGTGTAGGGCTGTGTCCCTCCAGGTACTGAGTTTGACATCTTTGGTCTTTCCCATTTTTCCTCCTCCCATTGTTAAAATGTAACTAAGTCATTTTTACTCTGAGTAAATTTTAAATGAGCTACTTTTTACTTTTACTTGAGTATATTTTTAGACTGGTACTTTTACTTGTACTTAGGTAAAATTTCAGTAATGTAATGGTACTTTTACTTGAGTAGAATATTTTTGTACTCTTTCCACCTCTGGTTCCAGGAATGAGGTTGGATATCATTGCACTAGACTCCACCTCCTCCTTAACAGTTTTAAAGGCATATTTGTGCTCCAAAGTTGGAGAAACCAGACTGTTAATTGTGGTTGGTCAGGACATGACAAACACTTCATGTTTTTGAATTCTTTACAATTTTCCAGTCATTTTTCCTTAAGAAAATAAACATATTAATTGAAAGAATTAAATAAAAATAATTTGTTATTAGTTTCTGCATGTTCTAATGAGTGATATGGTTTCAAATCAAGAAACAGATGTGTTGCCTGATAATATTAATAATAATATTACTGTTTTTGTCTCTTAGAAATGCACATGTGACAGTAGAAGTAGCTTGAGTTAAGATGCAGATTTAAATGTATGTGCATTATTAAAATCAGTAACATCTGTAAAAATTATAGCAACCTCATTTTTATTTGGTGAAATTGAATTATTCTGATTGTTTGAGTTTTATTGAAATTCACCACTGGTCTCCCATTGTAGCATTCATTTAGATCATGATAACCACTCATATTGGTAAAAGTATAACTAAACGGTTTCTAGGTATGTGTATGAAAAGCAGTAGTCTAAATACATTTAGTATAAATTCACAGACACAATATCATGGTGTTGTGCTACTACAGTAAATCCACGGTAAATGATGGCGATGTGTAGATTGAAAAGTCTTCTGATTGTATCTTTGCACACAGTGCTTCTCCTGTTTGTCAGTGTTGTTTCATCTGACTTTAAACTAGTTTACCTTTTGTTATTGTTTTATCAAGTAAAAATATATTGCGATAACTATTGATTAATCGCCCAGCACTTATTTAGACTATAGTGCGAGGTCCAGGATCCAGGTAGAGAGGACGGGTCAGATGGAGAACGAAATCAGTTTTTCCTGCAAGGTTTGAAGGAATGATTGTCTAAAGCCGGGGTGAGAAACTCTGACCCTCGAGGTCCACTGTCCAGCAGAGCTTCGCTCCAACCCTAAACAAAAACACTACATCTAGCCAAAGTCTTCAGGATTATTTTAAAATACTCTGCAAGGCAATGAATCTCGAGAGCTAGTTTCCCCCTCCTGATCTATGAACAGAACTCTATAATGGGTGCTCATTCTCCCGATGTGACATCGTAATGTAAGTGGTTGGGTTGATATACACACTGGAGGGAGTCCAGAGAGGTGGGCAGCGTTGACTTAATGCGGTTCTGGACTAGTTTCTCGAAGCACTTCACGATGATTGGGGTGACTCACACAGGCCGGACGTCATTGACTTCTTTGGAAATGGTGTGATGGTGGTGGATTAGAAGCAGACAGGAATGACAAGGTGTCTGCGGATACACTAACTGGTTAGCACACTTGCAGGTGTGCTGTCAAATCCGTCTGTCTTAAACAGATCTCATTTCTTGCCATAGGTTCAGTTGGACAAACATAGCGCCTGATCTTCGAGAAAAGGTGACAGTAACATTCTCCATAATGACTAGCATCATCTATGCAACGGTTAATGCAGATGATGCATACTCCTCCAAACCGATGATATACTTCATTGCATCTGCCTCTCTAAACACGCTCCAGTCGACACACTCCGGCAACCCTGCAGTGCTGACATAGCTTCTTCTAGCCATACTCTTATCCGTTTTGGCTCATTTCAGAGACGGTGTGTATGCTGTTTTAACATAAGAAAGATGTGGTCGGAGAAGCCCAGGGGAGGCGGCATACTGCCCTGTATGTGTCTGCATGCAAATCCGGGATGTTGTTATTCACCAGGATGTTGCTTCAATTAAAATAAAGACACAGCATGTCTTCATCTCCCTCTGAGCCGACTGCTGCAGCTTCTGGTGGCCCAGTTTATTTCACAAAGAATGGACGTTGCATAAGAGAATCAATTGTAGGGCTTGGTCTTTGGCCCGTCCAGGCCTTCTTTGCCCGTTTACTCTGGCGCTGCTTGCGGTGCCTCCTCTGTTGGGTTGATGTTTGTCACTTCAGTGCCCGACCCTGGTCAGTAATGCCTCAAGCTTCTCCATTAGCTGTGTCTAAGGGTAGATTCTGCACATTATACAGACTTCAGGCTGAATCATACACATGACGAGCATTTAACACTGAAACATTTGTGACGTGTAGTTTAGCTTTTTTCTAGAATCGAGTGACCTTGAGTTCTATTCATTCTCAACACATCTGACGGAGAAACGAATATTATTATTTTATTAGCAAAACACCTACATGCAAAACAGAAGATTCGCAGCAGAGATGCAGCACTTTTCACTTGCATGCATGTAGCTGATGCATTGGTGCACACAAACTCAAGAGCATTTAATGTGCGTTTAATGCAGCCGAATGTGTATGAGAAAAAGAAACACTAAGTTCCTCAGAAACACTTTGAGGAATGAGCTAAATGAAAGTTTGTGCGGTGCGTTTGGATAATTGAATCAGAGCCCAGATGAGGAGGAGGAGTCACCGGCAAGCAGAACGGCCCGACGCGACTCACTGCTCTGGGTAATGGTGTTTTCTTTTGCTGGGAAATGAAATATAAGGCCATTAAAGAAACACACACAGAAGGATGTGTCAACAGATCCGCAGCGGATGTAAGTGCAGAGTGAACGTGGAGCCGTTTTTACAGATCGAGTGACGGAAATCAGACAAGCATCTGTCAAAAGCTTGCAGAGGAGCACAGACGTACACATGCACCGCCGCAGGCTGTAGATGGGCAGAATCACTTTAGAGCAATATTGCAAAGCAGGACGGCCTTTCAATAGACCATTCATGACCCATTTATGACCTGCACTAGCAAAGCCATGCAGACAGACAGGCGTAGACAGATGTCAGATGTTCAGGGCATCAGTACTGGCCGCAAGTTCTGTTCGGGTTCGATCAGAGAATTACAACCTCTACAAATCTCTTTATCTTTCTGACACACACACACACACACACACACACACACACACACACACACACACACACACACACACACACTGATTGCTGGCCAGCCTGTGTGTGTTGACTCGATCTCTCTCTCACACACACACTCACAAAGGACAACAGAAATACAACACTGAAAGCTTCGGTTTATTGATGGCACGGCACACCAGTCATTTAAAAGCACTTTAGCCACAATGTGTGTGTTGAGAGGACAGCCCTTGCCATAGGCATCTTGCTTTCATGACACACTTTTCTCTGTTCAGTTTGTTTTTATTACTGGCGTTGTGAAGTCAAGCATCATATTAATGTTGCTCATAGATAGTGATGTGATCAAATCTCCAATACTTTACACAGCCGAGTTAAGGCTGCTCTAAATTTTGTGAAAAGATGCAATTCCACATAAAGACACTGTTAAATTATGCCTGCTCAGAACCACCTCAGCCCCTAGTATGAAATGCTTAAATCACACCGCAAAGGTGGCACAGAAATGCTTCTGAAGTGTCATTTAGGTGTCTTTAAACAGACCGAATAATGCTGCTCAGAGGTGGCAAACATGCATTCAGACTGAAATCACAACTGTGTATTTGATACTAGGGGATGAAGTGGGTCAGACCAGGCATAATTGAATTGGCCATTTGGAATTACATGACGACACTGAATTTTGAGCAGGCACAGATCAACTTTAACTTGTCTGTGTAAAGATGTATACGTGATTCATTATTTTAAGCAATTGTAATGTTAATGCATTCATGCTACCACTGTGCAGCATTAAGCAATTTGTGTAAATTCATATAATGCAGCTACATTACACTGGCAGTGTACATTTTGCTCTAAACTTAAGAGTGTTACTCATCATGCAGTGTTTGTGCTAAGTGTCGTTGTATATATACATATATATATATATATATTAGGTGTGACCCCGAATAGTCAACGATTCGATGCTTCGATAGGAGGAGCCTGAATCAACTCTCAATCTCATGGTCGAATATTCGCGGGGTGTTATGATTATGCCATTTTGGCTATATGGGGGAGCTCAAATGTCTAATTTCACAGCGAACTAACGGTTTTCTTCCAATAAGTAATTCAGTCTATTATGATAATGCTGTACATACGAATCTGAAAAGAAAGAAGCTATACATAAATATGTTAACATGCATGAATAAATCCAACTACCCCTATAGTTTTAAGTTTCACTTATAGTGATATATAGTGTATATATAGGCCTACTAATATGTATCTCGTATGAGTTGCGCTGCAGTAAAAGTTGTTCATTGTAGAAGGCTACTATGGTGATTATCTCTTCAGCACGCGTCGCGAGCAGGACAAACAACAATAATATGAATGACTATGACTCAGACTGTCATATACAACACATTATAATGAGAACACTATTATAATAAAACGCTGTTGATTTTGAGTTTAGCGCCGTGTTTCTGCACAATGTTGTATTAAGAACGCATCCACAAAAGGAGTACATTCAGAGCCGCGCAGACACGTTCACTTGTGCACTCGAGGCATTTTGTGCAGATAGCCTGTAATGTCGCAACATAAATAATGAAGCATATTCTATATGAGATCATACGCTATCAGCTATCAGCTATCATACGCTTAATTTTACTGGTCATCGTCAGCGAAGACAGCTCAAAACAGAAATATAGAACATTAATAACTATGTCATATAGCCTACATAATGTTATAATGAAAGCACTATTGACATTTTTTTTGTGAATTATTAGGTTTTCGCTGATGCTTAATGTTAACTATCTTTTAATCAAAACATAAAACATTATTTACCCCGTTTGTATCTGCGAGGCATCCGTTACATATTTTCCCTAAGTGTTAAAGTCAGTAATAATTACTGTTAAATGCCTGACTTGACTCTTGGTAATGTATTTTGAATACATTCATTATTTTGAATAAGTTTCTTGAACATGACAATGAGTTGACTTTACTCAAACGGCCTCCACAGTCCCCAGATCTCAATCCAATAGAGCACCTTTGGGATGTGCTGGAACGAGAGATTCTCATCATGGATGTGCAGACGACAAATCTGCAGCAACTGTGTGATGCTATCATGACAATATGACCAACATCTCTGAGCAATGTTTCCAACACCTTGTTGAATATATGCCACGAAGAATTAAGGCAGTTCTGAAGGCAAATGGGGTCCAACCCGGTACTAGCAAGGTGTGCCTAATAAAGTGACCGGTGAGTGTATGTATAAAACAATCTGGATTTTTTTTATGACATAAACCTTTTAAGCTAGTAAGTAACCACTTAGCACCCTGGCACACAGCAACACGCTAAAAATATTCACAACAGTTACATTTTGGTCTGCTCTCACCCAAAACCACTTACTTACACTGTAGACCTACAGAGATGAGATCATTTTTCTAAAAATATTGGTTCATGTTCTTCAGAACGGCATGAAGCTTGAAGAAAGTGAAGCCTGAAGGAAGTCATGACATGATGGTGAGAAAATGATGAGAGCATTTGTATTTTGGGGTTATCTATTGCTGGGGTGTTTTTTTAGGTACAACATGAATCAAACAGAAGAGTGGGAACAACAATATGATATAAAATAAAACAATACTTAACTGAATTTACCAAGTTAAATGATCCCAACAAACAGTTCTTCCTCTAGTTGATCAGCAGTGATGCTCTAGCAGTGCTGGTCTGTTCGTGAAATTAGATTTAGTATTCTGCTCAACATCTGAGCTGATGTGTGTGTGTGCCAGACATCCACCTGGCCACCGCGCTGACGTACCTGAGTGTGTGTGTGTGTGTGTGTGCAAGTGTTGGCACTGCAAACACTGTGGGAAAGCACTAATCTGAGTCAGAGTGGTGATATCACAGATGTTTGACTCTGGCAAAATATTGAAATTAATAAAGAAGAAACATTTTTTTTAATCTCCGTCCATACGACGGACATCTGCAGCACAGACGGGAAAACGAGTGCTATTAACAAGATATCAGAGTGGGCAACAAACCTAGTGCAAAGATTGGTGTGCGTGTGTGTGTGTGTGTGTTTGGCATGACTTTCAAAGCAATCTGGGCACACTAAAATGAAAGTCTGTTTTAAATGTGGGGATGGGTCACAATGGTTGACTAGTCATCCAAAAACCAACAATTGAAATTATAATGTTTATCTTAAAATGATCTAGTTTATCTGGCTATTGTGTCGAATCTAATGTTGTTTTTAAATGGCTTGCCATAAGTGATGTATTCAGTAAATGTCAGATCAGAGTTGGGTAAATCCAATCTACTAAAAGAGGACTGATACGTCATTCAGGCAAAGTCTTGGACATGCCAACTAACACGAGTTCTTGAAGCTTAAGCTGAATTCAAAGTCTCTGAAATAGATTTATTGTTTTTCAGTCTCATCTTTGGATACGCCGTGTTGTTTCGGTTCAAAATATTCTGAATCTTTCATATATATATATAAATTACTGTTCAAACAGGCAGCAAAATCGTATCTTGGCATATCCAACTCAATTTAAGTGTGAACAGCAAAAACACATTTGGTATGATTTTTACAATCTTAAAGTGCAGGCATCTTAAAAATCAGATGAAAAGCTGTTTTGTAACACATCTCAGTTTAAGCAGATTACAAATAGCATCTGAAGTCTCATTTTTATTCACTGATTAAACCACACTGTCTGTGGTCTTTGGTCTTTTGATTAAACTTGAACACTGAAGAAAACAAACCTTAACTCTATTGTTACTGACAGCATGGCAATTGGGGTCTCGTCCGGGATGAAACCCCCAATCTTTTCGTTCATGACAGAATTATTTGGCGTGCCATGTTTCTGAAGAGCGACTTTCTTTGTGTCTGAGTGTATTTGTGTGTTTTTTAGACTTCATTCTGAAATGTTAGTAAACTAAAGGTCATAATCTCGAAACTGACCTGATTTTGCTTGATGCAATCAGTCTGTTTGTGTCTCTGTTGTTCATTTAAATGAGTTCTGATTGCAGTCAGATGTAATTACACCTAACAACATATTTAACGATCGACTCGGGGCTACAGAGCTGGACCCCCACTGCTTCACCGACCCTCACCGATAAGAAGAAACTCGCAGTGTAAATGTGTGTTTGCTTCATGTTTGTTTATTGTGTCTGCACAGAGTGTGGATGAATAATTTTACAGTCGCAAATAATATTTAATCTTTTAGAAATTATTGTTAAACATTTTAAAAAGAGGAGTCAAAGAACGGCAAGCAAACACACAAACAGAACAATATTTCCAGATACGTGTAAAAGGCTTAGACACTGAGGTCAATGCAAGGATAAAATACACACTTTCCAAAAATGTGACATGTTTTGGTGTACTTTTTAAGCATTAGATACATGAAACCCATGTTTTGTTAAAACGACTTACCTTAGATGAACTATTATAAAACATTTATAGAGTTTCCGAAATATATACTTTAATTTAAACCATACAATGCCAAGCTAGTGATATAATTTGTTGGACTGCTATGCATTTAATTGTAGTAAAACAAAACAGAAAAACACATTTTATGTATGAATTGGTGCCTCATGATTTTTCCCATCACACACACACACACACACACACACACACACACACACACACACACACACACACACACACACACACACACACACACACACACACACACACACACACACACACACACACACACACACACACACACAAATAAAAAAAATGGAATAAAAAAAACATCATTAACATTAAAATATAAAAATAAATCCAAGAACTGACATTGTTCTAATGCGTCTAGACATAAATATTCAATGTATTTATTTATTTGTATTTATTGTTTTACACAAGTCAGTGTTAACTACCTCAATTATTGACATTTTTACTTTTTTAATGTTTTTGGAAAAAAGTATCTTCTGTTCACTTTATTTTATCAAAATACACAAAAAATTATGTCACAGTAATATTGTGAAATATTATTATTCCAAATAACTGCTTTATATTGCAATATATTTAAAATGTAATTTATTAATGTAAGCAAAGCTTCTTCTTCAAAAATCTTTTTAATTGTATTATATTCTAATATTAATTATAATATTCTATTTTATTTAATGTTGTTGCAAGACAATATTCTAACAAATATGAATTAGTTGATTTGTAAATGTGCATCTTTTGCTACACATTAACTAATTTGTTTCCCTTTTTTAATTAAATGTGTATTTAAGAAATAAAAAAATAGATGTATTAGGATATTTGAAAATGTCCCAAATTTTGGTAAGAGGGTTGTGAAGATTACAGACCTAACAAAACCATGTAATACAAAACAACTGGTAAAGTATGTAGTTTGCCCTCCTGATTTGTCAAGATAAAGACTTCATTCTCCAGAAGAAGGGCTTGAGCTGTCTGGATCCTCTGCTTCAGAGCTCAAAGATGCTCTGGACGGTCCTGGGGTCAGCGGACGCCTGCTCTCCATTCCTGCTCTCAGAAAAAGCGCCGCTTTACACTGCGGTTTATTTCTGTGTTTTTCTGAATTCTATTCATCTTGTGTCTTATCTCTCGCTCCAGGCCCATGAGAGATATGCAAACACTGCATCCACGGCCAAACGAGCCTGATAAAGTTGACAGATCAACTCTCCCGATAGTACGTCAATCTTCTAGACTGGCCGGATTAATCTGATAATCCTGGTGTGAGAGATTAGCTGGCGTTGAGTTTTATACTGGTGTCACTCTGGATTAAAGGGCCACGATGCCTGTGTCAGGTTAGAAGACTCTCAGTCCAATCGAAAAGAGCTGGGAAACCAGAGTGAACCTGAATGAAGACTGAAGGCTTCTGACGAAACACAGATGTGATCCACACACACACACACACACACACACACACACACACACACACACACACACACACACACACACACACACACACACACACACACACACACACACACACACACACACACACACACACACACACACACAGAAAGCAGAAAGCAACCAAACGCACAAGAAAACAAGTAAGCCTGAGGTAAAGTCTGTTTAAGAATAATTCTAACTTCACATGTCCTACTTTTATTACATTGTTTTTTGTATTTATTTATTTATTTATTATATTTCTCATTTGTTCTACTCTGTCTGCTACTAAACTGCAGCTGCTTTGGCAATATAAATGCTGAGTTATTTGTCATGCTAATAAAGCACGTTAAAATGAAATAATCTGCTATTAGAACAGACAAAACTAGTGTTTTACAGAGTTTTAAAATTGGCACGTTGCTGAACAATCGCTGTAGACAGCCATAATTATACTCATAAAACAAGACAATGGGATTGTATTTATGAATATTTTAATAAGCAGCACTTCTAGATGAAACTGGACCACATATTCATCTTGTGTACAGACCCAGCCCACACACACACACAAAACAACTAGGGGTGTAATGGTTCACAAAATTCACGGTTCTGTACATTTATGATACAGGGGACACTTACTTATGTCGCAATGTTGGAAATATATCAGTTTTAAACCATGAAGGCAAGCCAATGGATATCACACAAGCAGCATGCAAACTTTGTGCAAGAGTTAAATATCTTAGTCTCAGTATGACTGAGTAACGATGGAGCTTTAGGCATCTGACGCATGTTCTCTCAGAGACGACGAGAGATGAATCTACTTCAACATATGCTGATAACTGGTTTCATTTATTCCCTTATTATTTATCTTGTGGCCCATAGTGAATAAACATGAGAAGAAACGTAGGCTATTTCATGTTAAACAGGTTTTTTTGAAAGTCAGTAGGCTAAAACTTTTTATTTCAATGATTTTTATTAATGACTGAGTAAATAGCCTAATCGTTTGTTATCCTCGCAGCACTGCTGGGCAAATCATTTTTATTTATTAATAGAAGTGACTTAATAATAACAGGTCTTAAAATAAGAATATAACAGGCTTAATTAATTGTAAATTCCAACTCCTCTTAATATTGCCAATGATTGATGTATTTGACAATATCTCTGGCTACTGCTTCGCCACTTGAGCACATTGGCACATTTGACATATTTTAAGCTCTTTTATTTTCTAAATGTAATAGGATTAGTCCAACGAATCGTTCGATTTGTAATGCGTACCGAACTGAAAGCCTCATAGCGAATGGTTCAATACGAATATGTGCATCTGTAAGCCCCTAAAAACAACCATTCACAGTGTTTCACATTGCCGTTAATGTTAAAAATCCCATGTGAGAAGTCTAATGTGTGTTCTGAAAAACCCTGAAATATTGAGGATATTATCTTGAATTATCTTGGGTGTATTATTTATTTTTGTCCAATCGAACCCTCTCTTGAATGTGAAGTTCTCCTATTATCACGAAACACAGAACAGTGGTCCTCACGACTCACGGCTTTGATGTAAACTATGAGCTACTTTCAGTATGAACAATATATTATATATAAGTGCACTTAATTAAACTATAAGTGTTCTTCTAGTACATTTTAAATCTTAGTACATTTAAGCGTACAAAAAACTGAACTTGCAGATAACATAATATGAATGAAATAAAAGGTCACTTAAGTGACTTAGAGAAAGATACTTTCATGACTAAGGTTCTAAATACACTTAAGCACACTTTTAAAAATAAATAACGTTGAATTGAACCTTTTACTTTTAAATATATTTGAAATCATTGTTTAAATAATCTTTTGTCATGTTTTTAAAAGTCTAAGTCTTACGACTAACATAATAAACCCATTAAAAGTACTTGTGAATGTGTTATTCAATATTACATTTAAATGTAATGTATTGTAAATGTACTAAATTGCAATTAAAAATATAAATACATGACATTTTAGGTAATCATAAATGCTTGCCAGTACATGCAGCAGTACTTTGACTACATTAAAACATATAACCATAAGACAATAACATTGTTAAACTTAAGTCCTTATTTAAATACCTTTCAGCTAATTTACACTTAATATAAATTTAAACTGAAAAAAAACTTGATTTAACATTTTTTCACACTTAAGTATGTTATTTAAAGTATATTATTTTTGTATTAAGTAATCTTTTTTTTAAAGAATGCTAACACTGCTTATCTTCACGAGGGGAGAGAAGAGAACAAGATATCTGCGAGTCATAAAGACTCTCACTAGATCAATAGCCACGAGTGTTTGTCTGCAGGCATGAAGATCAGAATAACTCTCACACACTCACTCACACACACACACACACACACACACACACACACACACACACACACACACACACACACACACACACACACACACACACACACAGCGATGAATGAGTCTCCTCGGGCCCCGGGGACTCCTGAATGCTGGACTGCATTGATTAAGCATTAAGGTGATCAACCCATCGGGGGGGCGGTCATCGATCTGCTTCTTAAATGGACAGATACGAGGATCACGAGACCCTGAGGACTAACAGACCGTCCCGACGAATGCAAACAGAGCCACAGATGCAGAAAAGCAGACTTCAGCTGTACATGATGGGCAGGTTTTACTGAATTATGTCTAAAATGCCAAAGTTAGAGATCGGTATTGAGACAAATTTCACTTGAATTTGATTCAGATTCAATTAAATAGAAATTAATTTGGATATATACTCAGGTACAGTACGCTATTTTTTTGTTCATGGATAAAATCTCTCAAAATGCTGTAAACTATACGATAAACCCTGTCAGTTGGTATATTACTAAATTACCATTAAAGTGATTCATAAACAAGCAAAACTACAAACTGCACATAAAGCAATTTTTATAATAAAATATCAAAATATTATATTATATAATACAAATGTATTATAGAAATAATGAACAATTTGTTATGAACAATATATACATATATATATATATATGTATTTGTGCTGTCAAAGTCAACGCGTTAATAAAACGTTAATGCAAATAAATTTTTGCGCAACTAATTTGATTAATGTGCGATTAACGCAGCGTGTATTTTGTGCTTGACCTGTGGCCCAACACATAGCTGGAGAAATGGAGATGCACAGTGTTGCCAACTTAGCAACATTGCAGACCCCAAACCTTATTTAGTGTCTGAGAATCGCCGGTCTTGCTGTCCCAGCCCGCGCGCACTTCTCTCTCTCTCTCTCTCTCTCTCTCTCTCTCTCTCTCGTCTGCTCTGTTTAGCGCGCGGCAGAGAAGAGCAGGGTTTTAGTTTAAACACAGATATTATGTTGCGTGATTCTCTCATTTTACATGCAAGTATATCCAAAATCACAGCGCAACTATTGTATTTATCTTATGTGTATTTTATTTCATCAGACAACGGCTCGATTATAAGGATTTATGCAGAGTGACAGCTTGTAAAGGAGAGCTAGTTATGTAGTTTCAATCACTTTTTCATATGCATTCCGTTGTCTGACAACAGAAACAGTAAAATATGTGAATGGAAACAGTTTTATGGAGAATTTAGCTGCATCAAAATACAGTATATGGGCACAGAGAGGCAAATAAATGTAATAATAAATAATATAGGCTCTGTAGATTTTGCATGTTCAGAAGAAGAGCTGCCCTGTCCTGCAGAAATGTAAACCGATTTGTGTCAGTAAATTGCTCAGTGCAAAGAAAGAGAAGTAATGGGAACCTTGTATTTATTTTTTCATGTGTCTAATAGACATGAACAAGTTATTTGAAAAACATCTATGACCTATGAAAAATGTCTAGTTTTCATGCTCTATGTTGACTGGTTCCAATAATAATGAACATACATTTGCATAAAGCATCCATATTTGTCCATGCGCATGTTGATTAGAGTATTAAAAACTTGATAAGTAATAAAAATGTGCAATTAATTGTGATTAATTGTGAGTTAACTCATGACAATCATGCGATTAATCGTTATTAAATATTTTAATCATTTGACTGCCCTAATATATATATTTTTTTTTATATATATAATTCTGTTTCTACTCCAGTTTTTGTTTAAATATAAACATTTAAATGGTGGATATCATAATATGTTTTATGTTTAATTTATTCTAACTCTAACTTACATTAAATATTGAGGAACGGGTTAAGTAAAACTAAAATTAGTATGTAATATAGTGCATGCATTTATCAAAATGTTCCTTTCTACAATTTGTTTTTCCTTTCTAGCTAACTATTGAGTTTATGGACAATCTTTCCCGAGACATTAACTAGTGTATATTGTTTGAATGTGGTATAAAATTGTCATAACTTTAAAGCTTTTAATAACTTTTGTTTCATATTAGCTTATTGTGATTTATTGATGGGAGGTGTGATAATGATTAGTTACAGTTTTGTCTGTGCATCAACTGAAAACAGCATAGATCGTAATCGAGGAAACAATATTTTCAACCCAGCCCTAATAAAAATGGCTAAATATTTTATGTAACCCAGCAATATCAGGGTCGAGCAAATTGAAGTAGATTAATAATAATCAAAAAGCAAAGCAAAGCATCCAACATGACAGAAAAACAAGTGACTTTAAAAATGATCCGATGACTGTATTTAAGCATGCATTTGCTGGCAGCGTTTGAAATGACAGTATATGCAGGTTTGCTGATTTTATTGGCATGTCAAATGTGGGTGAAGTTTTATACAATATGTAACACTTATGGATATCAAACTCTTCACTTCGCATTTGCCCGAGTCTAAACAGTGCAGACAGATAGCAGAGCCCAACACAACAACAATCCTCTGCGTTCATGAGAAGCGACAGACGAGTCCAGGTGTCAGTTCCCGCTTTAACTCAATCCAGCATCCGCTAGCACACGGCCTCGTGCACACCAGTAATTGCCGAGGTCTTTCGGATCAATCAGCATTGATCGTACACTTTCCTGCTATTACTTGAGCTGAACGAGTGAAATGAGCTCTGAAAACAAAGTGCCGCTCATCTGACCTCTGACCCCTGTGGACGGTTTCTGCGTATATTGCTGAATTTATGTTATATTCAATCGTTAAAAAATTCCACTCTCGTTTTTTCTGATCGGTTGAGACATTCTGTCGTTGAATGTATTCGGCACTAAACTGTTGTCGATATTTTTTCACACTCACATAAAATCATTTACACTCAAATCAATATTTAATGTCTGTTATGTGTTGTGAGTAGTCAGTATTAATAAGGACATCACAAAATAAAGGCTGATCCTGAAACAGGTTTATTTTTGTGTGACTGCCTTTTCATATCTGGTCTCTTTTTGTGAAATGGTTCAATTCAAAATTTGATGCATATCAATAAACGTAATGATTAAACAATCAGAACTTTTACAAGGCACTTTGATGTAGTATTTTTATCTGTTGCTTTTTTCAGGCCAGCAATGGATCCATCCAAATCTCAAGCGAATCTGTCAAGCAAACCCATTTATTTCCTATGTCTTCCAGCCATGTTCACACTTAATATATCATCTGTCTCTCTTTTTTCCCCAATGCCACAAGCGATGATAAGAGATACAGAATACTTTACTTTTCCTCCTTCTACCACACACACACACACACACACACACTTCTGAAAAAAAACACCAATAGTATGATGTCCTAATTTCTGCACATTTTTTTTATCTCCTTTTTGTTTAATAAACTTGTATTTTTTTGTATTTCCTAGAATATGCGGACACACAAAACGCATCATGGCATTCTGATTGGGTGGTTTTGTGAAGTCGGAGCGCACAATGTTTTAATCCGTCCACCATGAAGCTGAGTTGTTTTTTACATTCACACACACACACTGAGTGATTCTGAAGAAGATCTGACTGCTGGGTTTGATAGCACTATCGAGTCTTTAATGAAAATAGTTTTTCACTGAGACATCCTCTCAAAACTGTATACCACTTCTCAGAGGTTTTTCCAAATTCAATTGGTCACTTCAAGCCAGTGGTTACTGAAATGAGTTGGAATTAAATGCAAAGACAATAAAAAAAATGTTATGTGTACATAGTATTCAGTTTACATGGCATACATTTAATCATCAGCATAATATGCACATATTGTCCGCTTGCACATGCGTCTCGAATTAGTTTGTCCACAAGGTGGCGACACTGAGTGTTGTTTCAAAGTAGAAAACGAAACAAAAGAGATGCAAAAGATGACACTTTCTAGTGTACAAGCGTTGAGCGCTAGTGTTCATGCACGCTATGAAATTAAGTATAGTTTGAAAGGCTGTGCGCATACGTTAAGCGATCGCACCGCAACTTAAGTGTACTATAAAGGCGCAGTAAGCAATTTCTGAGAAGCAATGTTGAAAGTCGGTCAGACTAAGCATCAAAACACACTTGTAGCCAATCAGAAGTAAGGGGCGTGTACACTCGTGATGAGGGAGGTGCTGTTTGGGAATTTGGGCGCGGGGCTATTAACAGAGGGGCGTGATCATTTTAAGAGGGGTGTGTCTGTTTTGGTGATTTCACATATGCACAGCGTTTCTCAGAAATCGCTTATTGCAACTTTTTTAAAAACTAGAAAGAGATTTTTATCGCTCATAACTTCTTAAGCGGAATAGCACAGATACTGGACAAGAATGAAACTTAATCAGAAGGTTCATAATGAGAAACTCCCCCAGAAACGAAGTCAAGATCTCGCAGGATCTCATAACCTCGACAATGAGGTCATATTAGTTTGCCCGCGCTGATCCGAACGCCGGCGTTTGATTAATCTTGATGGGCGTTTGACGAATCACAATGCCAGAAAATGATGGAAAGCTGAATTTGTCGGCGAGGCATTGTTTGGAGTTGATTTGTTGGAGGCCGAGGGTTGAGGATTTGATGAGGACATGTTAATATCTACTATTGAGAGGAGATAAGATCTTCATTAGACTTAGCGCTAGCACGAGGGAGGTCTTATCGGCGTCTGAGTGGAGCGACGGCGAGATTAGAGGAGAAGGCCGGCTTACACTTCACCGCCAGTCCCGAGGCTTTGTGACGGGGTCGACTTAATTTTGTTCCTCTGATATTAAAAACCTGTCTTAGATAAAGAGTTACTCTTTATTAGCTGCGGAGGGAATCGGGGCGGGAGGACAGAGGCTGATTCACCATTCTCCAGGAATTCTGTGAAGACAAGCCGGCTTAAATATCAGATTTCGCAGGTTTTCTTTCATGGGACGTGGCCGGTGTGAATCACGGGCGACTAGCGCATATAGAAATATAACCAAAGAGTTGTGATATGGAGTTTGCTGTTTTCATATAATTATTGGAACTTTACTGACATAGATGGCACTAGGGCTGCAACAACGAATCGATTAAATCGATAAAAATCGATTACTAAAAGCGTTGGCAACGAATTTCATAATCGATTCGTTGTGTCGCGCGACGCGGAGACGTTTGATTATAAAAAAAAAAAAAAAAACTTTAGTTGTGCGCGGAGCGGAGTGAACACACTCGGTCTCTCTCGCGCACTGATGCTAGCAGAGTTCGGCGCCTCATAGACAGGGCGGAGCAAAAATAAAAAAAACACGAGCGGAGTTAGAGGAAAGATACATGGCGAAGGCAGAGAAATCCGTGCGACCCAAGTCATCCAAGGTGTGGGAGCATTTCACACTAAATAAACAGAAAAAGTGTGTTAACTGCAAAATATGCAAAAGCGACATGGCATGGCACGGGAGCACCACGGCAACGATCCAGCACCTGAAACGCAAACATGTTGGAGTCTTTGATGAGGAGGAAGGGAGTTCAACAGCAGGGTAAGTCACTACAGAATCCTACTTTTGTTTCGTTTTGAAGTGAGGAACGTAATGTCCCTGGTGCTGGTGTTTACTCGTTATCCAGCTTGACAAGCATGACAAGTTAGCGTTAGTTCGTTAATAACAGTAGTAAAGCAGGGGTGCTATAGTTACTTTGCACTTTGCATTGCAAGACTAAAGACACGTTTTTATTCACTCGCCTTTTTGGACCATTCATTTTTCAATCTGTTGTCATGTATAGCTACACTGCAAAAAAAGCTTTTCTTACTTAGTAATTTTGTCTCGTTTCCAGTCCAAATATCTAAAAAATCTTAAATCAAGATTACTAGACAAGAAAAATGGCATGAGAAAATTAAGTGATGCTTAAAACTTCTGTTTGAGATTATATCTCATTAAGATTATTTTTCTTACCCCATTGGCAGATAATTTAGCTTGTTTTAAGCAAACAATCACTTAATTTTTAGGTGTTTTTTCAGAAAACAAGACATAATTTCTTATGCTATTTCACATATGTCCACATTATATGTGTCTAGTAAATGTATCTTGATTTAAGATTTTTTTTAGATATTTGGACCGAAAACAGGACAAAACTACTAAGTTAGAAAAGCATTTTTTTGCAGTGTATATTCTGTGCTTTGTCCCATATAGGTTATTATTGACAAATATATTTGTGTGTGTTGTACTTTTTGATTTAATTTTAAAGTTCTTTTATAGCACTTGGTCATCTTAAGCTGTGTTTAAATGTGGTGTATAAATGAACCTTGCACTTACTACAATGATGGTAATAATTTAATGAATAAGCTTCAAGTGAACTTGAGAGAGAGAGAGAGAGAGAGAGTGTGTGTGTGTGTGTGTGTGTGTGTGTGTCTTGTCTGTAATTGCTCTTTGGGTTACTTACCTTTACACAACTAGTAACTAAAACAAGTATGCATGTATGTAAGTATGTATTTAGTTGATGTAAAAATTGTGCTATTACACATACTCATACTATCTTTTTGATTCCAGAAAAAAACAGCAAACCATGAGAGGCTTCTTGATGGGAAATGCATCATGTACACCACAGCAAGCCGCTGTCTTGACAGATAGTATCCTCAACATGATCGTCACTGACATGAGGCCTCTGTCGATGGTTGAAGATGATGGCTTCACTAAAATGATCCACACCTTGAACCCTGGTTACACTCTGCCGGACATGCTCACATTTTTGCATTGCAATGCAAAGTGTCTGAACAAAGGGAGTGAGAGAGAGTAAGTGTGTGTGTGTGTGTGTGTGTGTGTGTGTGTGTGTGTGTGTGTGTGTGTGTGTGTCTGTCAGTGTGAGAGTTTGTGAGTGTGTGCGTCTGCGAGTGTGTGGATCTGCGAGTGTGTGCGTCTGCAGTGTAGTGTAGAGAATAAGTTCTGACATTCAAACAAATCCTGGCAGCTCAGGTGGCACTTTATTTAAAAAAAAGTCTATATATTTGGCAGATATAAAGCATACATGTGTATGTTTTTTGTGTTAGTCCATTTTTATTTTATTTTATTATTATTATAACAGCTCAGGGATGTTTAAGAAGCAACATGTTTGTGCACTTTCTAAAGATTTTAGATCTGTTTTTGAATAAAGGGTTGGAAATGAATGCTTTTCTTGGTTTTTTGTTTTTTATCCGATTCATCGATTAATCGGAAAAATAATCGACAGATTAATCGATTATTAAAATAATCGTTAGTTGCAGCCCTAGATGGCACAGATATTTCACTCTTAGAATTAATTTTATTTGTATTTTTTCCTGATGATTGACTATAATAAAAGTAAACAGCCATTCTTGAGCTTGAGCAATTAAAGTGGCTCAAACAAGAAAACAAGAAGCAGAACGATAATGTGCTTTGGTTTGGATGCTGATGTATTTATTGTTATAGTTACCACAACATGTTCCACTTATTTCACCACATTCACTTGATTATATTTATATTTATTTATGCATTTAGCAGACGCTTTTATCCAAAGCGACTTACAATTGCATTCAGGTTATACATTTTTAATCAGTATGTGTGTTCCCTGGGAATCGAACCCACAACCTTTTGCGCTGC
The DNA here is from genome assembly GCA_027564155.1 of Gymnocypris eckloni scoliostomus. Classification (NCBI taxonomy): domain Eukaryota; kingdom Metazoa; phylum Chordata; class Actinopteri; order Cypriniformes; family Cyprinidae; genus Gymnocypris; species Gymnocypris eckloni. Next base: position 116,919 of record CM050413.1, on the reverse strand, counting down.
TGACCCAATGCTCTACCACTGAGCCACACAGGAACATTTTTGTTTTGTTTTGTTATCGATAGGCCAGGGACCGGAATTAGCCGGTTTTCCATGACCGGTGACCGGTCTGCCGATTCTGAGCCGGTCTGTTTTGACGTCACACTTACGGCAAATGATAATTTATTTATATTATTCCAGAACAGAACATTATAGATGCATACTGTGGTAGAACAACACACTTCAACACAGATTGCAAAGTGATTTTATACATTAGTAGTTCAATACATTAAAATTAAGTAACTTACATTTTAGACACAATCTTGGCTGTTTTTGCTCAATTTCGCTGATGAAAATGAAAATGTTTCGTTAAAGAATGAATCCACATTTTTGAACGAATCGAGTCAATGATTCAATAACACATTCATAAAGAAAGTAGTCACTTGACTCGTTTCTGAACGAATCAGCCGTTTGAACGAATCTGTTGAATGAATGACTAAATGACTCACTCAATCAAACAAACAGTCTTTTGTCGCCACCTACTGGTTTGGTTCCATATTTAAAACTATCATTGCATTTTTCCCAACATTTCTTACTTATATGTTTAAAAAATGATTTATGCATTCAAAATTCTGCAGAAAGATGGAGTTTTGTGATACTGATGCAATGATTTATAACAGATGCTCATGTGTTTTGGATACGTTTATGAGTATCGTGTTGTTTATGGACATATAGGCACCAGCGACTCGCATGTTCTGACAGAAGAATTATTCACTGATGACGTCGAGCCTCCTTCAGATCAAGTATCCACACATTCAGGATGATTTTATTTTTCATTAGTGTTTTGGTGTGTTTAGTGATTCTGAATAGATCCGTTGTAGTTTAAATGCAGTCTTTTGGCATTTCCCTGTGGTATTGTTTGGTATGTCAGTGTCACGCCCGGTTGCTTGCACCACTGTGAGGCATTAGATGGCGTTCCTGTGTTTTGTGTTCCTGCCTGTTGTTCTGGTCATGGTGTTGACCAGAAGTGTCAACTTCTAGTGTTTCCATTTCCCATCATGCTGTGTTTGCATTAGTGTCTACCTGCTTCAGCTGTCTTCCATTTCATGTTTGGTCCTGTGTTTGTGTATATTAAGCCCCAGTTTACTATTGTCTGTGTGAGTTGTTGATAAGTGTCACCTCCTGTATTTCTTGTGACCCCTTTCTTGGTTATGTCATGTGTTTTGGACGTATAGCCCTGTGGATGATCATTAAAGGACCTTAAACTGCATTTGGACCTGCTGCCTGTTGCACACATGTGCTCATTCGTAACAGTCAGGTTGACTTGTGCTTATTTCTTAAAATTACTGTATAAATGAGCTTTACACATTGTATAGAATATCTGTATCCCAACAAGCTTTGATTTATTTTTCACGTGGTATGTCTTGGTGAGTGTGAGTACCCTTCCTCTAATGCATACAAATAAAACATTGCAATGCTAGCTTGTTTTCCTATCCCTGCTCTATGGTCTCCTCTCCATCTAAATGTCTCGGGCCTCGTGAATACAGAAGCGCTGCTGCTAGAAAAGGCCCCTGTTCTCTGGGAGGTTTATAGAGTAACATAATAACAAAAGGATCTATAGGCGAGATTGAGAGTCACATTTACTGAAAAATAGAGACCAAAAACATTGCGTCTCATGTTTTAAAACCTGCATTATAATTAGAAGCCATACTTTCCTGAGTCAATCAAGACAAATCTCTGCACAAGCTCTTCCCTCTTCAGTTAAAGCGCACCGCGAGCGAGCGAGACGGAAATGAACAAGACCTCCATTAAAGCCTCAAATCACTTCATACAGAAGAAAACACGCTCAAAGACTTTCAAATCAAGCTGAGTAAATTGCTCTTGAGTGACGTACTGAATAAGATTATTAAAACATTTGATATTTTCAACAATGTAAAAATTATTTGGGCCTCGTTATTATCTAACTGTCAAGTTTCCCAGAACTACTTCAGAGTTTCTCTCAATAAACCTGCAAGTCATTTTAAACTAAGTTCATCCTCTCATGCCTTGACGCCAAGAGTTACAGAGCTGGGTGGATTACAAATGGTTGTTCTTTACTGATTATATAACATTTACTTTTAGAGACTAGTGGATATAGTGGGGGCTGCCTTTCGAGATGTGACCGTACGTTAGGTGAATTAATATAGGCGAACATAATGGCGACGGGTCGTTAGGACGGCTCATTTAACGTTAACGGATCGCCAGGTAGACGTACAGCAGTGACAGATGGCCACATATAACGGTGTCCTGTATGGAAAGACAGTAATCCACCTGTACAAGTGAACGCCGAGCATCAGCAGCTAATGAGGCGCATTGGAGTGATGTCACCGCCCCTCTTCATCTGATTGGCTGAGGAGGAGCTGTCAATCAAGAACTAGTGGACCAATGATGACGCTTGAGCCCGCCCCGATTTACATGAAACTCTAACCGCAACATTTGGGAAAGCAAGCACATAATATGGAAACAAGAGCGAAAGAAAAACAGCATAAGCATACAAAAAATACAAATATGAGCAGAAAATGTCCGAGATATATCTAACCAGGGAAAACATGATTTTGTGTGCAAGCTGGATAATTTTGCATCGCTATTTCAGTTTTGTGCAATATGATTTTAAATGTGTTTAAAGTTCTGATTTATGCATAATATCTTTTTTAAATGCATTATTACATTTTTTGATTTACGTTTATTATATTTCGATCCGTGACCATTGTTTGCTATTCTGAAAAAATCTGCTTTAATTTTTAAATTTTGTGCATAATATTTTTATTTGCCTTCTTAAATTTTGGTTTCATCTATTATTTTTTTTATCCGTGACCGCAATACTTTTGGCAGGAAAATGATCCCATATTTTTCTTATTGATTTAAAAATAATATATATATATATATATATATATATATATATATATATATATTATAATTTTTTTATATCAATATAAAAAACTGCATTAAACATTACATTAGTGAGTTGACCGTGAGTGAATAGCTCAGGTTTTTCCCTCAAATTCATAAACACATGTATTTATACAACATAAAGCAAAAGATAAATGGTATGTCACCATAGGATTTGTAGAATCAAGAGAATCAATACATTATGAACAATTGACTGGCCTCATGTGAATAATATGTAATCATACAATCCATTAAAAATTTATATAATCTAATCATGAGCATTATAAAATGTAATGTACTTCATTTTTGGAATCTGTTTACAATCCATATTTGTTTACATGTAATCAGTTACTACCAGCACTGATAAGTTATTATATATTTAAAGTAATCTTACACAATCTAATGTATTTTTGTTCAAGTATGAAAAAGAAGTCTTAAAGACTTATGGACGGACCAAATGAATGCTGCAATAAAGATTTCATATGGCTGCTAAACATGACGCATGGACGAAGGGAGATGGACAGTGAAGTTTAGATATGATGAGACAGGTTTCATAAGGTTAATTAGTATCACATGGAAAAGAGCAGCATGGGCATTCTGCTAAACATCCTCTACAGACGCATTAAATATCGTCCTCAGACACGAACCGTCTCAACAAAAGCAGCAGCAGTGGAGAAGGTAACTCCAGACGCAGTCTCAGTTTAGTGATTGTTTTCTTAATTAAAGAAGTCCCGCAGGACAGTCAGGAGCGTAAGCGTGACCTGTTTTCATCTGAAGGATGATGTGTGCACATCTGCTGTTTCTGTCGTTTCTCATTCAATCACTCGTCAGTTAACCCTTGCACTGTTTTATCCAGCTTCAGTTTCTGTCAGAGTTCAGATAAAGATGAAAATTCATAATTTACTCACTTTCACTCTGTTCTTTCCTTAAAAAACAACTCAGTTCATAGTTCAACTCAAGCTCCAGTAAATATATATATAATAATATTTGAATGTGTTTTTGCAATCTTTTACAACACTTTCATTTTGATTTAATTTATTTTACTTCACTTTCAGCATTAGTAATTTAAACATTGGACATAAAGTGTCAACTCATAAAATATGAAATAAATATAAATATTATATTTTGTATGCTTTTTTCATTTCAAATTTACATGGGATAGGTTTAAAATATGCCATAAAAGCATAATCACGTGCAATATTTAAGTCTTCTGAAGTCATATAATGCTTTTTGTGAGAAACACTCATATTTGTGTTTTTAAGAAGTTGACAGATGATGTGATATATATATATATGTGTGTGTGTGTGTGTGTGACCCTCTCTGTGAAATCCAGGCTAAAGTCTCAAGATCCAATTATGAGATAACAAGAATCAAAGTTGGATTTCTACCATTAATTCCACTATAATTTCAATCTTTGGCATGACCTTACTCAGTCAATATTAAAGATATAAAGGTTACATTTTCACAGAATGTTCTTTACCTTATGAAGAATGATTTTATGTAGAAAACAGTAAATCACAAAAAATCGACTTTAGTTGGGTTTTCATAGAAAGTGTCACATATACAGTGTGTGTGTGTGTGTGTGTGTGTGTGTGTGTGTGTGTGTGTGTGTGTGTGTGTGTGTGTGTGTGTGTGTGTGTGTGTGTGTGTGTGTGTGTGTGTGTGTGTGTGTGTGTGTGTGTGTGTGTGTGTGTGTGTGTGTGTGTTTGTATACACTGCTACACAAAAGTTTGGGATCAGTAAGATTTGTAATGCTTTTTAAGGGAGGCTCTTCTGCTCATCAAGACAAAAACAGTAATATTGTGAAATCTAATATTGGTTTCCTATTATAATATACTTTAAAATAAAATATATTTCTGTGATGCAGCACTGTATTTTCAACATTATAACTCCAGTCTTCAGTGTCACAGGATCTTCAGAAATCATAATAATATACTGATTTATTAGGAGTATTGAAACTGTTGGGTTTCAACAGTTGACCCCACACTTTTGAAAAGCATTGCATATTGTGACACAACATTTATTTTTTAAATAAATGCTGTTATTTTTTAACATTTTATTAATCAAAGAATCCTAACAAAACAAAAAAAATCACAGGTCCCCCCAAAAAAGAATATGAAGCAGTACAACGGTTTCCAACACTGATTATATATCAGTATATTATAATTATTTCTGAAGATCATGTGACACTGAATACTGGAGTATTGATTCTGAAAATACAGCTGCGCATCACAGAAATAAATTACACTTTAAAGTATATTAAAATAGAAAACTGCCATTTTAAATTTCAATAATAGTTCACAAAATAAAAAAAAGTTTTTTGCTCTGTATTTTTGATCAAATAGATTCAGCCTTGATGAGTAGAAGAAACTTCTTTAAAAAACATTAAAATCTTACTGATCCCAAACGTTTGAGTGTACACACAGTGTATATATATATATATATATACAGTCCGTGAACATAGCCGTGGAAACAAGAGCCATAGGGCTGAGTCTGAGGGGAGCAATAACCACCGATCATCCCCAGGATACTTAATTAGTGTGATAGTTTTGTGATTAATGACATATTAAAATTATCATATTAAATTTATCATGCATCTCCTTATACAGAATTTCCCTCACTCTATTGATTCTGTGAAGTGCATTGCCGTATTTAGTATGTAGCCATATATTAACTACGCACAAATAACGTTTTGGGCAAGTACAATGTTATGTCATAAAATATGTATTTGTATTTAAACTGATCACATAGTAAAACATACATTTTAAGTTTAATTATAATGCCGCATGTCCACGGTTATTCAAACAACAAACAAATTATACAGCGAGCAAAGAACATTACATATTCAAATAATAGACGATAATAACTGAATTCAGCCTAGCGAGAGTTATAATAACTGAAGCTGTCTGCAGTGTATGATGAATTCATCTCTAATTTACATCGCATGTACATCTGAACGTTGTTGTTTCTGATGAGAGAAGTGCATAATTAAGCCAGTGAGCGCACAAAAGCACTAATATATATTTGTTCTCATAACCCTGTCTTCATTCATTTGTATGTTCATCTATAAGAGTTTGGGCTGCTTAATATTCGTTTTTTGTCTACAATCCCCCACCGTGGCCCCGCCCCACAACATCAAGCCCCGCCCCCAGCACTCCTCAGATAAAATACGTTCCCATGGCTATGGCCGTGAAAAGGTTTTTGTTCCTATCCTGTATTTTAATTTCGCATATTTTCAGACTGAAAAGATCCAGATCATGAAACATTTTAATATTACACAAAGATAACCCGTGTAAATACAAAATGCAGTTGTTTAAATGATTATTTAATTTATTAAACGGAAAAAAATCTGTTCAAACCTACCAGGCCCTATGTGAAACATGCATTGCCCCCTCATGTTAAATCATGAACGAACTGTGATTAACAATACATGCCATAATCGATGGAAACATGAGTTCTGCTCTCTATCAGAAAATCCTGAAGGAGATTGTCCGGCCATCAGTTTGTAAGCTCAAGCGCACTTGGATTATACAGCAGGACAATGATCCCAAACACACCAAGCAATCCACCTCTGAATGGCTCAAGAAAAACTAAATTAAGGTTTTGGATTGACCAAGTCAAAGTCCAGACTTACATCTGATCGAGATGCTGTGGCATGACCTAAAACAGCCCATTCATGCTCGAAAACCCTCCAATGTGGCTGAATTAAAACAGTTCTGCATATAAGAGTGGGCCAGAATCCCTCCACAGCGACGTGAAAGCGCCAGTTATCACAAACGCTTGATGCAGCTGTTGCTGTAAAGGGTGGCACAAACCATTATTATATCTACTTTTTCACGTAGTGAAACATACATTTTTTCCCCTTAATAAATGAATTAATTATTTAAAAATGCATTGTGTATTTACTCGGGTTTGTGTAATAGAATAATTAGTTTGATATGAATCTTTTAAGTGTGACAAATATGAAAAAAGGGGAAAAAACTTTTGCACGACACTGTATATACACATATATGTACATATCTTTTTTTAAGTTTGCATTTAGTCCTTTTTAGTTTTTGAGTAACGTTTGGTCTGTTCATTTAATACGCTTTTCAAAGTGTTGTTGGTTTTATTTTTAGATTTATTCATTTATTTAATAAGTTCATTATTTATTTTAACTCTATGTTGAAGCATCTCCCAAACAATCCCAGCAGTGCAACAGTCTCGTTCTGTTTTCTTCTGATCAGTAAATCCATCTTGGAGAGAATAAAAGTGCCACAATCTTTCCCTGGCGTAAAAAAAATCCCATCTGAACGAATTTCTTTAGTCCAGTTTTAGTTTTAGTTTTATTTGCGTGTGAAGTTTATTGAGCAGTATAACGCATCATTCCTGATTGCCATACATTAGCATCTAATTCTTCAAACTAAAAGACGTTTCCATCATTGAATCCCTGTCAGAGCGAGATGGTAATATATGGATCTCACAGCAAACCGAGGGAGCTCGTGAAGTTGTGTAATGAGTTATTCTGGAGACGTTTGCGTGTGGAAGAAGAGATGATTCCATAATGAAGATAATTAACTTCAGAGAGCCGCGTCTGGACCGCTGGCTCGGGTTTTTAAGTGAAATGAAGAGGAGAATTCAATTATCGGAGTTTTCTGAATCGTGACTGTGCAGAAATAATTATCTCTCGTGTTTTTGTGCATATGTTAATTAGACCTTTAGAGTCAATAGGAGAACAATGTTTAGATACGGATCCGGGTAACGACTAAACAAGTACAGTGAAGGACAATGAGGTTACAAAGGCAGGATCTGCGGTGAAACTGGGTCTATGTTGAGCCGGAGGAGCTCTGATCTCTCACACATTCATCTCAATGACAGCTGCTTGGCTGGAGTCGCCTGCACTCACGACTGCTGCCAGACTCTTCTGAGCCAATCACACGAGCTCTGAACGTCATGTGACCAGTGACAGTCTAAATCAGCCACTGTTCAAAAGTGTGTGTGGCCTTTTATTGTGGCCAGCCTAAGGCACACCTGTGAGTGTGATCTTGATATGCCACACCTGTGAGGTGGATGGATTATCTCGTGCTCACTAACACAGATTTAGACAGATTTGTGAACAATATTTGAGAGAAATAGGCCTTTTGTGTACACAGAAAAAGTCTTAGATCAGAGTTCAGCTCATGAAAAATGGGGGCAAAAACAATAGTGTTGCGCTTATCATTTTGTTCAGTGTATGTATTTAAAAAATGATGACAAAAAATATGAAGTTAACATGGAAAAGTAATACAAACATTTGAACATCTTACCAATAAATATCTCAGTGATGTTAAAATAACAATTGCTGGTTCATTTTCATCACAGGAACATACTACTACAATAGAGAGTTTTTGAAATGATATTAATATGTCCCTGTTTTCCCTGTTTAATCCCAAATTGTTTGTCTAAATCTAAAATTACGTGTCACTAGTGTATTTTATTTAAATAATCTGTTTATTTGTATTTTATTTTTTAATGTGTAATTGTTTTAAAAAAGGTGGACACATGGATAAAAACAAATGTGTTCTGAATAAGAAACAAACAAACAAACAAACAAAACACACATATATATATATATATATATATATATATATCATAGCCCAGCTATTTTAAACTGTTTGATCACTTATAAGGTTACTACTATGGATAAAAATAAAAACACACATTTATTACACTGATTTGAGTACTGAGATGACAATGGACAATTGTGTCATCGGTTTTGTATGAGATAGACTATAAGCGCTGCACAACACAGCTGAAATTCTGCGTGTACACTGCTGAAATACAGAGTTGCGTGTGTGTGTGTGTGTGTACAGTTTTATTGTGTGTGTGTGTGTGTGTGTGTGTGTGTGTGTGTGTGTGTGTGTGTGTGTGTGTGTGTGTGTTGAGCTTACTTTGAGGTTGCAGGAACGAAAATCAGTGGAACATTTTCCCTCCGGAGATCTGCACAAAAACACAGACATTTAGATGAGAAACTGCATATAATCAGTCACTAATATACATATGTCAGTTTGCAAAATCTGTCTGTCTGTCTGTCTGTCTGTCTGTATATCTATATATCTGTCTGTCTGTCTGTCTGTGTGTGTGTCTGTCTGTGTGTGTGTTTGTCTGTGTGTGTGTGTGTGTGTGTGTGTGTGTGTGTGTGTGTGTGTTTGTGTGTGTGTGTCTGTCTGTCTGTCTGTCTGTCTGTCTGTCTGTGTGTGTGTCTGTCTGTCTGTCTGTATCTATCACTGGCCTTCAAATGTTAGAAATAATAATTAAAAATGTATTTTAAAGAAATTTCTACTGCATTTATTTGATCAAAATACAGAAAAAAATTGAAATATGTTTCTGTGTGCATATATGTTTAACTGTAATTTATTTCTGTGATCAAAGCTGTATTTTCAGCATCATTACTCCAGTCTTCAGTGTCACATGATCTTCAGAAATCATAATTTACTGATTTGCTACTCAAGAAACATTTCAGATTATTATCAATGTTGAAAACATTGCTGCTCAATATTTTTGTGGAAACTGTGATACATTTTTATTTTTCAGGTTTCACAGATGAATAGAAAGTTTAAAATAACAGCATTTATGTAAAATAGAAATCTACAGATGTCTTTACTGTCACTTTTGATCGAATTAATCTATTGGTCACTGATCTGTTGTCATATGAACACGCTCATGTTTGAGAACGATGACACAATCTTGATTTGTAAGTGAACTACTCCTTTAATCACTGATAAAGCACTCAGATATACTGTATAATTAATATGATATTTCATCTGTAGCTTGAAAAAATAAAAATGTGCATAATTTTTTTTGGAAGCAGTCATATTTAAAAGTGACTGACATTTTAGGATAATTGTGCCGTAACATTGTTATTTTTCATTAGAAATGTTTATTACATGCTTGGAGGAACACAAAATGTGACCGTCAAACCTCAAAACGTGTAAATTTAGGATTAATGGAGGCACATTTCTGTCTGGATACAAATTACTCTGTCAGATCTCTATGTGAGTGCGTGTGTGTGTGTGTGTATAACTCAATACAGCCATTAATGTCTAAACCGCTGGCCACTAAAGTGAGTACACCCCTAAGTGAAAATGTCCAAATTGAGCCAATTATCAATTTTCTCTCCCCAGTGTCATGTGACTCGTTAGTGTAACAAGGTCTCAGGTGTGAATGGGGATCAGGTGTGTTAAATTTGGTGAATCGCTCTCACTCTCTCATACTGGTCACTGGAAGTTCAACATGGCACCTCATGGCAAAGAACTCTCTGAGGATCTGAAACAAAATTGTTGCTCTACATAAAGATGGCAATTAATGAGAAGATTGCCAAGAAAAGTGAAATGAGCTGCAGCAGTGAGCCACACTACAGCGGTTTAACAGGACAGGTTCCACTCAGAACAGGCCTCGCCATTTGACCAAAGTTGTGAAATAGTTCTCAGTGTCATATCCAGAGGTTGTGTTTGGGAAATAGACGTATGAGTGCTGCCAGCAGTGCTGCAGAGGTTGAAGGGGTGTGGGTGTGGGGGGGGTGTGTGGGGGTTCAGCCTGTCAGTGCTCAGACCATACGCCGCACACTGCATCAAATTAGCTTGCATGGCTGTCGTACCAGAAGGAAGCCTCTTCTAAAGATGATGCACAAGAAAGCCTGCAAACAGTGCTGAAGACATGCAGACTAAGGACATGGATTACTGGAACCATGTCCTGTGGTCTGATGAGACAAGATAAACTTATTTGGTTCAGATGGTGTCAAGTGTGTGTGGCGGCAACCAGGTGAGGAGTACAAAGACAAGTGTGTCTTGCCTACAGTCAAGCATGGTGGTGGGAGGGTCATGGTCTGGGGGTGCATGAGTGCCGGCACTGGGGAACTACAGTTCATTGAGGGAACCATGAATGCCAACATGTACTGTGACAAACTGAAGCAGAGCATGATCCCCTCCCTTCGGAGGCTGAGTTATTTTGAGGGCACAGCACATTTACACTGTTATACAAGCTGTACACTCACTACTTTACATTGTAGCAAAGTGCCATTTCTTCATTGTCTTCACATGTAAAGATATAATATAATATTTACAAAAATGTGAGGGGTGTACTCACTTACATTTATGCATTTAGCAGACACGTTTATCCAAAGCGACTTACAGTGCATTCAGTCTATAATTTTTTTTTGTCAGTATGTGTTCCTTGGGAATCGAACACACAACCTTTGTGCTGCTAACGCAATGCTCTAACCACCGAGCCACAGGAACTCGCACACACACACGCACACTTCTGTGAGATACTGTATAATATAAATAAATATATATATATATATATGAAGAGTTTATTTGCAAAAAACAGTTCACTTCGTTTTTGTATTTTCAAAAATCATGTTTTTTATTATTGTATCATGTTATTATTGTGTTAGTTAGCTGTATTGTTTGTTATTTTTTAACCAAATCAAAATAACCCAACTGCAGTTTAATTTAGATTAATTTGAATGCAGAATGAATCATTTACATTTTTGGAAAATTGTTAAAAACTGAGTTATCTGTTTTTGCAAAGGGACTCTTCACACACATGCACATGCGCGCGCACACACACACACACACACACACACGCATATATATATATATATATATATATTATTACTTTTGTATTACTGTTTATTATTTATTTAATTTTATCTTCTGTACAGCACAGTGGTCGTCTTTAGTTGTGTTTAAATGTGCTTTATAAATAAATAAATGAAATTAAATGTCAACATGTATATTTGGCAAAAAATAAGCATGATTGACAATTAGCCTAATTTAGGGTCATATGGTGTGCTCTTTATACACCAAAGACACATTTGAGTTGAGGATGCAATATCAGTTGACCAATATTATTTCTTTTTTTTAATGCAGATAAATGCATTTTCACACACCCAAGCACTTCAGTTTCCAAACCAAACAAATATAAAGTAAAAATAAAACAACCTTATAATAATTATAATAATGTTGTTTAAAGATTTAAAAAATATACTCACTTAACCAACACTTTAGCTAAATAAACTAGTGTCTATACAGCCCAAAATACTCACTATATTCTATACTAGTGTTCCTATGTTCTACATTCACTATTGTGTATACTAGTGTTCCTATATTCTATATTCACTATATTATATACTAGTGTTCCTATATGCTATATTCACTATATTATATACTAGTGTTCCTATATTATATATTCTAACTTTCTAAAAACTTTCTAAACTTTCTAAAAATACAAAGTCTAGTTCCTTGTTGAAGCTCCCCTTGAAATAGAAGAGCACTTAATTGTATTGAATGTACACGTATAGCGAACTTCTGACCTTAAAGGTGTATTTAAAAAAAAGAAGCTACTTTACAATAATGATATATTATTAATTAAATAAAAGGCCGCTTAAGTGTAGCCTATGTTATTAGAGAATACTCACTTGACTCTTTTTAACATACTAAAGTACTTAAGTATAAGTTATTTTAATGTAAAGTTAAAAGTTACATTTAAACCATTTTATTTGATTGTATTTTATTTGCATACACTGATTTTGAAGTGACTAACATATTAAAGCACATGTAAAGTATTAGATTATTGTTTTAACTGTTAGTGTGTTATTTTATATATAATAAATAACTTATCCTTCATTACAAGTGTGCAATACCAAATATATTTCAATGCTTCAATGGAAATAACAATGTTAATATTTAAAATATTTAGTTTGTCATATTGCAAAGACAATATAAATATAAATTTTATAAAGATGCACTTAAGTACTATTTATAACATAAGTTCAATGGCATTTAATATAGATGTGAATTATTAACTGCAACAAGCAGTTCAGTCTCTAAAAAAACATTACGTTTAGTTAATATACTTGAATATATTCTTTGATCTTAAGTGTATTATTCCATAGCAAGTGTGCTAAAGTGCACTTGTTTGTGATGTTGGCATGTCGTCTGATCTGCTGGATCTTTTCATTATTTTGTCTATATTAATTTATTTATTTTTTGCCTGTGTGTGACAGAAGTTCATTTGCAAACAGGAGGCATTTGACTTTCTCTCTCATTTCGGATTTAATGTGTGCCCCTTCACTGTGAAATTAACCCCTCTTCATTTCCCATCACTGTCAGGAGTGGGTCGCCACGGAAACGGTTTCTGTGGCAACAAAGGGAGGCGGCGACCGGAGAGCCGCCTCCTCCTCAGAACTCTGGATGAGGGGCTCGTTACAAAAATGGGCTCAGCCATGTTGAATTAGCACTAATTAGGATAATTACGCACAGTCTCTCACTGCTGGAGAAAATGGCTTCTGTAGAAAGTGGATGCATAAATTAGACAGAAAGTCACAGCACTGCAGCGTTTCTCAATCACAAGGCATTGTGGGCGAGGACCGAGCATGCCGAGTCGCGCGTTTATGCCGGCTGGGTGTTACGAATCACGGCTGTTTTACGAGACGCTTCCAGTAAACAAATGAAGCGCTGTGATGTTCCAGAGGAGCTGGAGGAGCTCCAGAGATGCTCTCAGAGCTTTGGCAGACAAACACCTTTAGCTGCGAGCTGGATTCATCCAAATGTGTCGTGTGTGTGTGTGTGTGTGTGTGTGTGTGTGTGTGTGTGTGTGTGTGTGTGTGTGTGTGTCCGTATGTGTTAGTGTGTTAGATTCACCTCTGCTGACCAAATGTCTTCACAATGACAGTAAAACCTGAGATTAGCTACATTATGAGAAAACCAGCATCATAAACATACTAATCAGCCTCCTAATGAACACTTCAAAATGCAGTTTGTGTGAGAGCAACAGAAGACTGTGTGTGTGTGTGTGTGTGTGTGTGTGTGTGTTGTGTGTGTGTGTGTGTGTGTGTGTGTGTGTGTCCGTATGTCTTAGTGTGTTAGATTCACCTCTGCTGACCAAATGTCTTCACAATGACAGTAAAACCTGAGATTAGCTACATTATGAGACGAAGCCTACGGTCCCCATGAGAAAACCAGCATCATAAACATACTAATCAGCCTCCTAATGAACACTTCAAAATGCAGTTTGTGTGAGAGAGTTTAGAGGATATCATTAGCTCAAGATAAAACAACAGAAGACCCAACACAACAACAACCAAATGCTTGTGTGTGTGTGTGTGTGTGTTGTGTGTGTGTGTGTGTGTGTGTGTGTGTGTGTTTCTTCTGCCTCAGTGCTTCCAGAGATCTTCAGCCAGCGGGAAAGTGAAACACAGTTTCAGAGAAATGCATTGACCAAACAGTCAGAGAAATCCAAATGGAGGAGATCCGCAGTGATAATGATGTTTGAATAAGCAGAACACACACACACACACACACACACACACACACACACACACACACACACGGCTCTGCCTCGGGTTTCAGGGCATCAGATGCAGGGAGGAATTAGGGAAGGATTTAATGTGCAGTAAAACACAGCTGAGAGCAAACAGCTTCAGTTTAATCAAGCCGTGCTAATTATCTACAAATTATTATTGAACAATGATGTGATTACGCTAACAGAAACTCTGAAGGGTCCGGTTTCCATCAGACATTAGTCATTATGTTCATAATTTCATTTTTGTTCTGTGCGTAGACGGTTAATAGTCTTCAGCACCAACACACTCTCACAGCAATACGTCATTATTTTACATTTTGGTGAATTTGTAGACTCTAAAAAAGTCCTGGGTTATTTTTTTTACCCAAATTCTGGATTGAGCATTTTGGGTAATTTTTTGGGGTTATTTTTTCAATGTTTGGGTCAAATGTGACAACCCAATGTTTGGGTAGTTTTTGTGTTACCAGCCGCTGGGTCAAATGTAACAACCCAATGTTTGGGTAGTTTTAGTGTTACTCAGATCCTGGGTAAAATGTAACAACCCAATGTCTGGGTAGTTTTAGTGTTACTCAGATCCTGGGTCAAATGTAACAACCCAATGTTTGGATAGATTCAGTGTTACTCAGATCCTGGGTCAAATGTAACAACCCAATGTTTGGGTAGTTTTAGTGTTACTCAGATCCTGGGTTAGATGTAATAACCCAATGTCTGGGTAGTTTAAATGTTACTCAGATCCTGGGTCAGATGTAATACACCAATGTTTGGGTAGTTTTATTGTTACTCAGATCCTTGGTCAGATGTAACAGCCCAATGTCTGGGTAGTTTAAGTGTTACTCAGATCCTGGGTCAGATGTAATAAACCAATGTTTGGGTAGTTTTAGTGTTACTCAGATCCTGGGTCAGATGTAATAACCCAATGTTTGGGTAGTTTTAGTGTTACTCAGATCCTGGGTCAGAGTAACCCAGCGGCTGGGTTATTTATTGCGGGAATTTTGCATCATCTTTTGGAGAGAAGTTCTAAGCGCCATCAAATTGAAGCATTTCTTCGGTAAATACAGGTTTGTATACATTTTATTTTATTGATAAAATTATTTCTGTGCTGTATCTCATTCAATTTTATGCAGAGCAACATACAGGCACACGGTGTGAATCACTAAACGAACGTTGCTCGCGTCGCATTGGTCTTATTGCGTCATAAAGAGTCTGATGTGTTGAATAAAATAAATGATGATATTTATAAAGATACAGAATACAAATACTTTGGATGTTAAAATATGTCCTCAGAGCTGTTTACTGTTTGTTTTTGGGCAGGTTATGAAGGCAATCGCAGTAGATTTCGTCCATGAGTGAAGAGCAGGGCGGCGGTTCCCGACTCGGCTGCGAGAGCCAGCGCCGTTACGGTGGAAACACTATTAGTGCTCGATTTACTCGTGAATTACATCTGTTTAATGTTTAATCTTTACTTATGTTTTTTTATATGAGATTAAATGGGCAATGTGTATTTAGCTTACATAAAACGAGATAAGCAACGCTGCAAAAACCTTCCGGTGGCGCTGCTGAGTTTCAGTCACCTGTGAATTAGCTGCGCCCAGAATTGTGCTTTTTATGTGTTTTTTTTAACCTATTTTAACTTTTTACTTCTTTATACGGTATCGCCTACAATGATTATGTACGACAGAAGAACACTTTTGGACATTGGACAGCGCTACACTAACCTGATTCAGGACACTTTATCCACGGACCCAGCGTGGCCATTGGAGATACTTCGGAGCACCGAGTTGAACAATGACCAACTGAATAACCGCAGGAGATGAAGGAAACATCGCGGGAGACGCGCTGGAATACGCAACAGACTGAGGAAAAGGGCTCACAGTCCTCCTCTACCGAGTATTCTGCTCGCTAATGTCCAATCCTTGGAGAATAAGATGGACGATCTTAGAGCCAGGATAAGTTTCCAACGGGACATTAGAGACTGCAACATCTTTTGTTTGACCGAAACATAGCTCACGCCGACAGTCCCGGACACCACTGTAACATCGTCTGATAACTTTTCTGTTTTACGGATGGACAGAACAGCCGAGGCCGGAAAAACCAAAGGTGGTGGGGTGAATTCAACAGACATTGAATTCTGAAAACAGCTCAGGATAACTGAGCCTCCACATCCTATTATAAAGCTGTAAAACACCAACCCCCCTCCCATGTCAGCTCAAGTCTACCTCACTATCTTTGGAAAAATGCAACTTAAATGTCCGTGGATGACTGTGAGAGAATATTTACTGTATATATATATATATATATTAGTGGTGGGCTATCGGCGTTAACGCTGCGTTAACGTGAGACTCTTATCGGGCACCAAAAATATCGCCGTTAATCTATTCTCAAAGTTGCGGGTTGGGAGCTGGGTCTATACTACGCAAGCTATGATGACTTTCACCCTGATATTTTAGCCGGATGTATACCTAGCCGAATTGCACTGTAGGGGGGGCAGAACGAGTCTTCGAACTAGAGGCTCGCAGTCCGTGATGGACAGATTGTTAACGGCTGGTCTATGTGGTAATACAATCGGGCAGGACATCCAAACGCTCACCTATCATTCATCAACCTCAAATATGGCTTTTCATCTGAAAGATGTATGTAGTAGCAACTTTACATGGCGCCAATATGATGTTAACCTAGAGAAATGTGCGCTATTGAAGTGTTTGTGTGGAAGCGTTTGCTGCAGGACAGGCTCAAAGCGCTCACTTGCTCTTAAAATCTCCGTCATTTTTGGTCATACAGATAAAAGTAGCCTAATACATCTTTCGAATCTGTAAAGACTCTACGCTTATTTGTGTGCACTCAGAATAACAACGAAACGCTGCGCTTTTAAGCAAACAGGATGCGCTTTAGGTCTCATGTGAACCATGTGAAAAAAACCCAACACGGGAGTGGGAGGGAATGGGAGTCATTCTTCCGGGAGTGGAACGGGATTTTCCTCCAGTTTTTCGTGGGATTGGGACGGAAGAGATTAAAGTTTGTGATGCATTTTGGAAACAGGAGATGAGCCCTGGTCTAATCGCCACCTGGCTTGAGAAACCCGTTCTCAAAGACTTACTTTTAGTCATTATTTGGGTAGCACACATATTCTGAATGCCTTCGGCAGAATTCAAATGAGCCATTTTTAAAAAAATTAATTAAAAAAATTAATCTATGCCCACCACTAATATATATATATATATATAGGGTACTATGGCTAAAGGCCCACCTGAAGAAAACATTTGCTATCCACTGCACCTAAAATGTATAATGCAGAAAACATATATACGTTGTATTGAACATTAATGTGTGATAATCATTCAAATGTATGAGGTGGAAAGGGGGGCTTTTACCCCACACACGGGGCACATGGTATTGATACAAATACTTCAGCTAAAATAATGTTTTGTTATATAATATTGAAGTTAATATTGTTCAAAATAATCACTTTTGCAAAGTTTGTACCATTTTCTGCTTATTTTGAAAAAAAAAATTGTTCAATAAATATATTGTCAATAACATATGTTAATATGACAAAATATATTTTAAAATACAGAAGCAACATAATTTTAATAGGTAAAGATTATGAAAGTATTGAAGGAGATCCAATAATAATTGAATGTATATTTACAGTAGTAGCAAACAAATAATATTTTATTATATTATTAATATCATGTTTATAAATATGATGGTTTCATTCTAAACAAGGTGAATATCTCCAATATGGACACCCAACATAAAATATGATATTTACCATCTGAATATCATGTCAACAAATGTGTTAATTACTGTGCGCCAGTAGCCTCAAATACCATACCTTAACATATTCTTTCGTTATTTAAAAACTGTTGCTTTATTTATCTTAAACAAAACTGAATATCATAAAGAAGACCTTCGTCTCAAAATATGTGCATTAATTTTAGCGATTCTCATTTGCTACTTAAATCTACGACATTTAAAAAAAATATTAATCAAGGAAGCACAGAATCAGCTTTGCGCTGCCAAATATACATGTGCATCTTAAAAGCGGATGTTTTAGAAAGTCTTACGCCATGTTTTTGTGCCATCTAGTGGTTTAGATGAAAATAATATCAAAGGCGCCTAAGTTGTACCCTATATATATATTTTTTTATTTGTATATATTTTTTTGCCCTGTATGAGACCGAGACTGTAGTCCGTGACTTGTCTACTATGGCTTCATCGGATAGTAAAGTGGTCGATTGGTACTTTTACCTACTAGTTTATAAATACTTTGGATATATAGATAAATGCGCACATACAACTGATTGACATACTGTTCTCAGAGCAGGGAATGAGGCATGTTTGGACTTCTTCATAGTGTTTAGTGCCTGGGTAACCGTGATTGAGAACAAGAAGCAGCAATAGCAAAAGTTGCACAGTTCACCCGAAGACTCCTCAGTTTCCCACAATCTGGCTTCTTCAGCTGCTTGCCGAGATACACGTCCGTTCCTCCGAAGACTTTCCCACAATCCCCTGAGTGACAGTGACGTATCGCCCCAAAGCCTTGCATCGATCCGACTTGTCTCCAAGCGTGGAGGTGAGGTGAAGCTCAGGTAAACAGCGAAGCAGTGCTTTAAGAGCTCCAGACGGACGGATGGAGCGAAAACGCTCCAATCAGCTCTTTTTCCCTGTCACAGAGCTCCGGTTTGCTCGGGCCAGAATGCCGCACAGCTCCTGACACCTGAGATCTGCCCATCGGTGGAGGCCATTTATCACTTTAATAAGAGGTGTCACGTTTGTGAAGGAAAGAGGCAGCCGGCCGCGAGGACTCTGGCCGTGGTTTCTCGGAGCTGCTATCTGCGCACAATGAGCCTTTAATGGGGTTTGTGTAAAAGCGTTTAGCTCTCAGCGCTGGAGGTGCCCAGAACCGTTTCACTTTTGATGACAATAATTTAGGCTTGCAGACGCCTTTGAAAAGAAACGGAAATATTACGCGCTGGACTTTGCTGAGTTGAATTTTCCATATCATGTAATATGTATTCATGAGCGAGAGAAATATGAGTGCTTTTACACAGCCGCTTGGACTAGTTGTGAGGACGGCATGGCGTCATGAATCTGTTTGTGTGAAAGTCCAATACAAGAGTTTGGATCTGTTTTAAAGTTGCAGCCTGTTTAATCATCGTGCCCTCAGGAAAAAGGCAATATGAGCTGGAGTTAAACAAAGTATTATATTAAAGCAGGATGAGTGTTTCAAAGCATCTTTGGACGTCCGGTCAGATTGTAAAGATGATGTATGATGTGTTTTCCTTCCAATCAACTGTAATTACAGTGAATACAAAAGCAGGATCAGAGAACAGTGCATCATGGGAGAATTGGTCATTTCTGAGATTTTCATAATCATTTAGATTTCTGATGAGAATAAATCCAGATAAACGGCATTTAACGCACATTAAATCACACTGCAAAAATTATTTTCATAAATGCTTCTTATGCTTCTTAAGTACCTAAATATGTGCTGGCCCGGATTGGGTAATCGGGAGCACCGGGAGGATTCCCGGTGGGCCGGTCTGTTTTTTTGTCCGAGAGGGCCGGTGTTGTCAAGCCACTGGGTTGAAATATAGACGTTGTCCCTAGACTGCCTGTATAACAGCCCCACTCTTTTTGTTTATTATTTTCTCACAGCCCATATTAATATTTTAACCAGACCATGTCAATAAAACGTATGAACGTAGCGTTTCAGGAAGGCTTTAAGACCAAGCAGTATCCTCTTCGGGACTCGCGCTGACGGCAATTCACTTTCACTATCCGCTTTTTGATTTAGCCAAATCAGTTTGGACGAATGCAAACAACTTATTGATCATGAGCGCAACATCCAGCAGGGCAGGAAAACATTCAGTCTAGCTGAGGGAAGACGTCTTTCATTGCAAGTTAATGCTGTTAATTAGAGAGAGAAAAATAAAATTACATTTTAGTGTATTCTTAAACTTGGACCTCGTTATTGAAGTACAAATCCAAGCACCAGTTTTCCTTAATTAAATTTGTTTTATTCATTCATTCAAAGGCTATATAATAAATTAGTTCAAAACTTTAAGTGCCATTGTTTAATAAAAATGCTTGATTGACTGATGTTTCATAGACCTTCAGTTGTTACGCATTCAAATGTCATGCCATTTATCATTTCACAGTATTTTCACTAAATTACTAAACTTGTGAAGTCACAATTCCATAATGGTACAATTATATAATCTATGCAATTATTTAATCTACAACTACAGCATTATCCAACAGCAGCTGCGTAGCAGATTTATTCAGCCAAGACCAAATACATTAACATTATCATAATCAGTGTTGGGGGTAATGCATTACAAGTAATGCGAGTTACGTAATAATATTGCTTTTTTCAAGTAACTAGTAAAGTAACGCATTACTTTTTAATTTACTAGAGAATATATGAGTTACTTTTTTCCATTTATTGATGACAGTGCGTCGTGTGAACATGATCTTACTGTAGATCTAATCTAGACTAAATATGAACGTGTATTAATTCATCCCACTCGCAAAAAACAGATTCAGTAATCATAAAAATGAATTAAAACAGTGAAATGCAAACTCAGAATATGACGCAAACCTGCAATAATTAAATATGTTAAACAACACATATACAGGTGCTGGTCATATAATTAGAATATCATCAAAAAGTGTATTTATTTCACTAATTCTATTCAAAAAGTGAAACTTGTATAATATATACATTCATTCCACACAGACTGATATATTTCAAGTGTTTATTTATTTTAATTTTGATGATTATAACTGACAACTAATGAAAACCCCAAATTCAGTATCTCAGAATATTGTGAAAAGGTTCAATATGGAAGACACCTGGTGCCACACTCTAATCAGCTAATTAACTCAAAACACCTGCAAAGGCCTTTAAATGGTCTCTCAGTCTAGTTCTGTAGGCTACACAATAATGGGGAGGACTGCTGACTTGACAGTTGTCCAAAAGACGACCATTGACACCTTGCACAAGGAGGGCAAGACACAAAAGGTCATTGCAAAAGAGGCTGGCTGTTCACAGAGCTCTGTGTCCAAGCACATTAATAGAGAGGCGAAGGGAAGGAAAAGATGTGGTAGAAAAAAGTGTACAAGCAATAGGGATAACTGCACCCTGGAGAGGATTGTGAAACAAAACCCATTCAAAAATGTGGGGGAGATTCACAAAGAGTGGACTGCAGCTGGAGTCAGTGCTTCAAGAACCACTACGCACAGACGTATGCAAGACATGGGTTTCAGCTGTCGCATTCCTTGTGTCAAGCCACTCTTGAACAACAGACAGCGTCAGAAGCGTCTCGCCTGGGATAAAGACAAAAGGACTGGACTGCTGCTGAGTGGTCCAAAGTTATGTTCTCTGATGAAAGTAAATTTTGCATTTCCTTTGGAAATCAGGGTCCCAGAGTCTGGAGGAAGAGAGGAGAGGCACAGAATCCACGTTGCTTGAGGTCCAGTGTAAAGTTTCCACAGTCAGTGATGGTTTGGGGTGCCATGTCATCTGCTGGTGTTGGTCCACTGTGTTTTCTGAGGTCCAAGGTCAACACAGCCGTCAACCAGGAAGTTTTAGAGCACTTCATGCTTCCTGCTGCTGACCAACTTTATGGAGATGCAGATTTCATTTTCCAACAGGACTTGGCACCTGCACACAGTGCCAAAGCTACCAGTACCTGGTTTAAGGACCATGGTATCCCTGTTCTTAATTGGCCAGCAAACTCGCCTGACCTTAACCCCATAGAAGATCTATGGGGTATTGTGAAGAGGAAGATGCGATATGCCAGACCCAACAATGCAGAAGAGCTGAAGGCCACTATCAGAGCAACCTGGGCTCTCATGTTCATACTTTTCAGTTGGCCAAGATTTCTAAAAATCCTTTCTTTGTATTGGTCTTAAGTAATATTCTAATTTTCTGAGATACTGAATTTGGGGTTTTCATTAGTTGTCAGTTATAATCATCAAAATTAAAAGAAATAAACATTTTAAATATATCAGTCTGTGTGGAATGAATGTATACATTATACAAGTTTCACTTTTTGAATAGAATTAGTGAAATAAATCAACTTTTTGATGATATTCTAATTATATGACCAGCACCTGTATATCTAATCTCATTTTATTAACCAATGTGTTTGCTTCTGACCTTTGATGATCCAGTTCAACCATACTAATAAGCAAAAATTACTTTTGATAAACTAACAATTGTGCTTCGTTGTTTGTTTTTTATTGCTGAAGAGTGTTGAACTTCTCAAACAATCAAGCCCTGCTTATATATTTATTTGCATATTTAAAAAGTAACGCAAAAGTAATGTAACGCATTACTTTCCATAAAAAGTAACTAAGTAACATAATGAGTTATTTTTTAGGGAGAAACGCAATATTGTAACGCATTACTTTCCATAAAAAGTAACTAAGTAACGTAATGAGTTATTTTTTTAGGGAGAAACGCAATATTGTAACGCATTACTTTCCATAAAAAGTAACTAAGTAACGTAATGAGTTATTTTTTTAGGGAGTAACGCAATATTATAAAGCATTACTTTCCATAAAAAGTAACTAAGTAACGTAATTAGTTACTTTTTTAGGGAGAAACGCAATATTGTAACGCATTACTTTTAAAAGTAACTTTCCCCAACACTGTTCATAACCATCACCATGCTAAACTTTTCCGAGAGTTGTCATGATTTAACTTATTTTTCAGCTAGTTCAACCATTCTTGTTTTCATTTAGCATAACCTGATGTCCTAAAATAATTCAAAGTCATTAATATTATATAGACATATTTAAAAAAAAAACTGAATAACTATTCAAAAAAAAATGCAAAAAAATATAAAATAATAATTAAATATGTTAAACAAAATATAATACAAAATTGTAATGGTATCTGAGCGATAGTGAAATAAGTATGCAGGGACGACATGCATTTATTAATTTGTTTGTTTTTTAATTGTACTAAATTCATTTCAACCCTTTATTGTTTTTATCCCATAGAGAATTATCTTATCTAAAGTGCAAACTTCATTTGAAATCAGAGCTGAAATAAGAGTCACGCTTGCCTATTCAAAAACAAATCTGAGATGGGCAGATATGAAATAATGAAAGTTGTGATATAGATACATATGTACGTGTGTTTCAGAGTGGCAGTGCAGTGAACACTTGTTTCTGAAAGGATGAACTGAATATAATTCATGATGATATGAGCCTTTAGCATGAGATGAAGTGAACATCAGCGATGAGCTCAGTGAAGGATGCTCTTATAGCCTGCGAGACTCTTTCACACAGAAAGCATCTGAGGCCATTTCTGAAAGTTCACATGCAAACAAAAAAACAATCACATGCTATTTCTTTTCTTCAAGTAACAATGCATTATTTGTCAAATTCAGCCACATGCTAGAACAAGCTAGCATCATGTTAAAACACGCTAAAACATGCCAGCAACATGTAAAACTAACAAAACATGCTACAAACTGCCCTGTGTTTCAGTCGGCTTTTTTACGCTTCTAGTGCCGGGCTTTGGGCCAATTTGCACGTCATAGTTCAGACGCGGGCCGGGTCTCGGACCTGTTTTAGGCTTCTCCTTATTTTTATATTTTAGACATCCATCAATTAGTGATGAAAAAACTAATGATCCTGACTCACCATCTCCTCATTAGACACGCCTTTAGAGAGAAATGCATTTTTATGGATTATGATTATAATGAAAGAGTTTTTGTTTTCGATTTGTTTTATTTATTTAAGTAGTAAGCTTTCTATAGATATATTTATCAAGTTTGTGAGGCATTTATTTGCTCAGTTTCAGTTCATTTTCGTGAAGCGCTCTTGACAGACGGCAGAAAGCTTGCATCATGTTTGTTTTCTTTATTTTATAAAATCACACACTTTAGCCTCACGCTCCACACAAACTATTGGATACAGCGTTATCTAGGTTTAACATTTATAGATTGCTACATGATTTAGCTATTTTAGTTTATCTATATATTTTATTTTAGGCAAGTCGTGATGATTTGAGTAGGCTAAATTGATCAAACATAGGCTATGATCAATTCACTGTCGCTGGTCCGCTTGGTCGTTACTATGAGGAACAAAATTCCCAAACGTTTGTTTCCAAATTAACAATAAAAATACTAATTGAAATATAATCACTTTGCCATTACATGCTGCTGACTAAACTATTTCCCGAGCTGAAACGGTAGTATAAGATGTTTTGGGGGAAGTGGGGGGTCCTGATAAGCTGTCGGACCCAGAAGGCTAGGGCCTAAATTTAAGGCCCATGCAGAGCTCTATTTACAAGCATGCTAGCAACTTGTCAAAAAGCATTAACAGTGTGCTAAAACTTGTTAGCAATAGTGCATAGTGTAAAAGTAGCTAGAAAAGGGCTCAAACTTGTTAGCAATGTGCATAGTTTATTTTGTTTTTTTTAAATATAGCAACCACTAGGATCATGCTAAAGCACATTAGCAAAGTGTTAAAACACAATGGCAATGCTTTGAACATATTGAAAGTTGTTAAGCGTGCCAGAAATGTGCTTAAACATTCTAACAACATGTTAAAACAAGCAAATGTACACTCTCAGAAATAAAGGTACAAAAACTGTCACTGTTCAAAAGGTACATGTTTGTACATAAAGAGTCCATTTTGGAACCTTAAAGGTACATATCATGGCTCGTTTCCACTGAGCGGTACGGTTCGGTACAGTACAGAACGGTACACAATTATTTCCGTTTCCACTGTCAGAAGTTGTGAATGGTACTAAAATAGCGAACGCATCACTTTTTTTACCTAGCACTGCAAAGGGTACCAAAAGGGCGGAGCTAAACTCACAGCAGAAATTGATTGGTTGAATGGGATAAAGCTTCTTCTCTCGTTTCACAAAAAATATATAACACTGTATTTTATCATTTTATATTTTCACACAGACAATAGCCGCTTTCAATCAATATGCGCTCTTGTCTGTTCTTGTGACTTGTGAAACGTCATTACCCAAAAACCGCGTAATTTTCTAAATATTACTGTTATCGTGTCATGAAATGTCATTTTAAGAGTTTTTCAGGCGAGAATGTACAATTCGTTTGGGGGTATATTTAACAGGCATTCGTGGTCTCATGAATCTTTTATTTGTTTCTGGTCATATCGTTTTGGCTGAACAAAAAAGTTAATGTTTAACTTTACATATCTATTTTGAACTTTACCGTAGTACAGCGCTGACTTTGTGGCATGTGTTTGACTGAATTGTTTGCTTTTGTCTTTATTTCCTCTTATAATTTATACACATACTTTTATAATGCTATTACTGTTCATTAACAAAACTGACATTTAACAAAAAGACGCAGTTGTGCTTATTGTCGTGCTTTATTATCGATCGCAACTTTCCGGCATACACCACGCCTATCAAGTAAGGGTACTGTTGGCAGTGGAAACGCAAACTGGATCAGGGCGTGCCGTCCCGAATCGTACCGAACCGTACTGACCCGTACCGTTCACTGGAAATGAGCCATTAGTACTTAAAGTGTACATATTTGAACCAAAAGTGTACCTTTTGAAAAGGTACCGCCCCAGTGACAGCGTTTGTACCTTTATTTCTGAGAGTGCAGCTATTATGCTAACAATGTTGTTAATATCACTTAATAAATGATATCTACTAGAAACATGCTAGCAATGACTACAATGTGGTCTGATGTGGTTTCTTAGTATCTCATGAGGTCTAATTGCGTCTAAAAATGTTGATTGTGGAATGAACAGATTTGATGTGTTTTTTTAAGGGGTCTCATGAGGTCATGCAGTGGTCTAATATGGTCTATATGATATTTTATTTGTTGCTGTTTATTCTTCTGACTTACTTTCCATCTGTCTGACAATAAAACCTTTAAACCTCAAGCTTTTAGAACTATTTGATACTTTTAGGCCAGGCTTTGTCAAGCCGACAACAAAGTCATCAAACTGTATCTATCTGGTTACATTTACACAGTTTTGCACAGTTTCTATAAGTGTTTGCATGTTGCTGACAGAGGAGGTGTTTTTCTAGCTCAGTGTGGTCTAGTTTTCCTTCGCTGTGAAAGGACTCCGTGTGTGTGTGTGTGTGTGTGTGTGTGTGTGTGTGTGTGTGTGTGTGTGTGTGAGTGTGTGTGTGTGTGTCTATCTGACGATCTACAGGCGAGTGAGTGTACGTGTGTGTCTGTGTCTGTGTGTGTATGTGTGTGTGTGTGTGCGTGTGTGTGTGTGTGTATCTGACGTATCTACAGGCGAGTGAGTGTATGTGTGTGTCTGTGTGTTTGTGAGTGTGTGTGTGTGTGTGTGTGTGTGTGTGTGTGTGTGTGTGTGTGTGTGTGAGTGTGTGTACATGTGTGTGTGTGTGTGTGTGTGTGTATCTGACGATATACAGGTGTGTGTGTGTGTGTGTGTGTGTGTGTGTGTGTGTGTGTGTGCATGTGTGTGTGTTCATATGACGTATCTACAGGCGATACTGTGTGTGTGTCTATCTGACGATTCTACAGGCGAGTGTGTTTGTGTGTGTGTGTTTCTGACGTATCTGCAGGCGTGTGTGTGTGTGTGTGTGTGTGTGTGTGTGTGTGTGTGTGTGTGCGGTCAAACATTTTGACTCATTGTGACACTAACAGCATCACTGCAAGAAAAGCTTGTCAAGACAGTGAATGATCATTTGACAAAGACTCGGCTGGACGTTTACAGCTGTTTGAAGTCTGACAAAGATGTGAGGATTGAAGGTTAAGGCCTTGTGCACACTTGTGGAAAATAGTTCACTTCATCATTCTTTATGAAAGAGTACTTGCAGAAATAATAGACTTTAAAAGAATATACACGAGTATATGTATAAATAAAACATAAGTGTGAACTGAATGTAATGTCAACTGCTTGTTAAATATATACTAGTTTAAGTTTATATTAAATGCAATGGGACTAAACAAGTTCACTTATTCTGATGCGTTGACTAACATACTAAAGCACATGTAAATATAATTTTAACTGTAGTCTGTTATTCAGTTACCTTTAAAGAAGATCGATTTTAAACACACTAAAAAATACAAATGCATAAAGCAATAAATTAACCGTAATAGAAGCAATAATGAAATTACATGTAAAGATGCTTAAGTCCATCTTTAAAGTTCAGCTTTAAAACACAACACAAGATTATTACAACATAATGATTTAAGTATATGTATCTCTAATTTCCAGTAAAAGTATTAGCACTCGTTTGCAGTGCTCACACATACAGTATGTAGCTCATAGATACCAGTGATTCTCCTGACTGTACGAGACACAAGCTCAAACAGACTCTTCATGAACTAAAGAGACATCCGCGGTGTCGGGAGCTCGTGTAAATCAGTCAGTTTAATTTCTCTGGGGAAACAATAGCATTTGTGCAGAGAGGGACTGCATTCGACCCGATTAAGAAACCAAAGCAGATGTTCAAGACGACTTCATCTGCATGTTTAATTAATTACACTTCAGATAATTATTTGATCATCACTCTGATTGCATTTTAGCATCCTGGATCATTTGCTAAACAGCTTCAGGATGTCAAGGGTTCAGAAAATTACATTCGGTTTTTACATCCACACTATTAAAAATGATGGATGAGGGTTATTGTGTTAATAATTTTCAATTGAGAAACATCACAGAGAAACGTGTCATTCTTCTCTCAAACACTTGCTTGTTTGTGAAATCTGTCTGTGCATCTAGCAATACCCTGGCAACTGACAACAAGACCCTAGCGACGTCTTCGACATGTGAAAGAGAAGTCTGCTTAAGTGTACTGAGCATGCACTTTGTAGGGTACTTCAAATAGTACAAGCATATTTAAAAAAAATGGACTTGTAGATAATACAAGGCTAGTTGACGTATCAATGTGTCTCACGGTGTGACGTAAAAATTAAAAACAATTAAATAAATAACATCTAAAATTGAAGATAAACCATGCTATTTGTAACTATGAATGTAGAATAATTTTTCTCATGTTATTTTTATGTTAAGTTTTTACTGTCAAAATGGACACAGTCCAATTTTTATTCGTCAACTACCCATTTATTAATATTAATGACATAAAAGACTACTTAAGTGACGGTGTTTCTAAACACACTTAAGCACACTTTTAAAAAGTGACCTTTGTAATAGTCAAGTTATAAACGTTACATCTTCACTACAGCATGACTAATTATTACAGGTTTCTGTGATATTTGTTAAGTAAATACGATGAAAGTTACAGATCATTTGATCAGTTCTTGATCTTCCTGGGATTCGAACACATGACCTTGGTGTTGCAAAGAAATTAAAGCAAATGATCTACTTAATACACACTTTTTCCTCACACGGTAATGTATCTATATCTGTATCAGTCATATTCGTCATGCTGCTGTAGCACTTGATATCAATAAATGAAATCAACGTCCATCCGTATGTGTTTGCTTGCGTTCCCAAACGATCCAATATCTGAGTTTAAGGACGGTATGCGTTTGTCTTTGGATATTTGGACTGCATTTGAATCAATCAGGCCCGTGTTTCTTGTTAAGCGTAATTAATGATGCATTTTGCAAAAGTCACTTTGCAGGAATAAATAACGCGTTGAAACGAAGGAGAACAGAGATGTGTTTCTTGCCACCGCGGTGAATATTTTCTATCCGACTGAAACGGAGCCGTAATTCCCCTAATTACATCTGAACACATCAACTCCATCATTAATCAAACTCCACATCGCGTCCCTGAACCCGGCCAGCTCATTAAATTAACCATATTATTACAAATTATGATTGGGATTATACAGCCTCCCACAACGTTGCTAAAGACGAGAGTTTATGGCAACGAGCTTCTCGTTTTGGGTTCAACAGGACTCCAGAGAGATGTTCGACGGACAGCATCTGATTCCCTTTTCAGCTGTTTCATTTACATTAAAACTGCCAAGTTGATTTGTTATTTCCATTGCTGGAGTTCTAGTAACTACCTGCGGTATCCCACAATGCACTGTACTCGACCTTCTGTTTCCAGTGTGATGGATGAAACCAGAACGTGATCCTAAAACTGACCCTCGCTCTCGAGGAACCATGACAAACTTTCTCACGTTCACACCGTGATTGTTTTAAAGGGATCCCTGGGTATTAAGACTTGTATGGCTTAATATAACGTAATTGATGTATCTTACTGAAATAAGTAGAAGACACATAAATGTTTATGATCGTTTTATACATATTTTGGACTATGGGGGGAACCATTTCTCTGATGACGTCAAATGGTTGCACTCTGTGAGCTACTGGCGTTATTTTACCACAACACAACTCCGAATAGACAACTGGGAAAATAAAATACTGATATGATGACCACAGCGTCCGAAAGAGTCACAGGTGGCGATGGATATAAGCATAGGTTTAAACCAAATGCTGAACCATCGATCCCCCACACACAAGATCGCTGAGAAACTCATCTAGCGGCGCACAGATGGCATCCCAGATAACACAATTACATCTGCAAGACGCCTGTTAAAGATCTCTTGATCTGGAAAGCATCTTTCTAAAACGTCTGGCAGACGCCTTTCAGATGTCAGTTTTACATACATTCTAAATCATAAACTTTAAAGACATCTAATAGATGTCTATTTGACATCTAAAATGAGACGACTATATTCAGATGAGCAAACACCCTAAAAAATATGTCTTGTAGATAAATGCAATATTTATTATTGCTAGGAAAGTCTTACATTGCTTCTCTTGTTGCCCTTCGACGGAAAATGACAACCAAAAGCCACACAATGTGGTATCGTATCAGTATTTTATTTTTGTTGTGTCACGGTAAAAAGCCAAAGACTATAGAAATAAGTGCCAGCAACTCACTGAGTGACGTCATCGACATCGCCACATAAAACAATGGCCCCCCTATAGTCCAAAAAGTCCCTATAGTCCTTTCATGGTTTTCTACTACATATTTAAATAAGAGACATAATTTATGTTATATTAAGCTATACATGTCTTAATACCCGGGGATCCCTTAAAGGCTTTTAAAGAGTATTTTTAGCCAGCATTCAAATATCAGATGCAATTAAATCTGTTGGTGGTTTGGGAAACTGTACAATCTTGGAGACAATAGTGGTGGGCGGCTTCATTTTGACAGAAATATAAATGAAACAGAACCCAGGCGCTTTTGAAAGCGCTGCCAGCTTCATTCATCCTGCTCAAATAAAACGGCCTTCAACACAATCAATTATTGGTAATTATGTTCCGCTAAAGCGCTTGCAGTCTTTGTCTGAGATTGGTGGCTTTGCTCGCGTCCGTGTCGCCAGCTGCTCTGTTCTTCACCACAAATAAAAGGTGTTTGTCTTCTGCAGGAGCGAGAGAAGAAAGGCAGCGGTGTGTTTTCATACGCTTCTGTTTGTACACATGTGTGAACGGCGTTCAGAGCGTCTGAGCCACTTCAGACAATTCCTGCACCGCGTGTTGCTCTTTGTGATTTCAGATTGAACAGAATGTGTCTTTCTGGCAGCAGTGTTTATGCTAAAAATAAATACAATTAAATATCTGCTGCTTTAATAAGTATTAAACGTCCACAGCTGAATATTTGTTGGAGTATTTTATTTTTGATTACTGAGTTTGATGTTAGTATGATGCTAAACTAATTAAATTATACTATAATAAAGTATAATACTATAATATGACACCTAAAATGATACAATACCTATCCATCCATCCATCCATCCATCCATCCATCCATCCATCCATCTACATCTCCATCCATTCATCCACACGTCCTTGTTAGTTATGACAAACTTTTTTTTATCTAGTTATTTTCTGTTATTTAATTGACTTTGCAGTTACCTTTGCAAACGATGTATTAGTTGGTTAGTCACGAGACATTTAACAGAGTTTACAATGTCTGTGAGGGAAAAGCAATCTCATTCCTCCAACAAATAAACAAATAATCACATAAATAATCAGATGTAAAACAATAGAAATACATAAGTAAAGAGCTGCAGTAGTGGAATGAGGTGATATTTCTAAAGGCTGTTTGTGTGTAACAGAGTTTATTATTAAGACTATCAAATCAACACGGCATGACATCAAATTAGTGCTCGAGGATCAAAAGCAGAACGCAGGACAATGATTTTACCACGCAACTCGAATTAATCGAATTTCTTAGTTCTGCATGGTTTATAAAAATGAATAGGAGCATGTTTTATTGGCCAGGCTTGTGTTTTTGCCCGCCGTGTGAGTGTGTTTCCGTTTCTGCGGCCACCGTGAGCCATGGAGCATGAAATGAAGCGAGCCTCTTACTGTGTGAGAGAAACAGATGAGGATGAATGTGCGTTTGTGTCTCTCAGATGAGCTTCATCTCGTTAGATGCTGCTAACGCTTTAAATGAGACAGGGGACGGATATGAATGCAACGCATCCGGAAATCATCTGAAAATCTTCCTGTCACAAATGAGTAGAAAACACAGACTGTATGATGGGCCACAAGCAGCCGCGCAGAACTACGGCTGATGAACGTTTGGTCAGCATTAAGGCAAGAAAACATTGTTTCTTTATGCAATACGTATCTTATTTGTCTATTTAATCTGTAATATATATATATATTTTTTTTTATTACATAGACCTTCACAGTTTACCACTCTATATTCTGAAGGTTTTTAATTGGGGATTTGATCATATATCATTCATAATGATTTATACAACACATTATACCTAAAACAAATGCATGTCTGTTGAAACTATCTTCCCATTCATCGGACTTTAGGAATAATGCGTTGTATAAATCAGTGTAAATATAAATAAAAAGATAAATCCCAAATCCTCTGTAAAAACCTTTAACTCTAATGTCAACAAAATCAAACAAGAATTTTTAATCTGGCTTCATCCAATATTTCATATTTAGACTCCTGAAATGTATGCAAATAAGTGCATATTTAATGAGTTAATGCATTGTTTCCATGTTTAAACGTAGTATTTCAGAAAACCTATCAAAGCCGAAAGCAATTATGAAAGGACTCTTGCACTCAGCACATCATAAAACAGTGAGCAATATGAATTTAAGCAGGTAGCCAAGTCATTTACATGCCAAACGTCCTGCGCTATCACTATAACTGAAAATGGGCCTTTAGATGTGTTCAGACCAGGGCTGCGTGTCTCAAAAGCATCATAAGCTAAGTTGATTGTGAAGTCCATTGGTGACAATGACAACGCAGCCCAGGACTTTTATCAAACGTGAAGTTCGGGGCAGATCGAACATTGCATTTGAATTACAACAACATCTTGTTTTTAGGTGTTAGTAGCATGCTTTGGGAGTTATCTAGTATGGTTTGGCACCTGAGGGGATATTTTAGTATGTTACTAGGAGTGCATTACAGAGTAAAATATTTTTCCAGCTGTAGGCGCTATGACTGAATATTGGCATGATTCTTATCAAACGTGAAGATCTGGTAGATCGGACAGTGTATGCCTTAGTTACAACAACTTCATGTTTCATGGCAAAACATGGAAATGTGTCAGGCCGCCACTGACACGCCCTCCAACAAACATTCAAAGTCTTCGTAATTTAGCATCATAAAGGCCTTTAGAGTAGACTGACCAAATGGGATGTAGATCGGATCAGAGGAGTTTGTTAAAGTACAATTCCTAAAAATGGCAAAAAAGCAGCACAAATTTGCAGATAAAATAAAAATGGCTGCCTTCTTGTTGAGTTTAGTTTTTTGTGAAGGTATCGGAATGATAAATGTGTCTAATTAATTTCGCAAATGAACGTGAAACATACAGATTGGGAAGCTTCGTAGAAATGTTGTAGGTGGTGCTATCGAGCCGTTTTAGGTTATAAGCCATTTTACCACACTGTATTCTGAAATGTTTTCAATGCCACTTCTGTGCTAGGATTACAGGTTTGACAATAAATCATGATAAAATTCCCCACGGTTAGTATTACCATTTCATATTTCAATTATCATTACAACCATATTTGATTACCGCGATTTGAACAACTGAGGATACAATACACTGTGTAGCATAAAGACACAGTTTTCAACCATCTCGTGTGCGCAGAGTAGTTTCGTTTTGTGTGAAAAGAGTGCGTAGGGAATTATACACATGAATATATGAATTAATTAATTATATGAATTACCTCTGAAGGCTCTGACCGTCTTCAGAAAAGATGCGATGGCATTTTGTTTTCATCTTCACTTCATGTAATAAAGTAGTGTTTTAATCGCGATGCTGCTTTGTAACAGCTGTAATTCTGCTGCTCCATCAGCGCCACCTGCTGCCAGTGAGTGGATTTACAGACTCTCACATTCAGTCTGTGCTGTTTCTGTCTGGACTAAACACTAAAGACTGGATTTGTGTGCCCTGCTGTACTGTAAATGTTGACCGGCTGATGAAAAATAAGCTTATGTGGATTCTACACTTTTAAAAATTTACACAAGGTATCTTTAATTAGTTATGAAGACAATCATTCATTAATCAGTTATCAATTTTGCGTAACAATTTTCTTTATTTAAAGACTTCTACCATTTTATGAAGCTTTATTTTTACATTTTGCACATGCTATTAGCTGTCATTTAACATAATTGGTAATTATATTGTTTTAGTGTTTATGAAAACAAAAAGTCATTGTATTCGTAGTTTGTTGATTTTAAATATAAAACTTGACCTGGTGGAACGATTTGTGTCAGTGCGTTTTGAACATGTCCAACACATTTTAGTGATAATACTGATAACTGTGATAATTTGGGTCACTATAATCATTGATAAGAGATGTTCATACTGTCTCTGCTTGTGCAAAGTTAAATTAATGTTTTGAGCATGTTTAAGGCCCTCAAAAATAATAATAATAATAAAAAAACAATTCTGAGAGAAGTGCTCGGGCCCTAATAATACAAAACAACTGTACTGTGATTAATCAGCTGGAAAGGTTTGGTGGTATCTATTAGATACCATTGTGATCCTGTTTTCTTGCCGTAATGATACATGTTCTGTGGCATTATTCGAGGTGTCCGTCTATCAGTCCATGAGCTCTGACTTGTTTTCTGGACTTGGTTTGTGTGATTTTGGCACATGCTGCCGCTCTTCTTGAAAACGTTCCCGTTCACACATTAACTAATTTAGCTGATTGTGTGTTTCGTGCACCTGCGCGTTTGGCCATCGAATGTCTGGCTTCGCTAGTAAACTCGTCCGCTGGTGCGTCAGGCTGCCGTGGCTCTTTTAATGCAGCTGCTAATGGCTAATTAACCAAAAGTGACTCACCTTTGCAGCTGCAGTTTGAGTGATTTAGTCACTGCAGCATTAAAGTTCTTGTTCATGTTCTGTTGTTTTTATGTTCTTGTATAAATAATCTCAGCCACAATTGAGCTCTTTCTTCAAGCAAGAAGCAAAGGCTAATTTTTGTTGTTGTGTACAACTCAATTTGTTTCTAGGGTTAATAAGAGAAAAAGCTCCACAATAAACATATATAATTGTTTTGGCACAATTATGTTTGTTGTAGTCGTTTTCCTTGGATGTCACGAACAAATGTTAGCATAGCCATTACATCACTACCACTAGCCCATAATTATTTTAATATGAGAAAATATGCATTTTCATTTATATTTCATTGTTATCAACAATTTTTTTCCAATTTGTATTGCATATGAGCAATGCTGGGTAGCAGGGCCGTGGCGGGGGTTTACGGAGCCCTGGTGCAATTTGTAGCAGTGGGCCCTGTTTGAAATGTCTTCATTTCATTTCAACTGTCTCGATCATCTTTTTTAAGATGGCCTCAGCCAGTCAATTGAGATCGCCGCTATAATCGTCACCACCTTTCACCCCACTAGCGACGGCCCTGCGGTAGATTACTTACAAATTGTAATTCGTTACTGATTACATGTATTATTAAATCTATTATATTGACTATATGTCTCGAGTTGATCTCATGGATCGAGATTGGGACCGATCAAGTATTATTATTACTTTTTTTTTAACAGATCGGTATATGCTCTTCTAAGACCAAATTAATTGTTTTGTCAGCTCTCATGTTGTTATCGTGCAGTAGTTGGCAGTATTCACCTTACAGTAGATTTACAAACCGCCATTAAAAGGATAAGAAGATGCTCAAATGTACATGTTCAGCTGCACGATTAAAACCAAAGGAGGGATGAAACTGCATGAGATGCACATGAACCAGTGAGGTCTGATCTAGCATGGCACACACATTTGAGCTTCAGTGTATCTGATGTGCACTTTTGTAATGATCACTCATTCATTTATCGTCAGTATATCTGAGACGTCGCTCTCATAACGCGTTGCGTCTTGCTTCGAATTTGACTGACAGACTGGCAATCTGACACCATGAGCTTCATGCTTTCTAAACACCGCTCTCATTTTCCCCTTTATGTTGTGATTATTCTGCTTACTATACATATACATTTCAAGAAGTTTATATCAGTAGTCCCATATTCAGAATAGTGACCACACAGTCGGATTACATTGTCTACCATTGTAACATGTTTACATCTACCAATGTCTTTACACAGTGTGTGCATTACTTTTACTCTCTGCACAACTCTGCATACATTGCATTGATTCAATTATGCACCAAACATTGGGAATATACAAGTATCTGATTGGGACTCTGCAATGAGATATATTCAATGTATTGGAAAAAAAACTGACATCCCTAATATTGACATAAAAAAATTATAGAAAAATTTAAAAAAGAGCAACAAAAAATTATTAGGGAGAATCTGTGAATAATGAATAATTAATTGGGTGCATAATATGTTATGTAATCCATAGAAGGTAACTGTGAGGGACCAAGAAGTCAGGAGCAAGGAACACAAGCTTTTCGATAGAAAACGGGCTTTATTTGAACCCATGAAAAACAAATAAACTCATAAATCATACAAAAAGATAGAACAGCAAACAAAAAGAACATTAAATCAAGTCATTCAGACAGAAAACAGATAACTAAAACTGAACTCACAAACGAACAAAGCAACAGCTTATAAAGGGAAAGATGGGCCCATTACAAATTAAGAGGGAAAGCAACAAACTTTACATTCAACATATAACGTTAAATGTATCAACATCAAATCAAACAGAGAAACACATTAAATCGAGATAAATAAAATATAAGTGTAATTATATGTCATGAATGTACAACTAAATAAATCAATAGATAAAGAAATCAACTTTTCCTCCCTCCCCGGGGAACCTGGGTGAATGGCATGTCCGGGCAGAACCACTAATGCTTAAATTCTCTGTTCCTGCCCGGACTCTACATTTCGTCACGCCAGGATGCAGCTGCAGCGAACCACGTCTGAAGATCACCATACATCACCGGTAAACTTAAACTCAAAATAGAAACAAATGTAAGTAACCTATACAACGAAACTAATTTGTGTGCACTCCAAATCAGCAACGAAGTATATAAGATGAATTGTAAATGTAACCCTAACAATAAAGAACTAATGAATATTGTTTGTGGCATGTGATTTATTATAAACTGAAACCAAAATGAATGCAAACAAAGGCAATTTAAATAAAGATTAACCTTAAATGACTAAACCTACTTCAAATAGATGCATGTGTGAGAGGTTACCTCCACATTACCACTCTTGTGCGGCCAACGCTCGGGCCGTCACAGTAACTCTAATCTGATTATGAGCATTATACACTGCAATATACGCTAATTACACGTATACTAGAACTGCATATGAGTCTGATTATCTCACAAATTAAATATACAGCATATCAGTCTAAATGCGAATATAAGATGTTCACGTCGAGCTTGTTTTCTTCCCAGTCCGCAGCTGAATTGAGTTTGTGATGCTCGTGATGAGTTGAGGAGCATTGTGAGATGTTTTCATCCTCACTGATAGACTCTCAGCAGGTTTGAAGGAGTCTCTCAGCATCGTGCTGATGCTTTGCAGTGTCTGAAAACACTGATCCGGTTTAATCACTCACAAAGTGACAGAGCATGTGTGCAGTCCAAAAACCAAACAGTAATTGGGTTCAGAGCGATAAACATCCGAACACCTTCATGAGTCAGCGGCGTTTCCCAGAAGAGACGCTCCGCTCCGTCCGGCAGAAGCCGAAGCGCTGACACACAAACCACACCAGCACAAATTACCACAGACAGAGATTGAGATCACTTGTTAATTATTTCCATGCTGCTGCAGGGCTCATAGTGATAAATCAACTCAATTAGATGTACAGAAGTGCGGCGTGAACTAATTAAAAACACATCTGTCCAAAGCCGGACAGACCACCTCACACGCTCGCTCTCCTTCTGACCGTAGCGTTCCTGATCGTGTTCGTTTATGGATGGTTTCATTGTTTTTTCCCAAGGACAACGTCTTAATGTCTAATTATCATTAAACTAAAGGAGAAGCTTCACCGTTTGAAAATGTAGATGTTTAAACTCGAACAAAACGTCACGAGAGTCCATTATTACATGGGTTTGGGGAACACATGTTGGCTTTTTGTTGTTGAAGAGTATATATTTCCCATAAAAAAGGTCAAATCATTTTTACAACAATAACAGTTGAATTTTTAAACTGAAAATAAATAAAGAACAAAAATTATTGGACAAGTATGTTTGTTACACATACAGGAATCTCTGTGTGCAACCCATTTTATTTTATAATCTGCCATATGTCCAAGTGAAGCAGAATATTAAATGGAAAAAAATCAGAATGATATTGATTTTTTTCATTGTGAATCAATAGGATTGTGAAAAATGGGCCAACGTAAATATGGTCCATTATGACTTCATGTTGGTTTTATGTTTCCACATGTCTCTCACGAACTGTACAGCGTTAGAAGTGTTCTTACATAAGCTAATGGAGACGCTCAACACCGTGTGTCGTCAGTGCTAGCCGTGACTCTTTAGCCAATAAAAGACACTCGGAAGAGAAACGAAGAACTGAAGGACACATCTTCACTATGAATAGACTTCGAGAACAGGTCATACATATGGATCAGTCCTGCTGTGCACCATCCATTAGTGATAACATCCCCTTAATTAGACACATTAGACAACGGCAACGTTTGCTTTGATACCATTAGACCGAGAAAAAGCATTTGAGAGGCTGGAGCGCGGTATTTCTGGGATGATCTTCAGATGTCAGGCTCTTCTTGTGGCTTTATCGCTTTATGTTAACACTGAAGATGCTTATTGTGAATTTAAAGAGGAATTAGGCAGGATTGCTTGAAATGCCAACACTGGCCTACAATCACTTGTTGGGATTATTATCAATGTTAAAAACAGTTGTGCTGCTGAATATCTTTGTGGAAACCATGAGACATTAGATTTTTTTTTAGGGTTCACAGATGAATGGAAAGTTCAAAAGAACAGCATTTATTTGAAATATATGTTTTTTATGCATCATAAATGTATTTACGGTTACTTTTGAATAATTGTATTAATACAAATAAACTACAAATCATACTGACCCCAAACCTTTGAAGGGTTGTGAATATTTCCAAATAAACACGTAACTAGCTTAACTGAGGAATATACTTGTGTTTGTTTGTTTGTTTTGATACAATCTGTGACTGAGCTAAAAACCATAAGAAGGCATGCGAGTCATGACACACCCTGGTTTTTATGTCTTTTGATCTTCAGTTTCTTGCATCATTGAGAGTTAACCAGGTAGCGGGTTTCACAATTAATTTTTATGTTGTACAAATCTACGAAGAATGCAGAAGATGAAAGAAAGTGCGTGGAAATAAGAGACTGTTGAAGTTGATGGATTAGTTTGTCCTAAGTGAACAGAGTACTTTTGTATTGAGTAAATAATGCTTTAACAAAATATTAAAAGCCATCTGTCTGTCTGTGGTCTGTTGCTCTACAGCAGGCTCTGATGCTTGTTTGATAGACTCAGAAGGCCGCTGCGACTGAAGCGGGATTGTTTTGGAAAAGCTGCCCGGCATTGTGGGTAATGAGCTGGCAGAGCGGAGGGATCAGAGGTCGACGCTCAGCAAGCAGCAGATAAAACACACACACACAATCGCACACCATCGTTCTGCAGTTTGTAGGACACACATGCACAAAACAAGCGTACAAAAACACACATGCTGACTGAATGTGTTACACGTTTGCAAAAACTGCATCGTATTCACCGATCACCCGCAATCCAGTGTAACCAGTACATATGTGCTGTAATAGTGCTGAGTATTTTGGTTATCATTGTCATTATTTTTAGTGCAAGCATGTCTGATTTCTGTGTAAAATCCTTATAAATTGTGCCTTGTTCTCTTCTCACGGTTAACAGTGATATCACTGCCAATGGAAAGCAGAAGGAAAACCGACTTTCATTAAAACCACTATTTTTAATTGATCATGGCAGCAGTAACTCATCAAATGATATGGTCATCGCTTCTTTATTTTCTCTTCGCTAGTTCTTTTCAAGTGGTTCTGCGGTGTGACAAATGAAACAGTACAAATATTTTCAAATAACGTGAGGTTGTAAAAACAGCATGTATAATAATGATGAAAGAACGCGCCAGATGTTGTGTGAAATAGTTTTCAATGGAGTTTAGCATGTCACACTATAGGTAACTTTCTCATGTCCATGTATTCTGCCAAGGAATATCATAACAAATCGTATTGTCATATTTATC
Source organism: Gymnocypris eckloni scoliostomus (assembly GCA_027564155.1). NCBI lineage: Eukaryota > Metazoa > Chordata > Actinopteri > Cypriniformes > Cyprinidae > Gymnocypris > Gymnocypris eckloni. The sequence goes on along the minus strand of CM050413.1, from coordinate 77,084 downwards.
GGTTTACTGCTAATGGGATAAAATAACAGAAAGCAGTTAATTTTCTGTTGCCAGTTCTGAGTTATTGATGAAAACAAGGAATAGTACATTTCCCTCGAAGCTATGAAACATATTAGACTTCCTGAAAAATAACAAAATAAATACATTCATGAGGAACAATGACTATGTGTATGAACAGACGAGTGTGTCTGGCTTTTGGGCAGGTATAATATTCTCCTAAATGACTTTCATCCATGTGGTTCGGTTCAGGCCATCTGCACCAGCCACTGACAAATAGTGCTATTGAATGCAGGGTATTATGGGTAAATGCATGCGCTGTTATACAGGCCAGTTTAACAAACTCGGTGTGGAACAAACCAAAATCTTTAAAAGACTCATCTGAATGGATATCTAATGTTTAATGCTTTTACAAAACTCAGTGCCAACCACTGGCATAGAGTTCTGATCTGGTGGAAAGTCACATCAATCCCAAACTGCTCAGAATGTACTTGAAAAGTCTCAGTGTCACTTATACTGGGTGTTCTTGATGGTATGATGCATATATATATATATATATATATATATATATATCAGCTTTTTAATTAAACATTAAATCTTCATTAAGGTGTATATGGGGAATGGGGAAAAACAATGTCAATAACTAAAAAGATCTGATACTGCAGTGGTGTGATTTTATAATTGCATATGCTAGGTTTGCTAGCTGTTTACTCTTCCGAGCATCTACAGTGAGGACCTCAAGAATATTGTTTATGCATGTGAGCAGCTGATTGCTAGTGTGTCAGACTCACCGGCGAGAGGCCATCAGTCCTGCAGGAATGGAGGATTTTCCAATGATGATTACAGTGATTTGCCAATGGAGGGCAAAGATCGACAAGCTGGGAGTCCTGGTTAGCCACTATAGAAGGCACGGTATCGTGAGTTTCTCTGAGAGTTTCTCCTCGGCTGCAGGAACACATCTTGGATACTTACGCTACCATCAGCAGCTTTCTAATTGTGCAGGAAGACAAAAGGCTTTCACCAGCGGTAAGAGGAAAGCAAGAGATCTCCAAAAATGTGTTTTAATATAAGAGTCTGCAAAGAACAATCCCTGAAATGGCTGCAACTCAAGTGCATCCTTCTTATCTGCTTTGAGCGATTGCATCCTGCATCTTAGTGTCTGTTTGCTTTCCTCTTAAACCCTGTGAAGCCATGCAGACAGGAACAACTACAGACACACCACAAGCAAGCTCTTTTTACCAATGTAAGACAACTTTAAATGTTTCTCTTTCAACCACTCTGCCTCCATACGGCACAGCTTGCTCTGGTTTACGTCATTCTGCAAGCCTCTACTCAACATGGGACCATTAGGACTGTAAGATGGACCTGGAGTTAATGGTGTGGAACTGTTAGGATCTGGACATTTCCTCGAAGTGACTGTGATGCCACATGAGGATGACGCTGACACCTTTTGCAATGACAACACCATGCCTACCAATAAAGCGCGTATATGGCTTCCCCCACAACAAATACTGGATCACTGCTGGCCTAAGCCACTACTGCTGTCAAGAGGAGCTGGGGACTAGATAAAACATGTTGAAAAGGACTTAAAGCAAAAGTTGATGAGATCAAGGACTTGTATCGAAGGAATATACAGGACAATTGCTCAGGAATAAGATGAAGGATGTTTGGAGTGGCATGAGGCAGGTCAATGGCTTTTAACAGATGTGAGACATCCAGTGGTACCTGCAGATGGCCAGTGTGTTCAATCATTTCTTGAACAGGTTTAATGCAGAGTTAACCACTTATCCCCACATATCTCCATATAGCCCTCGCACCTTCTCCAAGCAATCTCTCCCACACTCTTACCAGCACTCACACACACCATCAACACATCTCTCCTCACAGGCATCTTCCCCACTGCATCCAAGCAGGCTCGGGTTCCCCCACTGCTCAAAAAACCTACATTAAACACTTCTCTTTTAGAAAACTACAGACCTGTCTCTCTCCTTCCATTCATAGACAAAACACTCGAACGAGTTGTCTTCAACCAGGTCTCATTGTTTCTTTCACAGAACAACAAACTGGATGCTAAACAGTCAGGTTTCAGGAGTGGCCATTCAACTGAGACTGCGCTACTCTCAGTCACTGAAGCTCTGCGAATTGCAAAAGCCGATTCCAAATCATCAGTCCTCATTCTGCTGGATCTGTCTGCTGCTTTTGACACTGTCAATCATCAGATCCTCCTGTCCACCCTCTCATCACTGGACATCACTTGGATTCCACTTCGCTGGTTTGAATCCTATCTCACTGGTCGGTCTTTCAGGGTGGCCTGGGGAGGGGAGGTATCCAAAGCTCATCAGTTGGTCACCGGGGTTCCCCAGGGCTCGGTTCTTGGACCCCTCCTCTTCTCCACATACACTACATCACTGGGTCCCATCATACAGGCACATGGTTTATCCTACCATTTCTAAGCTGATGACACACAGATCTATCTCTCATTTCGACCAGATGATCCAACGGTAGCTGCACGGATCTCAGGCTGCTTGGCAGACATCTAAGAACATCACCTACAGCTCAACCTGGCAAAGACTGAGCTTCTTGTCCTCCCTGCAACTCCAACTCTACAGCATGATTTCACGATTCAGTTAGGTTCATCAACAATTACCCCATCAGCTTCGGTCAGAAATATTGGTGTAATCTTTGATGATCAGCTGACCTTCAAAGAGCACATTCCAAAGACTGCTCGATCTTGCAGGTTTGCAATTCACAACATCAGAAAGATCAGGCCCTTTCTGACAGAGCATGCTGCACAACTTCTTGTCCAGGCCCTGGTCATTTCTAGGCTGGACTACGGCAATGCTTTTCTAGCTGGACTTCCATCAAACACAATCAAACCTCTACAAATGATTCAGAATGCAGCGGCACGACTGGTCTTCAACGAGCCCAAAAGAGCACATGTTACACCTCTCTTTGTCTCCTTGCACTGGCTACCAGTTGCAGCTCGCATCCAGTTCAAGACACTGATGCTTGCATATAGAACAACCACAGGCTCAGCACCCTCCTACGTCCACTCACTATTACAAATCTACATCCCCTCCAGAAGTCTGAGATCTGCTAGTGAGCGATGCCTCGTGGTACCATCACAGAGAGGCTCAAAATCACTCTCCAGAACATTCTCTTTCACCGTTCCTGGCCGGTGGAATGATCTTCCCACCCCCATCCGGAATACTGGATCCCTGTCAATCTTCAAGCAACAACTGAAAACTCATCTCTTTCAACTCTACTTGACTTCATCATATATATAAAAAAACATTCCTTCCCTTTTTCTATATCTTCATCTTTTTTTTTATCTTTCTCTCCTTCCCTTGCTAGCTTGTATTTATTTGAACAATGCCTAAGACTTGGTGTTAGGGGCACTTCCTCTGTTTGTTTGCCTCTTCAAGATTAATCGCTTTATGTATTCCCCAATTGTAAGTCGCTTTGGATAAAAGCGTCTGCAAAATGACTAAATGTAAATGTAATATCCACTCACTTCACCTTGAAGCAGACCTTTGCCCCTTATAATACACGAGTTGGTGCCCTGCCATGCTAACACCTCTGATATCAAGTTGACCATTGCTGTTGACCAGGTTTAGTGGGAGGAGGCTTTGCCAGGGTAAGGTTACAGGACCTGATAACATCTGCCCCAGAGTCTCGAGAGTTTGTGCTAATGAAATGAGTCGAGTGCTTCCTCGTCCGTTCAACCCAAGTCCCTCTGCTCTGGGAAACTTTATCTGGATCCAGGATCCAGTATCCAAGAGAGACTACAGATCGTCACACTGTGAAGACTAGGGCTGTGTATAGCCACAAATGAAGTGCTTTAATCTTAATGAAAACCCTGGTTTCAAAGTTTACACTCTAGTGAGCTCAAACCCTAACTACTTGTCAGAAAAAATAAGTGCACACATTGATGCAAATAACTTACATATATAGAGAAACGACAATGTGAGCATATTATGGCACAGCCCAAGTCCAGACCTGGAACAGGCTACTCTTGGTTTTCCCATCTGGTCTGACAGCTTTGTGATGACCATGGGCTTTTGTTACCATCAATCTCTCATTACTAGGTTAGAAACTGGACATAATACAGGTGGATGCCACCGTGATAGCTTAGGTCACCGACTACCTCTTGGGCAGAACTGTGTGTGGTGAGCAACAAATGGCTCCTCAGGCAACAGTTCAATCCTCCATGTTATTCAGACCTCTTCTTACACTTGACCACTTGCAGACCCAGTTGAAAAGACTTGAATTGCTGATCATCAGTCATGTGTTGTGTACTGAATGCCTTTCAACAAGGTAAATTCTCAGATTACTTTGATATTGTGTGATTAAAAGAAAATAGCTTAAAATGTGTAGAATATAATGTTCGCATTGCCACTGTGCTCAACAAGACAGCCCAAACAATGTAGCAGGCAACGTGCTGTCTGCCCAGTGGCGTAATGTTAGTGGACAGGCACGCAATAACGATAACAAAAGATTAGCCAGGGCTTGTCGGACATAGCAACTGTAACTAGGGAGGATTTTTGCGCAGGGTTAATTGACCAACAACACCACGGAATTGAACAAGAATTACCAAAACCAACTTCTTGAGAAGGCTCAGGTTCTTCAGTGTTTGTACTAAGATGATGTCATCAGTCATCTTGGTTTCTGCTGTAGTATTCTGGGAAATGGTAACTAAAGCAAAAGCTCATCAGTTCTGTTGGGTTAGAACTGGAATTAGGTCTAAATTGCAGATCATTACAGACAACATGACCCACCCTAACCCATGCCGTGCTTGTTGGAATGAGGAGCACGTTCTACAGCAGCAACCTCACAACAGGGAGCACTACAGAAGGTCATTTGTGCCTGCTGCCCTCAGACTGTACAACTCAACCTCAGTGTTCACGACATACTGTCAGAAGACCCGAATACACAACTCTAACCTAACCCTAACCTATCTGTCCGTCCGTCTAATCTATCTATCTATCTATCTATCTATCTATCTATCTATCTATCTATCTATCTATCTATCTATCTATCTATCTATCTATCTATCTATCTATCTGTCTATCTGTCTATCTCTTCATTCTCATTTTAAGTGTGCTCAGCCAGCAAGAAAAAGCCATTTCTCTCTCCCCTGATCTGTCGTTGGCACCGGGTCCCGTTCGTCTCTGTTCTGCTCCAGAAATCCATTAGAATCCATTATAATCTCTGTCTCAGCACATTGATGCCGGACGAATGAACCGATCACCATAAAAATGTCACTGAGAAAAACACAGGCCTTGTGTTATTTGCATGCATTTGGAGCACAGCGCAGGATTTATGGAAAGGTCAGCTGCTGAAGGTGAAGGTTTACGAACTGTGAAGGGACGCTTGGTGCTGTTATCACCACGGCGACAGAGAGAATGATGCTCACGAGAAGAGAAGAGTGTGCGGTCAGCTCAGCAGATGCATATACAACCTCATCTATCTATCTATCTGTCTATCTGTCCGTCCGTCCGTCCCGCCCATTCATCTTTTGTTGTTGTTGTTTAAACAGAATAGTCTGTCAAATCCAGCATATGTATTAAAATAGCTCTACAGCATCTGTGACACGCTTTTGTTGTTACCACAGAAAATAATATTGACCCGGATAACAAGTTTTCATTAATGAATTTACAATGAAAATAAAAAAGGCAATTGTGCCAGAGGCTTTAAAAGCAGGAATGTGAGGCTTGTATTTTTCCTCTGGCTTGTATATTTCTTTAATTGCTTTAGTATGGTTTGGGCCAGTCTGTATTCATTATACTTAACGTTATATAAAATCAATAAAAAATCCATGTTATGTCTTGATTTAGACACGTTAGTAATCGTGTGGGTCTGTTTTATTGTGTTCTGTCCCCAGGTTTCTCTGCTGTTTGCATCCCATAATGCTCCTCTCTCCTGAGAGTGGCACCTAATCAACTCTATTCTGATGTCACAATGAGAGACTGATTCTCGCGTCTGATACTGACAAACACGCACAGTATGATGAAGCCGGAGCTCGCATGGAGCCCACGTTCCTGCGTCTGTGTGTCATCAGTACATGCATTCATGTTCAGAGCTGGTCGGTGCCAAAAAAGCCAAGGATAATTACATATTATTATTCATTTTCGAGGTCTTTATGAAGTCAAGCATCAGTATTATTATTGCTCATAGTAGTTTGAACAAATTGGAAACATCAGCACATCACAGAGTCACCAGACAGGAAGAAAACACCTAGAAACCAGCAGCAAAAAATCTGGGTCTTGTTATTGTTCATGGAAAGACTTTAGCCCCAAATATACTGCAGATCATATGCGTGTGGTTTTTTGTGTGTGTGTATGTGTAGATAAACAGCACACTAGAACCTCAAACCCAATGAGACGAGAAGAAACACATCTACACCACAGGAGCAACATTTGCACGCGATTGCATCAGAGACAATGATCAGACAATATACAACCCCACAACAAAACTGAGTCCAAAACAACAATAAGAGAGAGAAAAAAAACGGTTCGGCTCTACGAAGAGGAGGGGAGACTGAATTTGGAGAACATTGGGAAAGGACTGACAGTCACAGATGGCACAGAAACTGGGTTTTCCATGCGTTTACAGAAGCGAGGATGACGACTGGAGAGAGCCTGGCTTTCTCAAATCCCTGTCCAGGAATCAAGCGACACACGGCAGATAAAGGCAGAGCGACGGCCATCAGCGTGATCACACTGCCACCTGCTGGAGACTCTGCAGAATACACACTAACACGGCTCCAAGGAATTATAAACTCAGGCTGCTCTTTTACACACAGATATCATAAGACTAAGACTGCTACATAACTGTAGTACAGTTGTTTGTGGTTCATTCATCAGACTGGAAAGAGAAGAACGCAGGTCGTGTTCAGAATGCATCAGTCGCTCACTGAACACTGCGTAGTACACACTGCAGACTGAAACAGTGTGCAGTAAAGCTAGTATGCTGGTATACACTTGTCACACGACATGATGCTGTTTATGAGCAGATTTCAGTTTTCATCTCAGTGTGGAATGTTGTTCTGTGTCTTTAGTCACGTGCAAATTGTTCATTTCTCAAAAAAGTAAAGCTGGTCTGGATCTGCCTGACATATGAAAGCACATCAGCACACAGGAACAGTGTGTGTGTGTGTGTGTGTGTGTGTGTGTTCAGTGATGTTACACTGACATCTGCTGGTGAAGTTCATGATGACAGCGGCTCTACAACATCATTTCAACAAGCTTCCTCACTTGAGTCCCCATCAAAACCAAATCAAAATGAATTGAATATGCACTCTACATGAAAAAATAGTAATGCAGGAAGGTTTGTTCTGAGGGTTAGGCTACAGAAGAGCAAAAACCATGAGCTCTATAATATTATTAATGACATTATATTTAATGTGAAAGGCTAGCACTGGGGTTTAAAGTCATGGCAGAGCAATTATAATCAGCTCAATATAAAAACAGTGTGTGTGTGTGTGTGTGTGTGTGTGATGTTTATGTGGTTTATGAGGACACAAATTTTGTATAATGACATAGGTATGACATAGGTATTACAAGGAGAATGATTATGACATTTTGTGTCCCCATAATTTAAAACCATAAATCATACAATGAATTGAATAGAAATGCACTCTTGTGAAATAATAATAATGTAGGGTTAACATACAGTTTGTACAGTATAAAAAACCATGAGCCTATAATATTTGTAACCATAAAAACCATATGTGTGTGTGTGTGTGTGTGTTTTAAAGTCATGGCTATGTTTGTGTGTGTGTGTGTGTGTGTGTGTGTGTGTGTTTATGTGGTTTATGAGGACACAAATTTATATAATGACATGGGTATGACATAGGTATTACAAGGAAGGTGATTTATGAGGACATTTTCAGTGTCCCCATAATTTAAAACGCTTATAAATCATACAGAGTGAGTTTTTGAGGAACTAGACCTGTAGCAGGCATCAAATATGAAATGAGCTCATTTAGTGGATGAAAGTGTAAATTTCTCAGTTTAACAGTTGTTATGTTCTCTATGTTCTATTGTGAATAAAATATTGGTAAAATATTAAAATATTGAAAGTGTGTGTCAGTGTGTGTCATTATTCAGAAATGTGTGTGTGTGTGTTCCATTGTGTGTATGTGTTTGTGTGTGTGTGTGTGTGTGAGATACAACTATTTGAATGTCTGTAATCTGAGGGCATAAAACACTAAATGTTAAAGTTGAAATTAAGTTCTTAGCAATGCATATTATTAAAGAAATTAATTTTGATACTTTATCAGTGTACAAAATTTATGGAACATGATCTTTATAATATAAGAATGATTTTTGAGAACATACAATGTATTTGTGTCTATTGCTACAAATAGGCGACATAAATGGATGAAGTATGTTCAGTTTATATAACATTTGTAAATATGAAAATATTAACAAGCGATGCACTAGTACATAAATAATACTAAAATAAGGCTGATTGACATGTTTATTATTCAGAATTGAGTAAAATGTTTTTTTTTTGCAGAATGATTGAGATTGAGAATCCCATACTGTTAATAAATGCGCTCTGACTGTTTTAATAAAACACATCAAAATACATACACAAAAGGCATTCAAACTCTGTTGAAATGATTGTGATAAAAACAAAATAAATGCATCTCTCTATAAGGTGAAAAATGAAGTTTTAGCGATGCATAATTTACTATCAGAAATGTGTGTTTTGGTATATTGTGTAAATGTGTGTGTGTGTATTGTTGTGTTAAATATGTGTTGTGTGTGTGTGTGTGTATGTGTGTGTGTGTGTGTAAAAGAAAACATACAATGTGTGTGTGTGTGTGTGTGTGTGTGTATATATATAGTAAGTGTGTGTGATATGTTCCAGGGTATATATATATATAATATATGATGACACTAGTACATAATATTATATGTATAATGTTAATGTGTGTGTGTATGTGTATATATGTGTTATAATATGTGTGTGTTAGTGTATAATATATGTGTGTGTTGTGTAATATGCTGAATATGTGTGTGTGTAATGTGTGTGTGTGTATGTGTTTTAATATATATAAAGTGTGTGTGTGTATATATAAAATGATATATATAACAAAACAATAATAATAATAATTATCTATCTGACGCTGGATAAAATAAAACAGATCATTAGTTTAATTATGATGTGTGTGTGTGTGTATATATATGTGTGTCATGTGTGTGTGTGTGTGTGTGTGTGTGTGTGTGTGTGTGTGTGTGTGTGTGTGTGTGTGTGTGTGTGTGTGTGTGTGTGTGTGTGTGTGTGTGTGTGTGTGTGTGTGTGTGTGTGTGTGTGTGTGTAGGTGTGTGTGTGGTGTGTGTGTGTGTAGGTGTGTGTGTGTGTGTGTGTGTGTGTGTGTGTGTGTGTGTGTGTGTGTGTGTGTGTGTGTGTGTGTGTGTGTGTGTGTGTGTGTGTGTGTGTGTGTGTGTGTGTGTGTGTGTGTGTGTGTGTGTGTGTGTGTGTGTGTGTGTGTGAGCTCATTCAGTATCAGTCTATATCAGCAGGTTTGCTCTAGAAAACAGCCTCAATGTAGCTGAAGAGCATCAAACTGACTCTCAGATCTCTGAAAGGACTCTTGTCTTATGTTTGAGTGAATCAGTCGTGAATCTGTTGTGTTTGTTGGCTGGACTTACACTCGCTGCCGCCCGCAGGTTCACGCTGGTTCCATCTGGATCCCTGAACCGAGACTCAGAACATGCTCCGAGCCAGACTGCACCTGTGGGACACAGAGACGGTCACTGAGCACAGAAACACACTCACGTCTGTCTAGCACATCTACAAGCTCTGGTTCATCTCTGAGTCATTTATCTGTCTGTTTCTCCACTCCTTCCATCATGAGTGTTTCCTGCCACCCAACAACCAAACAATACCTTCATGTACAGCACTACAGCTACATAACAAAAGTAGACTAGAGCAGTTTCACATACAGTAGATAACCCCAAAAAAAACACCTGCACCAACAATAATAGAACATGATAACTTGCCGCTTTTAGTGCCAAGATCAATGGTCAAAATATTATTATTATTATGCAGTTTTATGTATATATATATATATATATATATATATATATATATTAGCTATAATATCCAAAATGTCAGGGTGATACCTGTCTTGATATGAAATCAAAGAAAAAAAACATATTAAAGAGTCAACCTTATATATTCCATGTAAATTATCTATATTTTCGTAGGTATAGATATGAAAACAGCTAACAATTTAGATACAAAAATGTAGATACGAGAACAGCTAACAAATATTGGTTCCCAGAATATTCCCAAAAGGTTTTTGGTTCCCAAAACATTATTTTGTCAAAATGAGTTTCTGACTAGCCAGGAAAGTTTTACATTTAAATTTTACGGGTTACATACGTAGACTAATATGTTTAAGGTTTGTAGAATGCTATTGTGACGCTAATCTAACATTCCCCTAAAATTATTATAACATTCCCAGAATGTTAGTTTGTGGTTCCCGGAATGTTATTATAATATTCCCCTAACCTTTGTGCTCCGATATCAGTACCCAGCTGTACATCAGTAATCGGTATTATAAAAAAAAAACATTTTATATATTGTGTAATTAATAAAAATAAGATGAGCTCATGAACCATCATACGATTAAATTTGTCCATTAATATGTCAGGTCACGGGGTACCCAGATTTGATATTTCTTCAGCACCAAATAAAAATGAATTCAACACAATCTATGGTTCTCAAAGTATTATATTTATTTACAAATATTAAATATTGGATAAAATTACTTGACTTATAGTAGGATATCAGTAGGCTACATTCAGTTCTTACCACTTACAGTGTGCAGTTTGTGCAGCGGGACATTTTTCTTTTGATCCGTAAAAAAAAGTATTGATTAATATCATGTTAGGCATGTCAGATCCCCCCAAATCATATTTACTCTCATAATTATATTCATTTTAAGTAATCGTTCAATAAATAGATAGATAAAGCCAGCTAGTAAATCCAAACCACGCCTCTCTGTGGAAGAAAGATCAGAGACATACATGAAACAAACCACCAATTTATGATTTATGTTCTCTTAAACCTGGATTAATATTATAATTTAAAATGGGTTTTGATTGATCTCAGTTCTGTATTTAATAAACGAGTTTAAGGGCTGTGTATTACACAAAAACATCTGCAACATTTTCATTGGAAAGATAGTTTACAGGGTTATGAATATATCCTCAGAATAATCATCAGGGAAGGACCTAAGTTATTTTTAGGTTATTTAAAAATAACAACTCTGCAACCTTCTGGGAACGTCGTTTTATGGTTGCAAAATAATAACCTAAAATACATTATTTTTATTTTATTTTAAACACAACTACCCTGTAACCAGTGGTGTAGTCTGCGTTATACGCAGGTATACGGCGTATACTCACCAGCAAAGATCAAGGATTTACGTATACCGATTTCAAAATATGTAACAACATCTTTGTGACACAACTTTCACATGTTTCATAAATTCACCTGTATTGCAATCGAAGCACTGACTTTTTGAAAATCACGCTGTGTTTCTGTTGATGACCAGTGCTATTGCACAACTCATTTCAACTGACTCTGAGGCCATCCTAATAATGCACCACTGTTGCGCATCGCCACGAAAGCTCATCATTTGCACGCGTTTTTATGCCTTGCCCATTTAAGCATTCAAAAGAGTTTATAAGCATTCAAACACAGGACGAGGAAAAACTCAAATGAGTACTCGCGCACGAGAGCAAACGTAAATTTAAGCGAACGTAAACAGTTGAGAAAAAAATTGGATGTGTATTATATTGGATAATTTATCTTAAAGTGATCGCGCCTAATTTACTAGCTGCTGTCGGTGTCCTTAATGTTAATCTAAGACATTCAATCAGAGAAAGCACTCACAGCTCTTTACTGAACTACTTTGTAGGTTAACAAGAACTAAAATATTTGTGATTTATACAGTGAAGACTCGGTTTCTGTACCTGGACACATACAAACTTGAAAACGTAAACATTGTGTAAATAGCACAACTAAATATATAGAACAAACATATATTAAACTATTAAAACAGGGTTCACAGGTAAAACCTGCACCAGCTACGGGGAGCAATGACGGATCAGTCAAGACCCAAGCGTCTTTCACACAGTCAACGGTATGTTGACTTTCTCAGGCCAACATTACTAGCTAATGACTTAATTAACATTAGTGTGCAGATCAATGAATGCAGGAGAAGGGGGGAGATTACACAGATATGTGTGTCTGTGTAGAGCAGTTCAACTGAATATCTCCTTGTTTCAGATGATGAGAGAGATGAGAACTCTTGGCCAGCCTTGTGGACTGAAGGTCAGGCGAGGGAATTTAAAAACAGGCACTCTTAAATGTGTAGTAAAAACTGCCAACTGATAAAACCTGTGCTCCAGGGAAAAGATGTAGCTCTGAACTGGCTGAGTTAGATGATTAACACAGTACACTCTTAAAAATAAACGTGCTTCAAGCAATGCCATAGAAGAACTATCTTTGGTTCCACAAAGAACCATTCTGTCAAAGGTTCTTTAAAGAACCATCTCTTTCTAATCTGAAGTACCTTCTTTCAACACTGAGTCTTTTGTGAAACAGAAAGGTTCTTCTATGGCATTGTGAAGCACCTTTATTTTTAAGAGTGTAGAAAATCAGTCCAGTCTCCCCCACTGTAAGTCATTGGCTTCCTTGTGCTGCTTATAATAAATGTACATGTTGATATCACATAAGCAGTCTCTCAGAATGCTGTCAGTTACATGTAGAGACATACAGTACACATTAGTGAGAGGTGCTTAAGGGGTGTAGCTTTGGGACGAGTGAGGGAGGGAAAAATCACAGTATGCTCCAGTACCAAAAACTAGATTACACCACTGCCTGTAACGTTTGAGAATGTTATTTTTTTGTATAATATTAACCTAACATAACCATTAGGGAATGTTCTCTATAATATATTTCAGGTTCTTAAAAGACAAACACCCTGCAACGTTCTGGAAACATTATGTTATGGTTGCAAACAATAAAACCTAAAAAGAGCATTACTAGAACACTTATTGGTTCTCCAAATTAAGAAGAAAAAAATACTAACTTTAGGGGGATGTTCTGTGTTTGCTGGGAAACAGATAATGAATATTATGATAGTGAAAATTCTTTCACTTTTTTCAAAATCTTCATCTTTCTCTTTATCTTTCTCTCCTTTCCTTGCTAGCTTGTATTTATTTGAACAATGCCTAAGACTTGGTGTTAGGGGCACTTTCTCTGTCTGTTTGCCTCTTCAAGATGAATCGCTTTATGTACTCCCCAATTGTAAGTCGCTTTGGATAAAAGCGTCTGCAAAATGACTAAATGTAAATGTAAATGAATATAGAGTTATTTAGTTTTCTCATACATCCTTAAACCAAGTGACCATGATGTGTGTGTGTGTGTGTGTGTGTGTGTGTGTGTGTGTGTGTGTGTGTGTGTGTGTGTGTGTGTGTGTGTGTGTGTGTGTGTGTGTGTGTGTGTGTGCATGTGTGTGTGTGTGTGTGTGCTGATATTCCCTATATTATGAGGACTAAATGTCCCCACAAGTATAGGAATACCAGTACATTTTGATCTTGTGGGGACATGTTTAGTCCCATTAGGAAAACAGCTTATACAGTAAATCACACATAATGAACTGTTTTGAACATCAAAAAATGCCTGTAGTGTTGTGCAAGGGGTTTAGGTGTCGGGTAAGGAGACATAAATTAGAGTTTGTACAGTAGAAAATGAACCCACAAAAAAGAAAACTGTGTTTGTGTGTGTTTAATACGAGTATAATTATATAAACAGAAAGTATGCAACAAAACCACTATATCAGGGATAGCTAACTTCGGTCCTGGAGAGCCGGTGTCCTGCAGAGTTTAACTCCAACCCTAATCAAACACCCCTGAACAAGCTAATCAATGTCTTCAAGATCACTAGAAAGTTACAGGCAGGTGTGTTTGATTAAGGTGGGAGCTAAACTCTGCAGGACACCGGCCCTCCGGGACCCAAGTTGCCAGTGCCTGAACTATATGATCACATAACTGTGATGTTATAATTGTATTATTATTTGCTTAATTGTAGTTATTGTCCTTGCATGTAGTATTAGCATATATGAATGCTATTTAATTTTATTTGTATAACTGAATTCGTGTTTTATGTGAGATATATTAAAACTAGCTGAAATGAGGCTATTCTATTGTTTGTTTGCTGTTAAGTAATTGGCCGTTTTAATCCAACGTTACTCTGCACTCTACAGCTTCAGCGGTGTAATTGTGGGTTTAACCCTGCTCCAGAACTATCAGGGTTTAACCAGAACATACACTGTAAGCTTAAATGCAATGGGAAAAGCCCAAGAAACACACCTCAAGTTTATTAATTATAATGTATTAATTAATATTAATGTATGCCAAACAACTGTCAATATAACATAGGCTACTGTTGGCTTGACAGGCTACAAACCGATAAAGCAGATTTAGAAGTACGCCAATTAGACTATGTAGTACTGAATTATAATTATTAATTGATTTATTTTTACATTTTAAATAGTTTCAAGAGTAGTAAATCCCAGATGCATTTGGCCTTACCGTTCATGAACCCCTCGTCATCTGAGCTGTCTCCGGCCAGAGGAACGAAAGAATAAAACCCCTCAGAATCTCACCTGGAAGACAAGAGCAAAACAACAGAAACGGTGAATTTCTATTTCTGTTTGGAGTTCATGATGTGCTGGATACGTCTCGGTTTAGCTTTGGTTCTGGATTTGTGGTGGTCCAATCACAGACTGTTTTAACGATGTCCTTACTGCCTTTCTGGGGCTTGAACCTGGTAGTTTCATTGCTGTCTATGCAGGGTTAGAAATTTCTTGAATTTCTATCTTAATTTGTGTTACAAAGATGAACAAAGGTCTTACAGGTTTGGAACGACACGAGAGTGAGCAATTAATGACATAATGTAATTTTTTGGCAGAACTATCCCTTTAAATGATGTATTATGATGCAGTTCCCCAGAAAAATACCAGAAACTGGAGAGTAATTATTTTATGTTTTACGTGCCAAAGCCAGTTTTTACTTACATTTGGCTTGGCGCATGTTGGTTTTTGACTTGCTGGCATGCTGTTGTTTGCACTTATTCTCATCAAAGCTGGACCATTTCCATAATCACATCAAATAACCACATCCCATGAACCCTTGAGTTTTCAGCCCAATTCTACGTCTATCCCTCAGGTCTCATTTTAATTCACATCATATTAACTGTGCTAGCCTGATGTGTAAACAGCAATCCGTCTCATGTGACCAGGTGTAATCAGGCCTCTGTGTGCTTCATTACAGTAGTTTGACAGCTGATGATTGACTGGATGATTGATAGACTGATTAGATTTGGGAGCTCCACACACTGTCAGACCTGAGCAATTAGTCTCCAAGGACGATGAGATAAAACAGCATTAAACAAAGTCCTTTCCACACTCGTGTGAGTCCCCGAAGCTTAGCGTTTTATTTAGATGCACTGCTAATTATGCAGACGGATCTGTTTACTTTTCAGATCAAAGTTTCTCCCATCTGTGTTATTCACAGATCTGAACAGTCCTTTCATTAGCATGGCCAACAAAGACTTTAGTACCGCCCCCTCAGAAAACTCATTAATTAGTGTGGATAATGAGTTTAGTGATTTAGAGTTAAATACGCCATGCTAACGGACTCCTGAACACATGTACTAATAAAATGTATAACCTGAATGCAATTGTAAGTCGCTTTGGATAAAAGCGTCTGCTAAATGCATAAATGTAATGTAAATGTATTATTCTGCTGACAAAGGCAAAATTTAGTCAAATAACTAGCTTAACGCATGAGTGCGAGTCAGAATTGTATTGATAGCACTGCTGAACTAATAAACATTGAATTAGAGGGCACCACTGCACTATTCATTTTGACTAATTGTGCCTACGGTATTTATTTTCTTAATCATACGATGTGCAATACAGTCAGTTTTCACACATTTAATTTTTCCATACAGACTTACAAAATTGACAATGTTTACAGATAACATATACAAATGTCTGAGCGATGATAAAGTACATCAATTATTATAAATACATACATTTTTAGATAATGTTTTAATGACACCTCTGCATATGT
Organism: Gymnocypris eckloni scoliostomus; assembly: GCA_027564155.1. Classification (NCBI taxonomy): domain Eukaryota; kingdom Metazoa; phylum Chordata; class Actinopteri; order Cypriniformes; family Cyprinidae; genus Gymnocypris; species Gymnocypris eckloni. Next base: position 60,918 of record CM050413.1, on the reverse strand, counting down.
TAAATTTCATTTCGTTTAGTTTTTTCCTCGAAATACAATAACACAATAAAAAACTATTCCATTCAGCTTAGTGCTAATCACCCAAGAGAAGAGCAAAGGACCGATTACCGAGCCTTGTGGTACACCATCATTTACCACTGCAGGATCAGACGTATCTATTTAAAGTCTATTATTTGAAACCAGGTATATTTGACACATGGGCAGACAGACAGGTGTATGTCTTAAAAGGTCAGGGTGGATCACTTGCATTTGTAGTTTTTATATTCTAGTGCTAGTAGATATATATATTATAGTTGTAGTTTTTCATGTCACTTTTGTATACATCACATTTTACACTTTTTTTTACCTCAAAATACAATGAGGCAATAAAACATAATGTCATTCAGCCTAGTGATATCACCCAAAGCAAGCACGAACAAAGAGAAGAGCAAAGGACCAATTACTGAGCATTGTGGCACACCGTCATTTACCACTGTAAGATCAGACGTCTGTTCATTTTAACAAAGTGGTATCTATTTAAAATCAAGGATATGTAGATTTGACATCTGGGCAGACAGACAGGTCAGTGGATCAAAGGGTCAGAACAGTCGAGAGACTGGGTAGTTCATGAGCAGACAGACAGGTGTATGTCTTAAAAGGTCAGGGTGGATCACTTGCATTTGTAGTTTTTATATTCTAGTGCTAGTAAATATATTCTAGTTCTAGTTTTTAATCTCACTTTTGTATATATAAAATGTCACACTTTTTTCCCCTCAAAATACAATGAGGCAATGAAAATTAATCCCACGCAGCCCTAATGATATCACCCAAAGTGAGCATGAACAAAAAAAGAACAAAGGACCTAATACCGAGCCTTGAGGTACATCACAATTTACCACTGTAAGATCAGATGTTTATGCATTTATTCAAACAAAGTGGTATCTATTTGAAGATTTGAAACCAGGCAGTTTTGACATCTGGGGCAGACAGACAAATCAAAGGGCAGTGGATGGCGAGAACAGGTGAGGTTATAGTTGTATTTGATACTGACTTCTAAAGAGATTCAATATTAAAATAGTAGCAGGGATGATTGCATTTAATTTACATTATTTTTTTATCAGTTATGCTGAAATACATCATCATTACCAACTGAAACATTGCTGTACCATAGTACTGTCTCAGACAGGCTTTTTATTTGTAAAGCAGTTTGAGTGTGTGTGTGCTGTGTCATCTGACAAAGTCTTTTAGTGTTTGTCTTTGACCAGAAAGCCTCTTTATCTGGTTAGTTTTGTAACCACTCACTTTTGAGTAGACAGCACATGGAGCCAAAGGTAATTCTGTTCACAACTACCAAATGTCAGAATTCATTACTCTGTTTTTTCTTTCAGATCTCTATGTTGAGTGGGTTGATGGTGAATAAATTGTCCTCAAACGCACACTTTGTGTGTGCAATTTTGTGTGTAATTAACAGCTCTGTGCTGAAGAGTTTGAGCTTGCACAGTGTGTTGTGTGTGTGTGTGTGTGTGTGTCCTGTGTGTGTGTGTTTGTGTTCTGTGTGTGTGTGTGTGTGTGTCACTGTTTCTCAAATGAACAGAGGTCTGGTGTTTCCATCAGGTAAAACTCTTTCTCTCTTTCTTGTCTGTCTGTTGTGAAACAGTGTCTGAGTGTGTGTGTGTGTGTGTGTGTGTGTGTGTGTGTGTGTGTGTGTGTTGTGTGTTCTGTATTAACAGTAATCATTATTCACAGTGTGTGTGTACACATTTACATACTGTGTCTCTGTAATTTAACTACATTTCCAGAGTTTTCAGCAGCAGTGTGTGTGTGTGTGTGTGTGTGTGTGTGTGTGTCTGTGTGTGTGTGTGTGTTTGTGTGTGTGTGTGTGTGTGTGTGTGTGTGTGTGTGTGCTGTGTGTGTGTGTGTGTGTGTGTGTGTGTGTGTACACATTTACAGTACTCGGTGTCTCTGTAATTTAACTACATTTCCAGAGTTTTCAGCAGTGTGTGTGTGTGTGTGTGTGTGTGTGTGTGTGTGTGTGTGTGTGTGTGTTTTCTGTGTGTGTGTGTGTGTGTGTGTGTGTGTGTGCACATTTACAGTACTGTGTCTCTGTAATTTAACCACATTTCAGAGTTTTCAGCAGCAGCTGTGTGTGTGTGTGTGTGTGTGTGTGTGTGTGTGTGTGTGTGTGTGTGTGTTCTGTGTGTGTGTGTACATTTACGGTACTGGTGTCTCCAATTTAATACAGAGTTTTCAGCAACTGTGTGTGTGTGTCTGTCATTTACACGCACTGTGTCTCTGTAATTTAACATTTCGTTTTCACTGTCAGTCTGTGTGTGTGTGTGTGTGTGTGTGTGTACACATTTACATCTACTAATATGTCTCTGTAATTTAACCACATTTCAGAGTTTTCAGCAGCACTGTGTGTGTGTGTGTGTGTGTGTGTGTACATTTACACTATCTGTCTCGTAATTTAAACATTTCAGAGTTTTCAGCAGCTGTGTGTGTGTGTGTGTGTGTGACACATTTACACACTGTGTCTCACACACACACACACACACACAGCTGTGTGTGTGTGTTGTGTGTTTGATCGTCTGCGTTCCCTGTGGCAGTGTGAGTGCAGCTGGAGTCTGTTGGATTTATTTGAGATGAAGAGAGCAGGTGACAGTGAGCGAGGGATGATCTCATGACTCAATGACTGTACGATGCTGACAGCAAAATTAATCACTGCTGAGATTCACATGACATCTGTCTGTTTAATATGTCATTTGCTGTACACACACACACACACACACTGTTGTTGTCTGTCCCACACACACACACACACACACACACACACACACACACACACACACACACACACACACACACACACACACACACACACACAGTGTGTTTATTGTTGTTCATGTTCTGTTTATTTTATTGTTCTGGATGAATGTGATAAAATGGTATGCATTTTAGGTCATCAAATGTAGTAAACCCACCACTCTCACACACACACACACACACACACACACACACACACACACACACACACACACACACACACACACACACACACACAAAGCTCATTGTGGGTGTTAATTTGGTGTCTCTGTGTTGCAGACAGCAGGGAGGAAGAAAGACAATGACATAAACACACACACACACACACACACACACACACACATTGTGAGAGACACCTGAGAAATACTGTAAATGAAAATATGTGTCTGAGGTAAGCAGTGTGTGTGTGTGTGTGTATGTGTGTGTGTGTTGTGTGTGTGTGTTCTGTAATACAAAACCAGAGTTTCCTGTCACACACACACAGAATTTTCAGACATAACAGCAAAAGTGTGTTCAGACAGTGTTGTGTGCACACACACACACACAGAACACACCAAAGCTGAAGAAGTGTTGAATAAATAAACACACGACAGTGTGTAGGTGTGTGACTGTACATGCGGTTGTTTGTAATGAAATTCAAATCACAGATTTATGCATGAAATAAATAAGCGTGGAATTTAAACAGGTCTAAAATAGAGGAGATTTGACTCCCTGTCGCACACAGAGAGACAGCTCTGCAGCATGAACAGCATTGAATACAGATTGAAATGATGAAAACTTTCTGAAATCACGTACGCTCACGTGGACAAAGAAATGAGTGTTAAACGCTCAAAAACTCCTTAACTTCATGCGCATTCACAATTTCCTCCGAAACGTCACTAATCAGCAGGAATGATATCTGAAGAAACCATTGCCATACTTCACTCTCTGAAGAGTTTAGCTTTCAATTATTTCCACACAATCTCACATTTAAAGACAAGAGCCTCATTTTAATAATAAAATAGGGTCTAAAGGCCCACCCTGTCATAGGCCACATAACTTAAATACACTTGACTTGTGCTAGTCTCAGACTTATTGTAAGAAGTGCCTACAAAGTTCACAGAGCAGAGAACAAGTTTACATATGACCTCTGACATTAACCCATCAGTCACTGTGCCACCTCAAGCTATATGAAATTGAGATTAATGAACAAAAATTGATTGAGGTTTAATTTATATTATTTTATTAGCATTGACTATTTATATTACAGTATTGCATAAATGTGCATTGTATCAGATTGTGGTATTCAATTATATATAAAAAATAGATTTCAGTTCACATTAATATTATTTTAAGACATAATTTTAGTTTTAGTTAACTATAATAACTCTATATATTATGCAAATGAAACCTGCTCATTCACATACAATTTCTGGATAAACAATTTTAGTTGTTGTTGTTGCAGTAAACGATGATGTGTGTTCACACAAGCAGCACACTGCTGTGTTTTACCGCTCACATCACCATAACGCCTGTTTCCACACACCGCAGGTCTCTTTCCACATTGAGTTATTTGGCTCTGAACCTCGTGAGCATCTCTGTAGCAGCAGCTGGTTAGCACTGTAACTAGATAACCACTCAGGATGAGAGGACAGAACAACGAGTGCTGTTCACTTCAGTGGTGTGTTTGAGTGTGTCCATTCTTTGGCCGAACTTTGAAGTTCCCAAAAGTTATACAGCCAAAACGGAGAAAATTACATTCAACCAACTGCAATATATATCTATATCTCCTGGAAATGATTTCATTTTGGAGGAAACTGCACTGACATCAGTTCTATGTGTTGTGGTCGTTCTGTTTGATCAAATAACACAAATCAGTCTGATATTGTCAACATATGAATATGAAAATCCCTTTATATAAGCAAACTGTCAAATCCTTGCTAGGCAATAACTCACTTTAGCTCTTTATGAACATTCACTGACATTTGAATGTGTGTGCAAATATCAAGTTCAAATTAATAAACTTTGTCTTTGAGTTTGGCCTGAGCAGATCTGATAAAGCTTTTTATTGAAATACTTGCTTCTAATATAACACATGCACTCAAGTTTCACAGTTCAAAATGTTCGACAGGAGAGGAATGACCCAGAAACAAAAGACTTAAATTAGTCAGCCGGAGAAACTTACGATCAGAAGTGATTTCAAACGAGGAAAACCAAATGCATGTAAAATACCAGTAAAAATGTTTTTATTTAAGGCCAAGAAGTAATATAAAGTGACCGGAATAGCTGTGTACGATGTCAAAAACATCTGTGCAAACAGTGTCCTGCTCAGAGCTGATTCATCAACATGTCTGCCAAGTGCCCTATTCACACGTGATCTGTGAACAGGCGAAGGCTGTAAATCAAGTGTCATTGTTGGGGAATCGGTTGTGTAAAATTGGCATTTCACGCTGTGTATTCACCAGCAGGTGCAGAAACGACCCGGTTTGAAAGTTAGAGTCAAAGACAACGGCGTAAGAGAGGAAATCATATCAATGACCTCGAATCGTGACAGCGGCTGCGTCTCAAGTATTCACTGTTCTTTAGAGATAACACACACACACACACACACACACACAGAGATGCACACACACACACACACACACACACACACACACACACACACACACTCACACACACACACACACACACACACACAGAGATGACACACACAACACACACACACACACACAGATGCACACACTCTAACACACACACACACACACACACACACACACACACACACACACACACACACACACACACACTGTTTTATTTGCTTGTTCTCTTTTCTTTTCATGTCCTCCTTGTCTCCGTCTGTTTATCCGTCAGATTGTCTCAACAGCTCCCAATTAGTTAACAGGGAAAAGCTGACTGGTTTGAGACTTTCAAACTCAACGACCGAAACATTATCTGCAATTCAAATGTGAGGAGGCTAACCGAAAGAAAAAATATAGATAGACGGAGAAAGAGAGAAAGAGAGAGAGAGAGAGAGAGAGAGAGAGACAGAGAGAGAGAGGGAGAGACGGACGGACGGATGGATGGATGGATGGATGGATGGATGGATGGATGGATAGATGGATAGATAGACAGATGGAAGTGCCTCAGGGGTGAATCATGATTGATAGTGTATTAAGTGAAGTTTCTACATTTACATTTACATTTAGTCATTTTGCAGACGCTTTTATCCAAAGCGACTTACAATTGGGGAGTACATAAAGCGATTAATCTTGAAGAGGCAAACATACAGAGGAAGTGCTAACACCAAGTCTTAAGCATTGTTCAAATAAATACAAGCTAGCAAGGGAAGGAGAGAAAAAGATAAAGAGAAAGATGAAGATATAGAAAAGGGAAAGTTTTAATTTTTTATGATGATGTCAAGTAGTGTTGAAAGAGATGGGTTTTCAGTTGTTGCTTGACGATTGACAGGGATCCAGCGCTGGATTCATTCCAGTCAGAAACGGGTGAATGAGAATGTACTGAGAGTGATTTTGAGCCTCTGTGATGATACCAGGCGCCGCTCACTAGCAGATCTCAGACTTCTGGAGGAATGTAGATTTGTAATAGTGAGTGGAAGTAGGCGGGCTTCTGGAGATGTTCAGAATAGTGAATGGAAGACTTCTGGAGGGATGTAGATTCGAGTGAGTGGAAGTAGGCGGGCTTCTGGAGGGAAGATCGTAATAGTGAGTGGAAGTAGTGGGCTTCTGGAGGGGATGTAGATTCATAATAGTGAGTGGAAGTAGGCGGGCTTCTGGAGGGATGTAGATTCGTAATAGTGAGTGGAAGTAGGCGGGCTTCTGAGATGTAGATCGAATAGTGAGTGGAAGTAGGTGGGCTTCTGGAGGGGATGTAGATTGTACAGTGAGTGGAAGTAGGCGGGCTTCTGGAGGGGATGTAGATTTGTAATAGTGAGTGGAAGTAGGCGGGCTTCTGGAGGGATGTAGATCGTAATAGTGAGTGGAAGTAGGTGGGCTTCTGGAGGGGATGTAGATTCGAATAGTGAGTGGAAGTAGGCGGGCTTCTGGAGGGGATGTAGATTCGTAATAGTGAGTGGAAGTAGGTGGGGCTTCTGGAGGATGTAGATTCATAATAGTGAGTGGAAGTAGGCGGGCTTCTGGAGGGATGTAGATTTGTAATAGTGAGTGGAAGTAGGGGGCTTCTGGAGGATGTAGATTCGTAATAGTGAGTGGAAGTAGGCGGGCTTCTGGAGGGGATGTAGATTCGTAATAGTGAGTGGAAGTAGGGGGCTTCTGGAGGATGTAGATTTGTAATAGTGAGTGGAAGTAGGGCTTCTGGAGGATGTAGATTCGTAATAGTGAGTGGAAGTAGGCGGGCTTCTGGAGGATGTAGATTGTAATAGTGAGTGGAAGTACTTCTGGAGGGATGTAGATTCGTAATAGTGAGTGGAAGTAGGCGGGCTTCTGGAGGGATGTAGATTTAATAGTGAGTGGAAGTAGGCGGGTGCTGAGCCTGTGGTTGTTCTATATGCAAGCATCAGTGTTTTGAACTGTTTATTAGTCAACGTTCTGCTGATCTCTACACTCTCAGCCTCCTCTGTTGTTTCCGGCAGATTTGTCTCGATCGGTTTGAGCTTTTTCAGCTTTGCTCTGCTGAGTTTATGTTCTGTATGTCCATCCTCCGTCTCTGATTAGTGCTGAGAGAAGAAACCTTTCAAACCAAAGCTTTACAACATGATGCAGATGTGCTGGAAACTATCCCCATGCTGTATTTAACAAAACCATGTCCACTGTTCAAAAGCACATCCATGTTGTGTCTAAACATCGCCTCATCTGAAAGCTCATGCCGCGATCTCACGCTGGTTAAGAGAGTTTTCAGGAGTTTGTTGGTAAAAGGTTCATCTGTGAGCTTTTCGTGAGAATCGATATTTCTCAAAGGAGCAGGTTTGATAGAAAGAATGAGGAGTTACTTTATTTTCTCCTGTAATCTCTCTTTAGACGCCAGCTAATCTCTCTCAGGCTGCCGCGGCCCAGGTGAGTGTGCTAATGCTAGCGCATCAGATATTTCTCTGGAGATGTATTAGATCAGAAACCCTTGGCATCATGTACTTTAGGGATCCGACTCGCTGTGGAGATGAATGTGAACTAATCTCCTTCTTGTGTCCATCACAGCAGATTCTCATTACAGGGACCCGTGAAAACCCAACACATGCTGGGGACCATCAACACCGAGACGCCTCATCAGCTCCGCTGACTCCTATGTGTCCGTTTCCTCCTCAGGGATTTCAGGATAAACATCTGGGACAGAGCTGACGGTGAGATGAAACACACGGCCTCCGCCGAAAGAGCACAAACGTCCTCTGGGTCTCTGTCTCTCAGCACCTGTCCTGCAATGGATGTGTGTGTAATATTTAAGTCGCTTAGGTGAACACGATCATAATTAGTTTCCACTCAGGAGATTTCAGATTTCATTATAATTGTGGGAGCTAGAGAAAGCAGATGGTATCTGATCCGGATCGGCTGTCTGGCTACCAAGATATGAGTTTGTCTCCATCATATTTGGAGTGTGTTATGGATTATGAATTCATACTAGGTTTGAAGTTATAAAGGTCTTAATGCTGGATTTGTCTCAGCGTTTGTC